>OX578149.1:64398735-64963735 GCA_951213105.1 Amaurobius ferox
TTTGAACCTATTTCGAACACTTTTGAAAACATATGTCTGTGTATGGGAGGGGGTGTAGATGTCTGGAAGGTGTGAGTATAATACTTTAATTCTGCTACCACTAACAATTTTATACTTAGATACACTGTATGAAAACTAGATAGAGATAATAAAAATTGACATTCTCATGAATAGAACTCGAATTAATTGATTTTAAAATTTTCATAAAATTATGTCTTATGGGAAACAGTGATAATTCTTGAAACAATGACGTTAGTATATCGTATATGGGGGAAGTGATAATTTTAACTATACTTCATGGATGTTACTTTTATTAAAATAGTTTAGATTTACACAAATAATGCGAATTGATCCAATTCGCCGATGCTTAAAAGCTGTTGCCAAGTCTAAAAAGGAACTTTTAAAGATATTTTTAAATAAAAGAATATTGGAAAACGATAGTATGGATTAGCTATATATGTGTTGAGTATTAAAACATCATATATTAATATACAAGAGCCAAATAATTCAAATAACTTGACGTGATTGACCACTTAATAGTGTGAAATAATATTTTTAAAGAGTTTTTTTGTAATAAAAATGTTAAAAAAGGATTCAGAAGGGAAAGAAAGTACAAAAATATATTTTGTGTTCTGATAATAATTATGATTGATGTAGATTTAAACAATATGGAAAATGAAGGAATAAAAAAGTCGAATAGAAATTGACTGTCCAGATATTTGAAACACAATCTAATGTATCTGTTAAGCACATGGAACAAAGGTGAAATGTTTGAATGTGAAGACAGTTTTATATTGAATAACGATGCAGATTACTGCATGCATGGACCAGTTTCATGCATATCCTATCATTTGAAGTGGTCTCGATAAGCGGGTGCTGTGACTAGGATGGTTTATGTAGTCTGAACTGTAAACAACTAGAAAACTGTAAACAACTTTTATGGCGTAGTGATACACCAAAATTCTTTAACTGTTAATCTTCACAGATATTTACATAAAACAATGAAATTATCTGTTTATTTCAAAATCGCATATCAGTTCCTAAAGTAACACCTTAATCCTTCAGATTTCCAATATCTATGTGGAAGAGTGAAATTTAAATATTTGTGCCCTATTTGAGCGGAAGGACGAAATAAAATAATTTTGGGATAGTGGAGATTATTTGAAAGCAGCTTAGGTGAGAATGACGTGTCCGTTGTTAGGATATTTTTACAATTTAGTAAAGGTTAATATAATTATATTTTGATAGAACATGAAATGCAGGAAATATATACTGTCGGCAGAAGTGAAGACTTTCATAACATAATCAACCGAAACTGGACGTTCCTAATGAATTGAAACATGATTCCAATGAAGAGAATAGAATCAGTTTACCGCTTTTGAGGTCTTTAGCGCTGTTCAGCATTAAATAACTTATAAATGCATTGGCAATAAGAAAAGACATATTGCACTGCAATTGCAGTTATATTGTACGCTGTAAAATATTTGCATGCATGTTACTGAAAGTTTCAGTGAAATCAGCATCTATATATATATATATATATATATATATATATATATATATATATATATATATATATATATATATATATATATATATAATATATAAAATATTAAGGATACAAAGGAATTAAGAGAAAGAAGACAGTGTAAGGTGCTTACATAATGGCGGTAAGGGTAGTGACCTTACACCCCAGTTAACAATGTGCACGTCCTTGATGCCGCGGCATTGCACTCCTGGACGCCAGCACCGACTGCTGCCGACCTTCGGATTGACAATCAAATATTTTTATTGAAGGATTAACCAGAAAGAAACGTATTGTTAACAGTCACGTCATCAGACTGAAAACCGATCAAGCTTTTATAAAGGAAGCTTTTAAACAACAATACCTTATATGAGAAGTTATATAATTAACTTCTTCGGAAAAAATGATAATTATGGATCAATATTGTGTTCTTTTTTGAAAACTTTTTAAAATCCTTTTGAGATCTTTTTGTAAGTTTTACATTGGGAATTTTGAAAATAATGGCAACATTGCTTTGAGCGATGTATTTAGATCTTGAGGAAGTATTTGAACTGGTGACAACTCAGTGATTTCATTCCATCTATTGATACTTCAGTTTATTTTACTTCTCCATTTATAATGGTCTTGTGATAATTTTGATTGGCACTCCGAAGGTCGGCAACAGTCGGTGCTGGCGTTGAGGAGTGCAATGCCGCGGCATCAAGGACGTGCACATTGTTAACTGGGGTGTAAGGTCACTACCCCTTACCGCCATTATGTAAGCACCTTACACTGCCTTCTTTCTCTTAATTCTTTTGTATCCTTAATATTTTATATATTATATTTTGTAATTAGTGTTTATTGCTGCCTTGCGCATAAATACTAAAATACTTTCTTTCTTAAGATTCAATTTTACATTTCTTTATCTTTCAATTATATATATATATATATATATATATATATATATATATATATATATATATATATATATATATATATATATATATATATAATTTCCCTAAAAGGACTAGTACCTATATACCCATAAAGATGTTAAAAGAGTATTTACGAAGTGACGGCCGGGGGGAGTAGCGACCCCCAACTCTCCGGTTAAAGCTTTTACTGCCATGGCGAAACGCTCCCGGTTGCCGAAACCTTCAAACCACATCCAACAAGAC
Organism: Amaurobius ferox; assembly: GCA_951213105.1. NCBI lineage: Eukaryota > Metazoa > Arthropoda > Arachnida > Araneae > Amaurobiidae > Amaurobius > Amaurobius ferox. Next base: position 64,401,418 of record OX578149.1, read on the forward strand.
ACTCACCATTACCTCAATAAACGTGAAAACACTTTAAATACCAAGTCATTAATATAAAAACCCTCAAATTACTTTAAGCAACACTCAAAACTTTCCATAGATCTAAAAAGGCGAGGGGGGGGGGGGGGGAATCCCACATCAGCACATTAAAACCATTGTATGGAATCTCAAACTAAGTGGTTATATAATGTATTTACAAAACGATATAAAAACACCATAAAAGATATGTGCAAATAAAAAATATATTTCCATACTTGACTGTAATAGTCATGTAAACTATTTTGACTCGAATATTGAAACTACTAGTGTATGAAATCATTAATAATGCGGTTATTTTTATATAATACAAATAAAAACCAAATATAAATTAGAGGTCATAAAAAGACTTATGTATGAAATCATTAATAATGTGGTTATTTCTATATTCTACAAATAAAAACCAAATATCAATTTGAGGCCATAAAGCGAGTAATGTATGAAATCATTCACAAGGTGGTTATTTAGTATAATTCAATGAAAAACCAAATAGCAATTTTGCCAGTTCAAAAAGTGAATAAAACCCAACTTTTAAAATTCACCATAATTATCACATTAAAATACCTTCCCCATTCTCATAGAACTTTTACAACATGCCTTTTCAGGCATGTTGTAAAAGTGCCATGACAGTGTGACCATGACAAGAAAGCGCTATTTTGGAAAAGATTTGATATCCCTAACAGCTTAAAAAATGGTTTGGGACCTGAGCTTGTGAGAGGTCGTATAGAGCTGGTTGGTTGGATATGGGGATTCTTTATTGTTCTATTGATCATTGACTTTTCTGGTGTTTTGAGTGTATGAATGGTAGATGGGTTAGTCACATATGGTGCATTGTTATGGTACATTGTTATATTCATTCAGGGTTGCCTGAAAAGGCATGTTGTAAAAGTTCTATGAGAATGGGGAAGGTATTTTAATATGATAATTATGGTGAATTTTAAAAGTTGGGTTTTATTCACTTTTTGAACTGGCAAAATTGATATTTGGTTTTTCATTGAATTATACTAAATAACCACCTTGTGAATGATTTCATACATTACTCGCTTTATGGCCTCAAATTGATATTTGGTTTTTATTTGTAAAATATAGAAATAACCACCTTATTAATGATTTCATACATAAGTCTTTTTATAACCTCTAATTTATATTTGGTTTTTATTTGTATTATATAAACATTATTAATGATTTCATACACTAGTAGTTTCAATGTTCGAGTCAAAATAGTTTACATGACTATTACAGTCAGGTATGGAAATATATTTTTTATTTGTACATTTCTTTTAAGGTGTTTTTATATCGTTTTGCAAATACATTATATAACCACTTAGTTTGAGATTCCATACAATGGTTTTAATGTGCTGATGTGGGATTCCCCCCCCCCTCGCCTTTTTAGATCTATGGATAGTTTTAAGTGTTGGTTAGAGTAATTTAAGGGTTTTTATATTAATGACTTGGTATTTAAAGTGTTTTTACGTTTATTGAGGTAATGGTGAGTGTCTTGTTGGATGTGGTTTGAAGGTTTCGGCTACCGGGAGCGTTTCGCCATGGCAGTAAAAATTTAACCGGAGAGTTGGGGGTCGCTACTCCCCCCGGCCGTCACTTCGTAAATATTCTTTTAACATCTTTATGGATATATAGGTACTAGTCCTTTTTGGGAGATTATTTGGATATACACTTGTATAAAGCAGCAGGGAGCTTTACCGTTGTATATAAAATGTTCTTTTAAATTTTTGGAAGGGAGTTTGGCTTTTTAAGTCATTATTTGTATTTTTATTTGTATATATATATATATATATATATATATATATATAGCAAATAAAAGTATGAAGGAAAAAATGGGAATCAAGCCAACGGGAAAGCATAAATGGCCGAGGGGGATTGTGACCCCTCGTTCCCGGTTATAGCATGCTATTACACCTAGGTAACACTCCCGGAACCAAATACTTTGCCGAAACTTGACCTCCGAAATGGTGTCGAGCACAAGACACTGACCGTGGAAGTGAGTACAAAACTCAAGAATCGAAGACAAGTCCGAAGTACAAAACCGAAGTAAATCACATAATGAAAAAGTCAAGAGTCGTTAACAAAGGAGAGTGCAATCCATATATAGCATTATACTACCACTAGGGTGCGCTATCAGCAAGTTCCGAGTAGGTGAATCGTACAGTTACCATCATAAGTGTGTACAAGTTATATCCTTAAAATAAGCGTTTTTTACATCGTTGTATGCATTATTATAATAATGTCTAAGGAAATTTGCGGGATAATGTTTCTTTGTCGCCTCTTGCATTATTCTTCTGTCATTTTCAGTTCGATCTTTTTTAAAGGTATGGATTCTTTGATTGCGTATCAGATGATTGACTATAATATTACGTAATATATTTTTACTCAAATTTGAGTTCCAATCTATAACGTGATTGATGCTGGTCTTGAAAGTATTTCTCTTGTCGTATAAAATGGTATATAAACAATTGTTTTTATCGTAAAGGATACTAATATCCAGGATACTAATATCGTAAAGGATACTAACATCGAAATTAAATTGGCTTACAGATTTGTTAAGACGAATGGTCGAAAAATTTTCAACAACAATCAAATTGGGCAAAATATAGAAAAGAACAAATCCAGTGAATGTGAATGCGAAAACAGCGTGTTTACCGATCGTCATCATGGACACATCATAACAGGGGACTTGAATTTCATCCAAGATACCAACCTGAAGTCTATTTTGCAACTTAGAACAAAATTCCGTATTCAAGAATTTGCAAATGCAGTGAATAATTTCAAGAAGGATCCTAATGATTTTATATATAGGATGGCCGTGAAATATAGTGTACCATTGGACGCATTTGAAGAATGGAAATTTAATATTACGGGGTTATTCAATTTTCATTATCATGGCTTACGTATTGATAAAAATCAACGTACTGACAACAATCAAAGCAAGATCAAAGAAGACATTTTGAATAAATATTGCAACGATTATGTAATAACTTATACCGACAAAGTCGTTTCCAATTATACACTTACATGCATCAAATATTACGTGGAAGTTCTTTGTAATCATTATCAAGATGAACTTATGTATACAAAATTACACCTTACAGGCCGTACTATAGAAAATAAAATCAAGGCCTTATATAAACGGATTGATTATGATTTAAAACAAGTTAAATTTCCTTACCTCATCCTGATTCCGAAGCTTCATAAAACCCCTGTAAAATTGCGTCCCGTAACTGTCGGTTTCAAGACTTATCTGACTATAGCTAATTCTAAACTATTAGCTCTGCTGAAACATGTCATGACAAAAATCCAGCATAAATGTTCCATTATCGTAAATAATAGTTATGAGGTACTCGACAAACTCAAATTCTTCCCTGATCGTATGAATTTCCGAAGTTACGATTTTAAAGATCTCTTTAATAATATTGACCTTGATGATCTTCTTAATATTTTATTAGAGATTTATGAGATTTATGAATTACAGGAATATATTATATTAAGTAAATATAAAGCCATGATCAGGATTGTTCTGTTCGAAAATATACTATTTAACGGGACCAACTATTATCAGCAAGTCAAAGGCATTCCAATGGGGGGAGGATGTTCTTCACTCCTTGCTGACATCTACCTGAATAAATACGAGGAAGGCACTCACATATTGAATGAAATACCATACTTTCGTTTCGTGGATGACATCCTTGTGGGCCAATACGAACAAATGCCTGAATTTGACTTCAGTTTCTACCCTGAGAACCTGGATCTCATTGAAACACACATGGAAAATAAAAATCAAGTTGATTTCCTGGATATTAGCATCCTTTACGATAAAAAAAATTGTTTATATACCATTTTATACGACAAGAGAAATACTTTCAAGACCAGCATCAATCACGTTTTCGATTGGAACTCAAATTTGAGTAAAAATATATTACGTAATATTATAGTCAATCATCTGATACGCAATCAAAGAATCCATACCTTCAAAAAAGATCGAACTGAAAATGACAGAAGAATAATGCAAGAAGCGACAAAGAAACATTATCCCGCAAATTTCCTTAGACATTATTATAATAATGTATACAACGATGTAAAAAACGCTAATTTTAAGGATATAACTTGTACACACCTATGATGGTAACTGTACGATTCACCTACTCGGAACTTGCTGATAGCGCACCCTAGTGGTAGTATAATGCTATATATGGATTGCACTCTCCTTTGTTAACGACTCTTGGCTTTTTCATTATGTGATTTACTTCGGTTTTGTACTTCGGACTTTTCTTCGATTCTTGAGTTTTGTACTCACTTCCACGGCCAGTGTCTTGTGCTCGACACCATTTCGGAGGTCAAGTTTCGGCAAAGTATTTGGTTCCGGGAGTGTTACCCAGGTGTAATAGCATGCTATAACCGGGAACGAGGGGTCACAATCCCCCTCGGCCATTTATGCTTTCCCGTTGGCTTGATTCCCATTTTTTCCTTCATACTTTTATTTGCTATATAACTGCTTTACGTACTTGTGCAGCATTGCGCCATCTACGTTAAGCCTTTTTTCATACTTATGTATGCTTACGTTTTCTTCATCTGATTACTTTTGTATTATATATATATATATATATATATATATATATTCTGTTGCAAAAAAATCGAAGCACCATGAAGAAAGTGACTGTTTCATTGAAATTAAATATGCGTACAGCTCATACACAGGTAATGAAAATATTACAAAATCAAGACCGCAGGACCCATCAATGGTTAGCAATTGCAAATTGCATTTTCAAATCAGTAATTGGTGAACCCCCCCCCCTTAGCGGCAATGCATTCTTGTATACGTCTAGGTAAGGAGTGATAAAGTTTTCTAATGCCATCCTGCGATACATTCTACCAGACATTCATCAATTGTTACTCCAGATCTGCTACATTTCGGAGTGCTCGAATCTGGCGGCCTAGCATGTTCCATATATGCTCGATTGGCGAATGTTCTGGTGATCTTTCTGGCCAAGGAAAAACATGAACAGCACGGAGACAGTCCACAGATATGCGAGCCATATGTGGCGTGGCATTATCTTGTTGGGAAATGGCCCCAGAATGACGTGCTATCAAGGGTAACGCAAACGGCCGCAAGATTTCATCAACATACCGTTGAAGCTGTACGCAGGATGACTAGGGGCGACCTGCTGTCGTACAGCATCCCACACCATCACACCAGGGGTAATGGCTGTGTGCCTGTGTAAAACAAAGGCGGATAGGGACCTTTGGACCTGGCACCTCCACATACGTACACGATGGTCATCTGCTGAAAGACTGAAGCGTGATTAATCGTTGAACACTATGCGATGCCAGTCTGCTGGCAGCCATGATGCTCGGCTACGAAACCACTTCAAACGACTCTATCGATGTTGTGGAGTTATGGACAGTCGTAACCGCAGGACAGTGTAACCGTATGGACAGTGTAACCGCACCTAAGCCAAGCGCCGTGAGATGGAGGAAGTTACCACGGGTGGTATGGAAGTGGGTGTGGCACGTCGAGTGGCGGACAATGATGTCGTTGGGCCAGTTCGGGACTGTCGTGCAATCTTCCGATCTTGCCTCGCATTTGTGTACTTTGCCCTTCCACAGCCATTCCGCAAATGAATTCCTAGCAGCAAACATTGCTGCCACCACTTTTGAACAGCAATGTCCCTTTGGTGCAGGTGGCGGCCTATTGCTCGGTATGACCAGCCAGCTTCATGCATCTTGAGTATACGACTACGTTCGAAGTCGTCTAATTATTTATAAGGTCTACGGCAACGCTATAACGGCATTATTTGTTGTGTCTCCACGGAACTGCGACGCCGATAACGATCAAATATAAACCTTCCACATTTTTAACCTGTTTTATAGGATACTAGTTGCGCAGTAAAACCGCGCGCTATGGCCGAAATTAACACTCATTGGCCTTGCAAATTTAATCATTTGCATACTTGGTATGAAGGAATTTGCATGCGGAATTTCAAGATGATCGGATTATGTTTAGAGATGCTTCGTTTTTTTTGCAAAAGAGTATATATATATATATATATATATATATATATGTGTGTGTGTGTGTGTGCGTGAGCGTGTATATATATATATATATATATATATATATATATACATATATATGTATATCTGCAAATACGACAGATAATAATTATCTGATAATAATTATCTTATCAATATATCTTATCAATAATTATCTTATGACAGATAATAATTATCTGAAAGTGTCCTAAATTAAACTGGAATTTTCATGAACGCCTGAAATTTTTTGACTGTTCTTACCAGTTTGCCGAAATTATCCAAAATGTAAATTATAAAACAGAGCAAAGGTTGCAAAATCCTTTACAGTGAAATTGTAGTCTCGTGCAGTCTTATTACAAGCTTCTTTAAATTTGAGGCCGTTTTCTGCGCATTTTATACATTTCAGAAATTTACATAGTCTTCGGAGATGTTATGTAAATAATTTCCATGACATTTGTTTTCTTTTTAAATTTGGTAAAGTTTAGTCATCTCACAGATATCTGTATAAAAATTTCAATTATTTTACATCAATTCTTAAAACAGTCTTAATCCTTTGCATTTTCGTTTTTTTTCCTCGAAGCGAGATATTTAAATATTTCCAGATCATTTGAGCGGAAACATGCATTAAAAGATTTTGTGAATACTAGGAATTAATCAAAAGTAGCTGAGGTTAGAAGGATTTGTTGAGATAAAATTGTGGTTTATATTGAAATTTGAAATTATTAAAATTTCCTGTGCAACATGAAGCACGCAAAAAATACGTTCACTTTAAAAATCAACATAAGGTACATGGAATTTTTTTTTATAAAAGTGATCTGTCTCTTTTCTATTATTAAATCGCACGTAGTTTTTATTAAACCATGTTTTTTATTAATGATTAACTGTGTACTTTTTGTTTACCCTTTTATTCACATATTCTTTTTTCTTGTTAACATTTTCTAGGTATCAATTTAGTAACGTTATTCTTCATGAATCATATGTGAAGTTTCCTGTTGACAAGCAATTTTCTACTTTAGATGAAGTATGCTTGTTTTGTCTTATTTATTCTGAAGACGGGAAATCTTTGTTATTGCAAAACCAGTTGTTACTTTTACATATTTATCCTATGCTGTTACTTTGACAAATGAAATACATTTTTTAAAGATCTAATAACACAAATGATATAACAATTCGCTCAAACTGCTGACTAAAAAATCTGACATAAGAACAAGAACAGCTCCATTGTACCGGTTGATTCTAAGTGTCAACAGGTTTGGAAATTCCTTTAACATAGTAAGATAGAACGACTACACCAACAAATGCAAAAATGCGTCTGCCTCAGTTTGCTACAAATACTTCCTTGCCTTTGGTGTTGTGGTTGATTAATTTTATGTGTTCTGAAGACAGAGGATGTGTCCGAATTCAGTTGACATTTTGAATCAACTGTTTATGCTACTACTAAAGAAGTGTTTTAAATTCCATACTAACATTATAATTGTAGAAATAGTATAAAAATATATCATGATACAAAATCATTTTACTTAGTTGACATCTGAAAGCAGACGACTGAAAAGTAGGTGACAACGATTACTTCAATGACTTTATTTTTTTTTAGCCCCCATTATCAAGTCTTTACTATTTGAAAGTACAGTTTTATTTAAAAATGAAGACTATTATTAACCTGCTGAAAATGGATCATGATGCCCTTTCAACAAACGTAGGTACCTAATTTACATATATCTGCCGTTATAAAAAATATTCTATGATATTACAATATGAAAGCAGCAATTACCTTCATCGTGATCTATCAAGATATTCCATATTTTCAGTTAATTCACCAATTTCCTAAATCTAGGGGATGGGTAGGTAATGTGACCATGAGCTGCCACGTATGGGAAATGAAGTAAACCAGTTTATCTGCTGTTAAATTCTTTTAGGCTGACCCTCAGCAACGTGGATATGTTTTTAATAGAGTTTTACAAAGTGGATTTCACAGATTTGAAAGTAAGGTAAGTATAAATTTTTATGTTTATTGTCGATTTATCATTCAACCAAGTTACTTATTTTTAATCAGAAGGTATAGAGAGTTAATATACTATGCAGTCGAGATTCATTTATCGAACACTGGCAACGTTCATGGACTTGGGTTAGTAAATTGTAGTCTCAGTATAGTCCATCCGGACAAGGTGGGCTGCAATAGGGATTAATACGACGATGAATGTGACCTATTAAGTCAACGAAACAACTGCCATATTTTTTGTTTCTGTTATATTTTTATGGATAACATTCCGTATTCTTTATTGAAGTCACTACATAAAGAATTTTGATATTTTTCAATAAGTGTCATCTTAAAACTGGAAAGATCCTGCTGCTTATAAACTTATACGGAACAGAATTTATGCCTATTATTTACTATACTATTTAAAAAAATTATGTAAATAAATGTTTACGCTTTTGAGTGTTTTAGTTTTTCTTTCTATTTTACATAATGGCCTCTTTACCTTTCTATGTCGTGCAATATGATCATTTGATATGATTATTTAATATTGATTTATGTTTTATATGATACTTAATCAATGAAGAACTGTAAGCACATGAAAACATAAATCCACATAAATCATAATATCGATTAATAGTATTTTTTTAATTCATTAGTATATCAAACATTATTTTCATTTCTTTGACTGCTTTTCCCCTATCAAGAACTATTTACATAAAAACATAAAATACGTCAACCTTAACATGCCATATCTTTCTTTGATATACATTTATATACTAATATTCCAGATTCCTCCTACAGTTTCCAAGAATAAATCCACTCCTCCATTCACATATCTGGTTAAATTCAGGGACAAGGTCTGGTTCAGCTGCACAAATAGATTCGATTTATTTTCGTCGTCGTCCTACATTTCGATTGATCCAAAATCGATACTGCAATGCTGATATGCTTGAAGAATCACGATGAGGAAGAAAAAGAAAATTACAGAACTATTACCTTTTACTACTTAATCTTTTGAATGGGAATGATAATAATATGCATGTAAAGAAATCGGGGTAGATTTGGAATTCATGGATTAAATTTCCTCTCCTTCGGGTTTGGATGCAATGAAAAGTAAATTTGGGTGTATAAAGAAACTTCTTTATTATTTTTAAGGATGTTTCAAAGTATCAGTGTTAATAAATAAACGTAAATACTGAAATGTTTTATCTAGGAACTTATATCGATATAAATTTCAATTAAAATAAAAGATTATTTTGCATTTTAATATTTTTTGAATTAAAATAAAATATTATTAAATAATATTGATAATGACTCTCAATAATACAGCATGAATATAAATAAAAGAAAAAATCGCATAACATAAATTTCTATGTACGTAAAGTGATAAAAAGTTCGATTTGGAAACTCTTATTGTTAATTTTTTCAGTGCGAACAAGCAAAGAGATTAATCCCCAATGAGGTGTTTGAAAAAAAAAATCAAATTAGCAGTGCCTAGTCTGATAAAAGGTAAGTAAAAAGAAGCAAGTGATTACAGTAAATATGATTCAGAAGTGTGATACAGAAAAGGAATAAAATTGAAAAAAAGCATGCCATGACAAAACATCGGAGAAATTGATCGTCATTTTAATTTATACTGAATAAGATTATTTTTATATCAGAAAAGCAATTCCATCAATATGGTTAACACGCATTAGTCAGCTAATTTATGGCATGGCTATAATGAATTTTTTTTCCTGTGCTTTATTATCATTCTACCCTCTAATATTTCGTCTACGTCAAAATCTACTGCCTCTAATATTTAATCTACGTTATAAAGGGGAAATTTAATCAGGACCGGCCTCTAAGTCATCATGTAAACCAAGGCCAATTATGATAGGAGGGCGACAAAGGAGACATGCTTTCTAGGAAGCAAGGTAAAACATTAAGATTATCGAATGAATATATATATATGTTACCTGCAATGTATGAAATGCCGGCATTCTATAGAATACCGGCCATTATTAGGCAAAGTATGAAATATGAGAATTATTATATACTTTCCCTAGGTATTGCATATAATACCTAAGCATTCTATAGAATGACAAATGCTATTTAGGCAAAGTATGAAAAAAGGAATGAATCGGAGATATATTTCATACTTTGCAGGTTTGTCATTCGACATTCTATATAATGCCTAGAAAATGTGTGAAATGTTAATCGTTTCATAAATTGCGGACCAGTTTTCGGTATTCTATAAACTGCCAAGGTATTCTTTAAAATACCTAGGTGTTCTATAGAATGCCGACTTTCATACATTGCCGGTTATGTTACCGGCATCGTATGAAATGCCGGCATTCGATAGAATACCTAGGCATTTTATAGAATACAGGCCTTTTTTAGGCTACGTATGAAATATGAGAATTATTATATACTTTCCCTAGGCATTATATATATATCCTAAGCATTCTAAAGAATGGCAGATGCTTTTTAGGCAAAATATGATAAAAGAAATGAATTAGAGATGCATTTCATACTTTGCCGGTTTGTCATTTGGTATTCTATAGAATGCCTAGGAAATCTGTGAAATGTTAATTGTTTCATAGATTGCCGGCCAGTTTCCGGTATTCTATATAATGCCTAGGTATTCTATAGAATGCCGGCTTCCATACATTGTCGATAACATATATATTTTAAAAGGTATATATTATATATAAATACATAATCCTTACGAAACATGTACACACTGTTTGACTTTATCTAGTAAACCAGATGTATATAAAAAATGATTGTACTTTTGCTATTGATAGTAATTAATAAACAGAAATAGGAAATAAATACCATTTTAATATTTTTTTTAAAAGCATGAGTTAACTATTACTTATGAACTCTACGTAGTTGCACATATATTTTAAAATTTAACTCTGTCGAGCCTTGTGTCCGCCAAATAAGGGTTCCGCGAGATTTTTCAAAATATTTAAAGTGTTTCATAAGATTTTACAAAAAATTTTAAAGCCTAGGTAAAAAGTTTAGGAATCACTGGATTAAGGCTAATTACATCCCAAACCGCTGGAGGTAGAGACTTGGAATTTTGCATACAAGCGGAAATTGAACTATAAGTAATGAAAAAAAAATCGAAAATCTTGGAAATTTGTTCGAAAAACTTATAAATCGTAGATTGTTTTAGTTCTCATATTCTTTCAGCTATAATTTGAAAACGACTGGACACAAAATAAGTTTTCATACCATCATATACAATGTACACACACACACACATTATGTTTTTCGTTAACTGTGTTGGTGTGCAGTTAGCAGTTAATGAGATATATTTATTTACATTTACAAATTATTTTTCTGTTCTATTTCATCAATGACTTTATTCATATTTTTGTATTCTATTGTAGTAAATACGGTAACGGAGTTACACTTTAAATAATGAAATCATTTGATGGAATATTGTTTAAATCTAGCTATTAAAATTATTAAAATTTAATGCTACACTTAATTGATTTTTATTTTAAAGTGACTGAAACAAAGCAACATATAGTCATCAGAAATGAATAATGGTTTATGTACAGCAATTTTCATGCAAAAGAACTATATATATATATATACACCATTTTTTCCTTGCAATTATTTGAAACGGATTATGATTTTCAGAACGTTTTTTAAGTGCATGGGTGTGATATTTAGTAATCCCCAGCGATTTCGCTCGTGTAAGGCGTGGTTAGAAATAACCTGCATAATCATTAAAATCATCTTAAATTATCGACCACCAATGCAATTATATTTTTTACGGAATAAAAATATTATTAATATATACTGCAACAGTTGTGGAATGGAATAAAATAGTATGGGTACAATAATAGCGAATCTGAAGGGAAAAAATATATTGGATAAGAGTTTTGCATGGATACAAACGAATAGTTTTTAATTTTTTTCTTAGTTTCCGCTACAATTTATTACTATCACATATTTGTTGTCGACATTATTTCTGGATAGGTCAGATTTCCCCCATTTTATGCTTGTTAAAGTACTTTCACGTTTATTAAAACACCCGAAATCAAATTGTCCAATCACGTCTGACCAAATTTTGATAGATGATGCTCAACTTGTCCTGGACGGTACTCAATTCACACATTGCGTGACTGAGTGTGAAGAGATGCATGTCGCGTGATGTCTTTCGATAAGTTGCGTGGAGAAATCTATTTATAAATTTTCGGGTTTCTTCTCTAAAGTTTTCAGGTTCTGTTCGTGAGAAGGAAATGTGTATTTGACAAACATAGTAAAACTGTTTGGGATATAACTCATTACTTGCTCAAAATTCTGGAAAATACTTGTATCTTAAATATTACTCAATATAGCAGTATATTATCAACGAGCTTGGTATCAACTTCTTCCGAAAGCAATAGAAAATCCCTTTGGCTAAAACAGTACAACATATTTTTGCGATTGTTGTATCTTGACGGAAGCAGTGTTATTACTTTCCTTATATACTTAATGTATATGGAAAGTATTGCGACGGGGTCGAAAATTCGAATTCGAGTTTTCGACGGGAGATCACGTTTCCCTGATAACGAATCAAACATTTTTGAGGTGATGTCTGTGTGTGTGTATGTGTGTCTGTGTATGAGTGTGTGTGTCAGAGAGCCTATGTAGACGATATCTCACGAACGAATGGAGCGATTCAGATGAAATTTGGCACAAAATTTACAATCCGTGAATACTGGAAGCCAATTGTTTTTATACGTAATCGAATGTTCAGTAGTACCTTAAATTTCCGAGTGAAATTTTGAAAAAATCTTTAAAAATCAGAACCTTTTATAGAGTTACGCAAATAGATATTTATCATATAAATTTTCTTTAGAAAACGATTGACATAAACTTCAGAACGCCAGAATTAACCGTTCGCGAGATATTGCACATTTTGCAAAATATTTTATAAAAAAAAATCCCATAAATTAAGAACAAATATTAACTGTTCAGAAGCATGTTCACCTTTCATATGTAATACCATGCGATAAATTTGGTGACATCACACTCGTGGATCTAGCACGTTCCATTCATGAGAAAATATAATTTGAGTAATACTTTTATATTTGAACTCCAATAGTCATTTATCTGCCATAAGAATAACTTATTTCTCAGTCTATAATTCTTGGCGAAAATTTGGCAACGAATTTGGCGGAATGTAGCCAACTTAGCGACAAAAAAATGTTACAAAATTATCGAAAATCTCGCCAAATGGATAAAACTGACGCTAAATCAATGAAAATGACGACTAATTGATGAAAATTTAATATCTTGGAAAGAATATAAGTATCTACTATAGAATAACCAATTTTAATTTACTGTAAATGTAGTAAATTCATTGCATTATATAAGGAAAATCATATGCTGTCCACATCAAATTTTTTTGGTCGGTAAATGATAAAAATCCGTTAATTATCCTTCGATATATTATTAATTATTATTGATGAAAATATGTTTGCCATACAATTGCTTTTACTGAAGAGTCTTTCTTAAAACATTTATCTCTCAGAATCTGCTATAGGTAGATATGATGATGATATAAATTTACTTTTGTATTTGAACGCCAATAGTCATTTATCTGCTATAAAAATAACAAAATAACTTATTTCTCCGTCCATAGCGCTTGGCGAGATTTGGGCGACAAAATTTGGCAGAATATCGCCAACTTGGTGACTTTTTTAAATGTTGCCAAATTAACGAAAATCTCGCCAAATAGATAAAAATGACGCTAAATCAATGAAAATGACGACTAATTGACAAACATTCAATATCCTATCAGAATATATCAGAATATAAGTATCTACTATAAGAATAACCTATTTTTTTTTACTGTAAAAGTAGTAAATTCATTGCATTATATAAGGAAAGTCATGTGCTACCCACATCAAATTTTTTTAATAATATATCATATGCTATTTTGTGTCCGTGAGGTTAGGACATGATAATTTAAGAATGAGTGTATCTACAGATATCTAATTTTATGTGTAGATATGGGAGGCTTTGTGAGGAACTTATGTAATATTAATGTATGAGAAAGTCGAATAGAGACACACACACAGATATTTTTATTTAATATATGCGCGGTTTGGACCAAACTGAAATATGAAACCTTAATGTTACAACTATAGTGATACTCACTGAAAACATAATCGCAATTTTAAAACCAAATAAAAAGTGGATTTCAAAATAAATAACGACATCATTCTTTATAGACAAATGTCTCAAGATCGTACATGGAGCAACAGGTGCCGTAAACACAGACAAAACCATAAAAATGACAACAGTAAGAGTCATGTAATAAAAATAAACGTATGAAGAACAATATCGCTCATACCCATGTCGCCAAATTTGACAACATTAATACAAACATATATACAGCTAGCCATAAAATCAACATCACTTTGTCAGAAAATGACGCAATTATTCGTTAATAAATAAATCAACGCAAGTATTCGTTAATAAATAAATCAACGCAAGGATTCATTAATAAATAAATTAATCGCGAAGAGGTCCCAAGGTCACCCACTAAAAGAGTTAGCCTATAAGAGAAAGGACACATAAAAATGGAAATTAACCCCATGCGATGGTGGAAATTAAGAAAATTTTACCCGAACTCACGATTTCTAGGAGAAAGCATCCATACACTTAAATATATTTAAAGAATCTTGTCTTTAACGATGCTCTAGAAAAATACTAGAGGCATATGTTCAAGTCCAACAAGAACGAGAGGCCAGTGGATCCTAACACTGTTCAAAGGTGATACTCACAAAGTGCATCAAAAATCTAATTGTTCTAACTTCTTTTAATGATTACTGGAAAACTCAATAACAGTGTAGAGCCTATATTTTCCAAGAGATTTGAGATCAAATTAAGTATTGTCAGAGGTTATCGGGCTTGTTCATAATTTTCCAATGAAAATCATGATAAGTAAATAACAATTCTGAATAGTAACTGACATCGGCGTGAAAAATCTATACAATTGTTAGTTCATTTCCAAAACTCCCTTAGATTATGATTAATAATAAGCAGCTTTTCTTTAGGACTGGAAATTTATAAAAGTTCTGTGAATTGAAAACTATAAGAGATATCAAATTTCTTAAAAATTGAAAGTAAACGAATGAGTTTTTCGAAAATATAAAAAATTGGTTCATGATGAATTGACCCCACTTTAATGTTTATCATGTGTGAAATTTTTTATTTTAGATGCTGCATGGAACAACTTCACTTAGGCGGCTCCCTTTGCTGAAAAACAAACGAACAAACAAAGGTAAAACGCAACCACACTTAAATTATCAATTTTTATAATCTTCTAATTCGAAATTAAATTTTCAATCAATGAATTTATTTATTTACTACGGGTTTCTAAATCTTAAAGTAATGAATAATTTTATTTTCACATTTTAGTGTCATAAAAAAGTTAGCATTGCAAAAAATACGTCACCTTCTTCCTTATTTATTCATAAATTCTGCCTCTACTATTACTACTTATACTAGAGGTCAATGATTCTGATATATTTCCAGCATTATCTACTAAATTCGTTTCCAAACACATGCGCTATTTGTATGTTTGAAAGCGTGATGGATCATTCCCGAACTTGTGGCCAGAGTTCGCATTTTAAAGGGATGTCTGGGATGATTGATCGAAGTTTGGAACTGACCGTAAAGTCCGCATTTTCTCCTTCCCACACTCTAGCGGTCAAAGAGGAGAAATTTTCAAAGTCGAAATCGAAATTTAGAAGAGAAAACTTGAAATAAGGGAGGAATTACGAAAGAGACCGAATTTAAATTCAGTAAAGCTCGTTGTAATACATTCTTACTCTGGTGAAATCTTGTTAAACTACATAAAAATTGAAGCTTTGCTGATCAAATGATGTAACGACTTTCTTTATGCTTTATGCATATCAACTTTTAATACTTGGAGTCTTTCTTTGAAATTTTATAATAATTCTCCTAAAAAGGAAAACACAGTGATTTCTTCCTAACTGGCATAAAATAGATAACTTACATTTTTGTCTTGAGGTAATAGAAGATATATCCGACATTGCTGATGATTTAAAATACATACAGATTCCTGCAGTGTTGTACTAAATGACTTCGTTTTTTAAAACATTCTATTAAACTAATTCATTTCTCCTAGAAAGACGCATGAAAATAACTGTTTTTACTATACAAAGTTATATTCACAGACAGATCTGAAGAATAAGACCTCCTAGTCCCGTTTGAATTCAAATTAAAAAAGAAATATGAATGTGGTCAGTATATATCAAAATGACAGAGCTAAAAGGAATTAGAAGATATGCTCCTTTACCACTTCATTCTGTTTCCAAAATTGGTTAAACATAATATATGAGTTTGAAAAATAAACAAAACAAATAAGAAATTAAATATCTTTAAACCGAAGGCCATAATGCAGTCAAAAATCCAATACCGTTCATTTATAAAATAAATTTTACATCGAAAATCGTCAGCCGTATAAACACATTTGATTTATAATTGAATCAAAGCTAACTTAAATACATTGTGGAAGCTATGACTGATTTTTACTCATTTTTATTAACACTTTACAACAAAGTTGAAGAGTGTTTATGACTTTGTTCATTCTGTCTGTCTGTCTGTCTGTCTGTCTGTCCGTTAGCACGATAACTGCCGCAAAAATGACTTAATCAAAATGAAATTTTAGTATGTTGTTCAGACGGTCTGTAGGACCTATGGGAATATAAGTGAATAATATCACCCAATTAGTTTTGGATTGAACCCGGGTTGAAAAAATGAAATACATTGAGCCCTATGGGACCTAATTTTTCAAACATTTTTTAAGCGGATTTAAAATTCACAAATTGCTTCGAAAATTTTAGGTAATAGTCAAATTGTTCCATAAAATATATAAAAAAAAATTCAGCGAAATATATTCAGTAGTTTTTTAAATAAAAATTAAAATAATAATGACACATCTTATATGAAACGATCACGTGACCATGATATGAAACGATCACATGACCCACTTCAAAATGATATATGGCATC
The DNA here is from genome assembly GCA_951213105.1 of Amaurobius ferox. Lineage (NCBI taxonomy): Eukaryota > Metazoa > Arthropoda > Arachnida > Araneae > Amaurobiidae > Amaurobius > Amaurobius ferox. Next base: position 64,418,509 of record OX578149.1, read on the forward strand.
CATCTTGTTTCAAAATCGTGATTTTTTAAAGTTCTTTTTAATTCATATTGAGTCTTGTATCCGTCCTAAAACTACTTTATTTTTGATTAAATTCTGTGCATCTACATACTAAAACAACACAATGACAATATATTTGAGTTTAAATTCTCATTCAAATTTGATTATTTCTACATCTTAGCCTATTTTTCCCCTACATAAAATGTAAACAGCAAAATATGTAGAATGAGTTGTATTAGAATTACTGTATTTCTTTAACACAAAATAATTCAGTCCATGGAGTCTGCATGACTGATATGAATGAAATATTAATTGATTTTATAAACAGAAGGACGATTTTTTTCGATGAAGTTTTAAGCATAAAGTTTATGAATTGTAGCTCCATGGTCTTAATTTTTAAATAAAATATATTATTATAGTATTGTGATGAATGAAATGGAGAAAGTTATGAATGAAATCCTGCTTTTATAGAGAGATCCAGGCGTGTTATTTTTTCTATGACGTGATTTGAATTTATTTCAGTTGTTTTCGATGAAGTTTTCAAATATAATAAATTATCGTAGTATTATGATAGCTTTAAAAATATTACCGTGGAATGTATTGCATTTTAGAGATATTTAAACCAGGCAATTTATATTTCAATGCCGTCATTTGAATGAAGTTCATTTTTTTCAATGAAGGTTTAAGTTTTCAAATATAATAAATCAATGTAGTATTGTGATAAGTTTTAAAATATTATCGAGGAATGTATTGCAATTTCGACTTTTTTAAATAAAATTGCATTGAAGTTGGAAAGTGTTTCATAATCAATGCTTTAAGCATGATTGATCTTTCTTGTTATCTCATACTTACACTTGGCGAAATTCCTTGCTTGCGACTTGTAGATTATCTATCACAAAATTTGGCGAAAGGTTTTTAATTTAAAAATCACTATGAAGAAAAAGAGATATAATGAATATCGAGGAATAGAAGCTATTTTGGCTAGAAATATTTTTGACCGCCTTATTGATCTAATTTTACTACCCGTACTAAATGAAAAGATTTATGAGAAAAATATTTACGAGAATTTTACCAAAATAAAAAAAATGGTTTCTTAAAATAAACAAGTGGTTGTTGGTTATACAATAATAGTTGATTAAAAATACCTAGCACATTTACGGTTCTCACTAGCTATGTTGATGAGACCCAGACCTACCAGAAACGTGTAAGGTAACTGATTGGACGGTCGGGAAGTGCCACCCAATTTAGGCCGGAACCCAGAGGGGGGAGGCATCCACAGGGACCGTGCCCTCCTTCCCCTACCACCAACCTCTCGGAAGGACTTACGGCCCCACGTGTTTAACGTGATCGTACTCCGCGTGAACACGGCGGCAATTTTGGCAGTAGCTGGAATCGAACCCAGGACAACCGAGTGCATCTCCAGAGCGCTAACCACTGGGCTACCGCGCCCTCACTAGCTATGTGAACCGGTTACCCTTAATGATAGAAACTAAAATTGCTGATATCTGGCTGATCTAACATAGAGAAATCTTTATCCCTGGTTGCCCGCTTGTTACACCGTCAGCTCCCAGCTAACGGGTTATACCAAGATTTACGATGTCGAGCCAATATATCTTCCAAAGACGTTTACATGCGCAAAAATATTCTTAAAAAAGAAGAATGTATTAATATTTGTTTTGAAACAACGATTTTAATTTATCATCAATTATTCCACATTGTAATGAAATTAGGCTTCTTATAAAATTTTCAAAAAGTTAAATATTCGCAAAAGTAGAATTTCGAAAAATTTTCTTTCCACTTCAGTGTCCTTCAAAAATACATCTTACACAATTCCTGGAAAAACATATTGTTAAATATTCTCTTTTGAGTGGCGGTTGATAAATTAATTAAAAATAAAATAATTTTATATATTTCTTTAAAAAAATAATTTTTCCTTTCTCACATTTTAGGGGCCGTAATGCTTATTCACAATACATAATTTCTTCATGTTTTGTCTTATTTAACATTTAATATGAATTCGACATTCTGAAACTTCTCAGTAATACACATGTGATAATAACCCGACCAAATTTGTTTTAGAAATTTGAATAACTTTGCAATTTACTTTCTAAATATGTGATTCTTTCATATTTTATTATAGTCGGTTCAGAGAGTTATAGTCGGTTTAGTTAGACTTCTTCGAGACATTAATATGTACTCCACAAATGGTTCAGTATGTTATTCCTTCTAAAAGTGAAGTGAAAGTCGGTTAATGGCCACTAATATACACTACACAAAATTTCCAGTATCACATTATTTTGTATAGTGTAGGGAAGGTCGGTTGATGGTATTTGCTGATTATATTACTTTGTTAAATTGCTATACATTCCATTCGTAGGATCTTAGACTATTTTTTAAAGTGTAAATAAAGTGGGTGCGTGGACGCCATCAACTGATACAACTCAGGAACTTTGCTATACAATTCACAAATGGTCTATTATCTCACATTTTTAAACACTGTAGAAAATGTCAGTTGATGGCCGCTACTGATTTATATAAATAGAATGCGATGCTTGGTATACCTTATAGGAATCCGAAATTTTTTTCCCGAGCAGGGCTGTTTAAACCTAGGTTTATCCAAGCAGTGTTGTATAAACCTAGGCTTACCCAAGCACTGTTGTATAAACCTAGGATTAACCAAGCATTGTTGGATAAACCTATTATTACGCAAGCAGTGCTGGACAAATCTAGGTTTATACAGCCCTTTTGGATAATGTTGGCTTTACCCGGATAAACTTAGGTTTATCCAAATTCGGGTTTTACCCATTACACACACATACATATATACACTTAAGTGCAAAAATTCATGGGTTAGCATTATGCAAATTTACAAATGGCGCTCGCATCAGGTTAAAAGTGTATAAAGAATTAGATAGTTGTCAATGTTGTTTGGTGGACTCTTGAACGTCTTGTGAAATGTTAAGTAACGTTATAATGGATACCCGACAGTAATTAACCGAGCTTAAACGTGGAATGATATTTGGAGCTCATTGCATAGGGCATAGTATTTCGGAAGTTGTTGTGACTCTGACGAGTTCTCGCTTGACAGTGTCTCAGGGTGTATCGAAAGTACCTCATGGAAGGAATTGCCTCCCACAAAGGACATCGCAGTAGGCTGCTGAATGATCGAGATCAGCGACGTCTGAGCATTCCTGCTATCATTTGAATGACACTGAGACAACTGCCTATCACATTCAATGAAGGGCGCACTAGAAGCGTACCTGTGAGGTCTAGAGAGCGAAATTTGGCGTTCATAGGATATGGAAGAATGCCGATCCGAGTGCCTTTACTCCCAGCACATCATCGGCTTCGGCGCATCACCTGAGGTCGGAGCACATAAAATTTATCATATAGATGATTGGAAGAAGGTAGCTTGGTCCGATGAGTCCGATTTCCAGTCGGTACGAGCTGTTGGTTGCGTTCGGGTGTGACACACACCCCATGAGACTATGGGTCCAACATGTCAACAAAGTAATGCGCAAGCTAGTGATGGTTCTATAATAGAGTGGGGAGTGTTTACTTGACATGATTGGGTCGTCTAGTCAAATTGAACCCGTCATTGAAACGTAATCGCTATGCTCAGCTGCTTGGTGATCATTTGCAACCGTTTATAGACTTCACGTATCCCAATAACGATGGGATGTTCCAGGATGATAATGTTCCATCTCACCCGACTCATATTGCTCGCAATTTATTTGAGGAAAATTCTGGACAATTCCAGCAGATGATTTGGCCACCTAGTGCGCAAGACTCCTTGGAGCACATCTGGGATATGATTGAAAGAGCCATTCGTGCCCAAATTTCCAGCACATTACCACAACCTCGCAATTATAGACTGCTATCGAGATAGCATGGCTGAACATGTCTCCTGGAGACTTCCACCGACGAGTTGAGTGCATGCTACGTCGAGTTGCTGCACTTCGCCGAGCTAAAGGAGGCCCAACACGACATTAGAGAGATATCCCATGAGTTTTGGCATTTGAGTGTATATATATATATATATATATATATATATAAGTGACGCACAGAGACATAGATATATATATATTCATATGTATTAGGCGATCTGTTAGGGATGGCCTGTGCTATCATAAATACATATTCAACGTATTTGAATCAGCTGCATGACTTTCTATTACGCAGCTTTCTAGATGAGTAATGTGAATCATGCTAGAGCGACAAATTGAGCGAAATCATTTATTATATACTATACATCTTTTAAAATATTATTGGTACATACAATCAGCTCTCTGAATACTCTTACTGTTTTTAATCTCATACATTGAGTAGCAATGTAGTACTTTTATTCATTTGTACTATTCTTATAAAAGGGTTGTGCAAATGTATGGTTGTGTAAACGATTGCCTTCGACCTGTTTGTTGTTCTACAGAAAAAACCCCGAATACATGCAGAACATGCCGTTGGCGTAATTTTGCTTTAGTCAGTTCAGAACCGGCAGAAATGCTGATTTGGAAAGAAATCATCTGGTAACAAAATGTATCCTCCTACGCTAATTTCATTTTAATTGCAAATAAATAATCGCCATTTCAACGTCCCTCAAGACCTCCGAATGTGAAAAATATGTAACTTAAGAATTGGACTTGGCCGTATATAATATTTGTCCACGCTATTCACAATCAAAATCTCGTCGATATTTTCTTAATAATGCTTATTTTCTACAATGGAATATAATTGTCAGGTTTTTCAGTTTCATTAATGTCTTATAGAAGGCAGGGACACGAAAACTCGTGCCCTGATTCCTAAGCAAAAGCAAAAACAATCTGTCAAGTAAATTCGACAACAAAACCTTCTGTAACAATTTTGCTGTCGATTACTGCTCATTAGAAAATGATCCATAGCTTTATGATTGACAGTTTTTAGCTCTCTCGTGTTTTTTATATTTAGTTTGTTATTCTAAATTTAATAAATTCTCCGCTAGGAACACTGCAATCACTTTTACCACGTTTACTTTACAATAAATTTATCTAATGTATAGAACTATTCAACCTTTCCCTACTAAGGATTTTTGATGCTTTTGGGCTTCCCTATGAACCAACACTGTTCCTTCTGCGAAACATATTTTTTATTCAATAAAACCTGAGTATTTATTTACATTGATTAAAAAGTCTTGCAGTTGATTCTTACAAAAATACAACATCAATGTGTGCAATGCAAGTGGATGAGAGATCCTGTCGATATTTCGAAATTTAAAATGGCAATAGATGTATTGAAATGACATCTTTAATGCAGAGGAATATATTTTACATATCTATGCGTCTTATTCGGATATTTGAAAAAGGAACATTGCATTTTGTCAATATCTGATACCGAATGAAACTTAATTTTCAACTTGGGGTTGGTAAATTAAATCTCGAAAGGAAAATATATGAGAAATTCGAAGTATTTCATATTGAATTCAAGTATTGCATATTTTTGCGGTATTTGAATAACTCCTTAGACAATTCTTCGGCTTTCAATTTGAATTTTATTATCCTTTAGAAGGATTTTTATGCAAGAATACGTTTACCCTCCAAAATATTAGTTCAGTCTACTCTAAAAGGATTTTAATCATATTTTTGTGTTGACCGATTGAATTTTTTAATTTCTCTATTAAATTTTACAGGATATGTAGTTCACAATTGCTTTCTGACAGTGAGTAAGTTGTCTAACTCCTACTATCACGCATGTGTAGAATCACAATTCCAATAATTAAAATAAACGGAAACAAGGTGAAAAATTCAATTTCAATCCTCGTATGCATATATAGCTTCGTACAAGTAACAAGTAAGCAACAACTTTTAAACAGCTAGGTTGGAGCGAAAGTTATGTCGTATTTTAAATAGGCAGGTGATTTTTCTTGTAAATAAAAAGAACATCTGTAACAAGTCGAGAAATTGCAGAAGGTGTTTGGCATTCATCATACAACTGTTGGAGATCACATTAAATCTCTTGGGTTTGTGTTAAAGCAAAGTTTTTGGTTCCACATGAATTAACGGAAAAGAATTTGTCTGATCGTGTAAGAATGTGTTCATCACATCTGATTAGACACAATGTGGAGCCGTTTTTGGACAGGCTGGTTACTGGAGATGAAAAGTGGATTCTTTGCGAGAATATTAAGAGAAAAAAATCTTACTGCAAACCAGGAACATCATCAGCAACAGTTCCAAAACCAAGTGTCCATCAACGAAAAGTACTGCTTTGTTTGTGGTGGGACAGGAAAGGTCCAGTGTACTACGAGTTGCTGAAACAGGGGAAAACCATCAACGCGGATCTGTACTGCAATCAGCTGGATAAATTGAATGCAGCTATCAAAGAAAAAAGGCCAGCATTAGCGTCCAGAAAAGCGTCCAGATAATGTTCGCCCGCATAGTGCAATGGTGACACAACAAAAACTGAATGCGTTAGGATGGGAAGTCCTTAGTCAGCCACCGTATTCACCTGACATTGCACCATCTGATTATTACCTGTTAAGATCTCTGCAAAATTATCTAATGGGAAAAAATTCAAGTCTTTTGAAAGTGTTTCTAAGGCAGTTGCTGACTATTTTAACTCCAAGGATGAGAACTTCTACAAAACAGGAATTCACAGGTTACCTGAAAGATGGCAACAGGTTGTAACAAATAACGGATCATATATAATTGATTAATATTAAACACAAATTTTTATAAATGAATTCAAATATTTTCTTTAAAATACGACAGAACTTTCCCTCCAACCCAATAATTGAAGAGTAGATAATTGAAGCATATGCACTTGCATTCATTGTGGTTTAAACGTGCTTCTGTATCCTGCATATTAAATGATTTTATGATTTACATATGCTACTTTGTTTTCATTGTTTTAATGTATTCTAATATGTTTAATTTAATATTTAAATTCTTAAAAAGTATATGCCTTTTGCATGAAATTTTGAATAGATAATTGAAATTGCACGCATATGTGCAGTTTACAATTTAAAGCAACCGGTAGTAGGGCAAAACCGGTAGTAGGCCAATTTTTAAAACTGCTCATGCTTACTACACTTCTTACGAATAACAAGTAAACGACATTTAAACAGCTAATCAATAGGTATTGATAGGTACGGAACAAAAATATCCCTAATATAGCTATAGCTGTGGAATGGAATAAAATAGTATAAATAATAGCGAATCTGAAGCAAAAAATAGATTGGATAAGAGTTTTCCATGGCTACACACGAGGAGTTTTATATTCTTTTCTTAGTTTCCGCTACAATTTATGATTATCGCAAATTTGTTGCCACTTTTGTTTTTGAATAGGTCAGATTTCCTCATTATATGCTTGTTAAAATACTTTCATGTCTATTAAAACACCCGAAATCAAATTGTCCAATCACGTCTGACCAAATTTTGATAGATGATGCCCAACTTGTCTCAACGGCACTCATAGCAGACATTGCGTGACAGAGTGTAAAGAGATGCATGTCTAGTGACGTCTTTCGATGAGTTGCGTGGAGAAAGCTATTTATAAGTTTTCGGGGATTTTCTCTATAGTTTCCTGGTTCCGATCATAAGAAGAAAATGTGCAGTTGAAAAACATAGTGAAACTGTTTGGGATATAACGCATTATTTACTAGAAATGTTTAAAAAAAGCTTCTGTTTTAAATATCACTCTATATAGCAGCATATAACGAGTTTAGTAGTATGAACGTGTTTCGGAAGCAATGACATTTTTCTGCGACAACAACAACAACTGCGAGTACAACAGATTTTTGTGATTGATTTTTCAACTATTGCATTTTGACGGACGAAGTTTGCTTTGCTTCTGTAATCGGAAGATACTGTTATTTTTATCATATGCTGTTCTGTTTGTGTCTGTCAGATTAGGACATTATAGCTCAAGAATGAGTGCATTTACCGATATCTAATGTTATGTGTAGATGCATTATTAAAAATAGTCTGAGCAAATGAAGAGATGCAAAACTTAGAGCTAATTAAATTGTTGTGTTTAGTCTTATATCGTTAAAAATTTCCGAAACACCTAGAGTGAAAATAGTCTGCGTTGGTACCGCTAGTTTCTTTTAAATAAAACAATGATAGTATATATTACACGGAGAACAGTGATAATTTTAACTTTGCTATGAAATTTGAAGGTATAGAAATAGTAATATAAACACGTATAAGACAGATGATTCCATTTTCGGTAATATGCTGTTTATAAGAAGAACCGTTATAAGAGGAAACTTTATAAGAAGAAACTTTTGAATCGTTTACAATTTTTTGGGGTAAACATATTAAAAGTGTAACTTACAGACTGAACTGTTAAAAATGCATATTTTTTATTATATTCTAGTATAAGTTGACCTAGGTTGCCCCAATATTTAGTGCGATCGAAGAATCTCAGCCGTCAAATTTTAAAGAAATATAATGAACCAAGTAATTATAATAGTAGGAATTTTTCAATAGTAGTATCCATACGCTTGTATGAGCGCACAGACTCTTTTTACACTAAAAAACATGATTTTATAGCTTTTTTTATCTTTTTTTATGAAAAAAAAAGGTCTCGATCCATTTTAATATTAAAAACATGATTTTTATAGTTAAAAAAGGTATATATATACCTTTTTTAGACATATAAAATAAATGCATGAAAAAAGAGGACCTCCAAATGAATGGAAGTCCTCTAATATATTAAAAATGTGTTTATATACCTTTTAACAGTGAATTACTAAACTTTTTTAGTTAAAAAGCTAGACATATTAAAAGTATGCAGTGAATTATTTAAAATAAATGCGTGAAAAAAGAGGACCTGAATGGAAGCCCCCCTGTTTTTAAAGGGTGGGGTTGAGACCCCCCATATATTTAATAGAAAATGTTTAACTAAATCTAAACATTTTTCATAAAATTAGAAAGAATTATAAAAATATGAATGAAATCATTATGAATTACAAAACATATGTTTAATAAAAAAGATATGATAATTTTATAGTGGGGGGTAACACCCCCCCACTGAAAAATGATTAAGCTTTATCTAATTCATATACGTATTTATCATCAATCATACCTGAATACTTAAATATATATCTTCCTTTATTGATTTTATATATTAATTCATCAGAAAGTTTTCCATGTTTATTCGCAAGGTAATACTATTTTTCTTCAGTTTCCACATCTAACTTTACGATTACTGAATCTCCATATTTAGTATTAATTTTTCTCAATGATATCAGATTATATTCCCCAGGATTTAAATCATTTAATTTAAACGTTTTAGGATAACTTCTTAGTCTATTGAATTCTTCCATTTATTAGTAAACATTTTTATAAATATAAATTCACCCATTCTTCATAACCTGTGAAACCTCTTTCTTCCATCTCTTTTATAAGTTTTTCTCTGTATTCTTCATCAGACTTTGACTCTCTAAATATTTTTTCAGCTATAATATTTTTTTGTTTATTATCAGAAATTGTAATAGAAATATCAGGATCAAATCCATTTAGTACATTAATTATTCTAGTTACTTTCCCTACAAAACATTTATCATCACCCTCTTTTAGTTCATCTTTTAACACTTTTATTATTTCATTTTTATTCTCATTTTTTAAAATTTTATTAAACGCAACAACTAATATCTCTCTAAATTTAATATTATGGAATTCTACCTCCAGTAAGTGTCTAATTTTTATACCTAATTCTTTAATGCATTCATCTAAATCATACGTAATTTCTGTATTTAATAATTTTTTGATTGTGTCTCTTAAAGATTTTTGTATATATGTATTATGCACATTTTGAGTGTCACTATATACATCATTATGAAATAATTGTCTTCTTAAAATCGGGGGTAAATTTATTTTATTTTCATCATACCATACTTCATCTATTCTAGGCAAAAATATTAATTCATTTAGAGATGTAATATCATTTTCTCTACAATCTAATAATACTATATTTATTAAATTTTCTATTCCTTCAAGTGAAGTTAATTTATTTTTTCTACAATCTAATTCTTTTAAATTTATTTAATTTTCTATTCCTTCAAGTGAAGTTAATTTATTTTCTCCACAATATAATTCTCCTAAATTTGTTAAATTTTCTATTCCTTCAAGTGAAGTTAATCTACATGTCATACAATATAATTCTCCCAAATTTGTTAAATTTTCTATTCCTTCAAGTGAAGTTAATTTATTGTCTCCACAATATAGTTTTTTTAAATTTATTAAATTTTTTATTCTTTCAAGTGAAGTTATTTTATTTCCTTCACAATATAATTCTTCTAAATTTATTAAATTTTCTATTCCTTCAAGTGAAGTTAATTTATTTCCTCCACAAAATAATACTTTTAAATTCGTTAAATTTTCTATTCCTTCAAGTGAAGTTAATTTATTTCCTCCACAAATTAATACTTTTAAATTCGTTAAATTTTTTATTCCTTCAAGTGACGTTAATTTATTTTCTCCACAGGATAATATTTCTAAATTTATTAAATTTTCTACTCCTTCAAATGACGTTAATTTATTTCCCTCACAATATAATTCTTTTAAATTAGTTAAATTCTCTATACCTTCAAGTGACATTAAATATTCTATACCATCAAGATAATTAAATAAAAAATAGATATCACTTCAGTAGGATTCTCTATATTTAAGAAAGATATAAATGTTTTTTTTATACCATTATTATATATAACATTCATTTACTCAGAAACATTATTATTAAATATTTATTTTTCATCTTTGTTAGTTAATTGTCTCAAAAAATAAACACATTCTCTTAAGACTTTTTTAACTTCACAAATCTCTTCAATAATTTTTTCTCTGTAAGGTTCTATTTCATGATGACCAAATTTTTTATTTAATTCACTCATCTGTATAGCTTGTATGTTTTTCCAATAAACATTAAAAAAGTGATCAGGTAATAGGTCAAATTTGTATTTAATCAAATAACAAAAATCTAATTTATCCATAAATTCTTCTATAAAATTTTCCCTAAATGTTTGATATCTAGCTATATACAACCAATTTAAATCATCTTTTAATTCTCTCATGGTATCTTCTGTAAGATTTTGAAACATTGATACTTTATATAAATCTAAATAATCAGAAAATTTTATGATAAATTCGTTACTTAAAGTTTGATAATGAGAAATGTTTTCCCAATCTACTTCATCTTTATATTTTTCTATAAAATCTTCTGATAATTTTTGATATCTAGAAATTTTAGGCCAATCATCAGGTTGAGCAAATTCTTCAATAAAAGAATCAGACAGTGATGAATATTGAAAAATTAAATCTATATTTACATGATCTTTAAGATTTCTAATTACATCTTCAGATAAATTATTTCTGGAAAATGCATTCCAGTCGATATCCATTTATTGGTGAACGTATTTTAGAAAGGGATTTTTTCAATATGCATATAAGATTTTAAAGTGCTAGATTTACCATGGCTTTTTATCCATAATGTGATGATATCATCACGTTTTCCATAAGCAAAACAGGTTACTGTATCTGTATGAGCTTCTAAAATTTCCTTACCATTGATTTATATGTAGAAATATGTAGTTCATTATAGAAATTTAAAACAATATTTGAAAATGGGTTTAAAGGCTATAAGAGTACATAGAGTATTACAATTTAAACAATCGAATTGGTTGAAAAAATATATAGATTTAAACACTGAAATGAGAACGAAAGCTGCTAATGATTTTGAGAAAGATTTTTATAAATTGATGAAAATTCAGTATTTGGAAAAACTATGGAAAATATAAGAAAACGAATCAATGTAAGATTATGTTGTAATTATGATCAAGTTAAAAAATTAATTGCTAAACCTAATTTCAAATGTAGAACTATTTTTGATGAAAATTTGGTAGCTGTTCACATGAAAAAAACAAAACTATATTTTAATAAACCGATTTATGTTGGAATGAGTATATTAGATTTATCTAAACATTGAATGTATGATTTTCATTATAATGTCATGAAACCGAGATATAAGGATAATATTAAGCTATTATATATGGATACAGATAGTTTTATATATGATATTAAAACAGATGACTTTTATGAAGATTGATTATTGAAGTCATGATTGATTATTTCGATACATCTGATTATCAAGTAAATAATCAATATAATATGACTAGATGTAATAAAAAAGTATTAGGTAAAATGAAAGATGAAAATAGCCGTGTGATTATGGAAGAATTTGTAGGTTTAAGAAGTAAAATGTATTCAATAAGATTAGAAAAACAGAGTTTTGAAGAATATAATAATAATGAAGAAGATAAAGAAAACCATAAAAAATTTGAGACTAAGAAGTCTAAAGGAACTAAGACTAGTACCGTTAAAAACAGAATATCATTTGAAGATTATAAAGACTGTTTATTAAATAAAAAAGGTCAATATAGAACACAGAATTTAATTAGAAGTAAGAAACATGAATTGTATTCAATTCAAGTGAACAAGATAGCTTTATCAGCAAAAGATGATAAAAGATTTATATTAGAAGATGGTATGAATACTAGAGCGTTAGGACATTATAAAAATGTTAATTTTATATAAATGGATGAGTGGGCTTTAAATTTTACAAATTCTGAAGACTATTTGACTTATCTTTGTAAAGAATTGTATGATCATACTAAAAAACTATTATCAGAAAGTTTTCAAGGGATTAGGAGTTTTATATGTTATTTCAAAGAACTTATTCTATTACGATTAGCAGGGTGAATTTATATTTATAAAAATGTTTACTAATAAATGGAAGAGTTTAATAGACTGAGAGGTTATCCTAAAACGTTTCAATTAAATGATTTAAATCCTGGGGTATATGATCTGATATCATTGAGAAAAATTAATACTAAATATGGAGATTCAGTAATCGTAAAGTTAGATGATGAAGAGAAAGAGTATTACCTTGCGAATAAACATGGAAAACTTTCTGATGTATCAATAAATAAAATCAATAAAGGTAGATATATATTTAAGTATTCAGGTATGATTGATGATAAATAAATATATGAATTAGATAAAGCTTAATAATTTTTCAGTGGGGGGCGTCACCCCCCACTATAATTATCATATGTTTTGTATATTCATAATGATTTCATATATTTATAATTCTTTTTAATTTTATAAAAAATGTTTAGATTTAGTTAAACATTTTCTATTAAATATATGGGGGGGTCTCAACCCCACCCTTTAAAAGCAGGGGGCTTCCATTCAGGTCCTTTTTTTTCACGCATTTATTTTAAATAATTCACTGCATACTTTTAATATGTCTAGCTTTTTAACTAAGAAAGTTCACTGTTTAAAGGTACATATATTAGAAGACTTCCATTCAGGTCCTCTTTTTTTACGCATTTATTTTATATGTCTAGCTTTTTAACTAAAAATGTTCAGTAATTCAGTGTTAAAATTTGGTCTTAATGTAAAAAAGGTATATATACACCTTTTTAGCTATAAAAATCATGTTTTTAATATTAAAATGGATCAAGACCTTTTTTTTTTACTGAAAAAAGATTAAAAAAAGTTATAAAATCATGTTTTTTGTGTAAAAAGAATATGTGCGGTCAGACGTACGTATAGACACTACATTCAATTATGTGATACAAATACACCATATATAGGACATGATAACTCAAGAATGTGTGTATCTACCAATATTTAATGTTATGTGTAGATACATTATTGAAAATAGTCTGAGTAAAAGAATAAATGCTAAACTTACAGCTAATTAAATTATTATTTTCAGTCTTATATCGTTAAAAATTTCACAAACGTCTAGTCGCCGGTCGTCCAAATAGTTGCTCTAGTCCTCTGGATGAGACAGACGGCCTGGGTCTTCCACAAACGTCTAGTCTAGAGTAAAAAAAGTCTGCGTTGGTACAGCTATTTTTTAAAAAAGTAAAACAATGCTAGTATGTATTAGACGAGAAGCAGTTATAATTTGAACTTTGAAATTTGAAGGTATAGAAATATTTATATTAGCGCATGTAAGACCAATGATTCCATTGGCGTAAATATGCTGCTTATAAGAAGAAACGTTATAAGAAGAAACTTTATAAGAATAAACTTTTCAAGCGTTTACAATTTTTTAGGAAACATATTAAAAGTGTAACTTACAGACTGAACTGTTAAAAATGCATATTTTTCATTATATTCTAGTATAAGTTGACCTAGGTTGCCCCAATATTCAGTGCGATCGCAGAATCTCAGCCGTCTAATTTTAAAACAATGTAATGTACTAAGAAATAATAATTGTTGGAATTTTTCAATTATGTGATACTAATATACCCTCAAAATATGTCAGACAGATCGCCTGATGCTCTTAATATGTCCTCTTTGTCATCAATAGTAGAACGTGGCATTTTACCACACTGAATAACTTTTAATTTTAGAGCACTATTTCTCTAATCATTTTTATGAGAGTGTTATAAAAAAAGAAGAAATACACAAGGTCGAAAATCTTTAACAATTTAGCAACTGCGAGGATGGTAAAGCGTTTTCCAGAAACTGGATCTGTTGCAAAATGAGAGGCAGTGAGCCTTTAATTTTAACACAGGTCTGAAATGGAAATTATGTTGTTCAAACTCTTCAGCCACCTATTTTGAAACTCTTGAGTTACACTTTCATAATAATGTCTTGAGAAATAGTATGCTAAAATAAAATTTCTTTCACTTTAAGAAAACGCCATGTTCTACGACAGATTAAAATAAGGTGTTATCGTCTGACATATTAAAAACAGCATAAAATTGAAACATATTTTTTTTCTTTTCGAATTCAGGTCAGTTTGATAGTGTGTACACATTTGCAATTATATATCAATCTCATTTTAACGTTAACTCTCATTACATTTTAATGAATATAATTAAAGATAATAACTTCATTAAAACACTTATCTTTAATTTCCCATTCGTTCAAACCTGACCATAAATAGCGTGCATTTCAAAAAAAAAAAAGAAAATATGAAATTTTAGAAATCCCATGGAATGGTAAGATGTGAAAGCTTTGAAAAGTTTCATTGTGGTTTATTGAGTATTCATTTTTCTTATGCAAATTATTTAATTAAATTTTAATTAAAAAATAATTGTTTCATTAAAAACCATTGTAAACAGTGGAGTCTTGCATGTTCTGTGCTTTCAAAATTCGCCAAGTCATTTACTAAATGTAACTGCTTCATTACATTTTAATGAATATAATTAAAAAAATAACCTGCAACTTTAAAAACATACCCCCATACTTCCCAAAATTGCAGGGTCTTAGACCCCTTGTCACATTCAAAACGTATCTTTAATTTCCCATTTATTCAGAAAATATTGTGCAATTTGCTAAATTTCATTTAAATATTGAATAGATTCGCGAAAATTCACCCAGTATCGATCCATTCACTCGCATCATTAAATTTCACCCTCCTGTAACACATCCCCATAGTTCATCGAACATTCGGTAAAATTAATATATTAAGCGTCCTTTTTAAAAAAAATATTTATCATTTTAATTGCACTCTTTCATATGTCCCTTACCCATTTTAATCCATTCCACCATTTATAATACCGAAAAGCATTGTCCCATTGAGATTACCACTAAAGATATTCCCCATCGTTAATATCCCATCAAGTCTGCATGGCACAGTGGATAGCGTGGTACGCTACCAATCCACAGTCCCCAGGTCGAATCCAGCGAATATATCCTTTTTAATTCATAACTTTAAAAAACTACCGGTAGATGGAGGCACTTCAATCTTCAAACCTGACCATATACTGTCAGATTCGTATGACATCTCAAAGTTCAAGGGCACCTCTCCGTCCAAAGTTCAAATGCCCTTATGACTTTATCGTCCAAAGTTCAACTCACTTGGCTAAGAAATCCCGCAATCAGATTAACTATCCAAATATTCCCTCATTACATCATCCGTTCAAAATTCATACGATTAGATTATCCATTTCAACATGTCCTCTTTACGTCATCATCCAAATGTCCACCTCCTCATGAGATAGCCTCATTCTCTTATCACATCCTCCTCATGACTCATCGGCATGTGAAGATGTTCCCTTGCTCCGCCTGCTGCCCGTGAACTGTTATTTCTCGTCTACTACCACATTTCGTTCCTTGGAATGAAATAATTTTCCTTTAACAGACATTTTGTCGACAAAAGCACGGTTCACAAATATCAGATTCTAATTAACTAAATAAACAGAAGTTAGAAGTTGGAACAGAAGTTAAACATTTTCTTAGTCGCAAGCGCAATGCTAGTAAAACATTCCAACTATTCTAAATTCCAAAAAATTGACGAAATACGCGCAATAAACGCGATCGCTAAACAAGTTTCCGCGTTTGGCAACCTTTCCATTGTAGTGCACACACAGACCCCCTGTTTGCCAGCCTTCTTCATCCAAGGTAATCCGCCAACTCATGACAGCGGATGGTCTGTGTTATGGTAAAGACATGTTCTACATATTTTGATTAGCTGCATAGTTTCAGTTCTACGCAGTTTTCTGGATGGATGTTACGCAGCAAGTCACGACGATTACATTTAACGAAATCATTTATTATATACAATATGCTTTATGAAATATTATTGGTACATACGGACTGCGCTCTAAATATTTCACTCTTTCACAGAATGTAATACACTGAACCCCATGGGACTTAATTTTTGAAACATTTTTTAAGTGAATTTAAAATTTACAAATTGCTGCGTAAATTTTGGAAATTATTCAAATTATCCCATAAAATTTATAAAAAAAATTTCATCAAAATATTTTCGGCAGTTTTTTAAAGAAAAATTAAAGCACTAATTACACCCATATTATATGGAGAGATCACGTGACTCACTTCAAAATAAAATATGGCATCCATCTTGTGTCAAAACAGTGTGTTTTACAGTTCTTTTTAATTTATTTTTAGTGTTTTATCCGTCCTAAAACCGGTTTATTTTTTTTTTGTGCATCTATATTCTGAAACATAGCAATTACAATATATTTGAGTTTATATGATCATCAAACTTTGATTATTTCTAGAACGAAGCTTAATTTTTACTTATGGAGATGTAAACACGTCAAACTGTAAGATGAGTGGTATAAAAATTGCTGAAGTTCCTTAACGGAAAATTATATAGCTCCGGAGTCTGCAATATAGCTGATATGAATGAAACATTAATTGATTTTACACAGAGAAGCTGACAATTTTATAGCAGACTTTTTCGATTAAATTTTAAGCATAGAGTTAAATTACTTTTACCTCAATGGTTTTAAGTTTTTAAGTATAATAAATTATTGTAATATTGTGATGAATGAAAGGAAAGGAATAAAATGTGTATGAATGAAATATCAACTGATTTTACATAAAGAGCCAGGCGATTTATATTTCAATGACCTCATTTGAATAAAGTTCATTTTTGAGTTTTCAAATATAAAAAATTATTGTTGTATTGAGATAATTTTAAAACTATTACCGCTGAATGTATCGCATTTTAGAGATGTTTAAATAAAATTGCATTGCAGTTGGAACGTGCTTAAACTACTAATCAATAGGCATTGATCAATATGTATTAGTGCACTACAATGCATTGTGATTTAAACGTGCTTCTGTATGTTATTGTTCCAGTATATTATAAACATGCTCCTGTATATTTAAACCTGCCGTAATGTGATTTTGTGATTTATTTGTGTTACTATGATTTCACTGTTTTCCCGTATTCTTGTTTCATTTAATATTCAAAATCTAGAAACGTATATGTTCATTTGTATTAAGATATGCAAATATTGAAATTAATTGTTCTACTTTTGATTTAATAATTATTTGCTCAATTATGTTTTAATATGAAATCTTTTACAGCTCGCATTTTTCGTATGCGTGAGTCCTATTGAAGGCCAAGCTTTCTGTTAATGCAATAAAGGCAAAGCACATGTGCCACAAAATTCAGAAGCTTGGGATTAATTCTGGACGAAAACACACATTCAGAAGGATTATAATATTTTAAAATTTCGAAATCTATGCAGCATTTAAATATGTCTAATTTAATTTGATATTATATGCTACTTAAAATAACAATAATTAATATTTTAAAAGAAAAACGTTTATTAGTAAGATTTTATTCTAAACAAATCTCTTTCAAACATAGTTTCACATCTCAAAAATCATCCTTAACTTATTGTGAGGCCAGAATATGTCCTCACATGAGACATTTTTATTGCAATATTTTATGGTGCATAGAACGGCTAAAAAAGCTCGAGTGTGGCTGGCGCCCGGGTTTACAACAACGTGAACTCTTAGGTCAAATGCTATTAATTTGGGTGTCCCAGGCCAAAGGGGCTGAGAGGGGCCTTGATAAATGTCAAGTAATGTCATTGGGTTCAGAAGAACCAATGAGCACCAAGGAGAAGAAGGGCGGAGCTACCCCCCCCCCCTCCCCGCCGAAGGAACCACAAGTCACTGGGATACAAAATGTTGCAGAAGTAACTCTGATACAAAATGTTGCAGAAGCAAGTCTGACACGAAATGTGGTTGCGAGAAGTTTCCTACGAAGTGTTGGTGAAAAGAGTTTGACAAAAGGAGCGAAGCGACCATGACCTAGCAGATGCAGATATAAAGTATCAGTCGAAGTGAAAAGTACGAGTAGGAGCCACACACCATAGAGTTATGGCCGTACTTCAGCACTAAGACCGATGCAAGCGAGATGATGAGCCCGAGTCTAAACTGGAAGGTATGTGCTCTGATGTTACCTGTCCTAGACACCTTCGTAAAATTAATACTTCTGGTCGTATCTCCCCTAGCTAAAATAGTTAAATGAAAATTGATAATAAATGAGAAATAATATAAATGATAAATTGTTGTTGATGATAAATTGATATGGTAAATAAATTATATTGTTTAAGTTTTAAATAGTCTAATCTTTTGATATTAATTAATAATTCTTTTCAGGACTTACACAAAAGGTAAAAATAATTGGAGGGTTTTGCGGCAGAACAACGAGCGATGTACGATTCAAATGTTAATTCCACTATATATGAATTTACGGCAATGTTAATGTGATTTAAAATAATGAATTTAATAATTAAAAGTGTAACTTTTTTCAATCCACGTCCCACACTTATAATTAAGCAGCTGCTAACACTTTATGTGAAAAATTTGTCACATATATTGGTAATCCACTTGGAAAATACAAATGAATAAAACACCAAATAATTTTTCAATTCGGAGAAATTTCAACATCGAATTAACTCCAAAACCTTGCAAGGGAACGTTTCTGCAACCACTAAAGGGAATATTAAGTTGCAGGTAGCAGAAATAAATAAATGAAATACTCGGACCTTATTATCATCTCTTAAGCATAAATTATAGAAAAATAATTGCACACTACAACAAAACATCAATTATTACAAATAAACATCATTTCGATGTCCTAACGACTTCCGAATCAAATAAATGTGTGGCGGAATTTGGTCGTGGTCGTATACACTATTGGTTCACGCTATTCACAATTAAATGATGTCGATATTTTCTAAATAATGCTTATTATCTACATTGCATATAATTGTCAGAATTTTCAAGTTCTTTATTTTCTCATACCATGTGCTATATAGTATAGACAAAGTATTGTTCTCACGAAAAATTTTGAATTCGAGCGTTTGATGGCAATATATTTTTTGAGACGTCATGAACATTGTTTAACTTTTTTTGGAGTGACGTCTGTCTGTATCTCTGTCGTTATTTCTTGTGCACACTGTAGTTGCCGCAAATTTCAATGAATTTTCACAAAATTTTATATCCGGTTTTGTTACTGAAAAATCTAGCTATAAGAATATTTTTTTAAAAGAGTGAAAACTTCGATTATTTAACATTTTATATATTTTAACTTGGTTGTATAGGGCAGAATTTGACATAATAATGCATAAAATGGGTTAGTAATCTATGTTCTACTATCACTGTGACTTTGTTGGTTATTTACAATGCCACAGGTTCATCTATCTCTAAGAGAATAATATATTTATTTTGAAATGTTATTTTGGAAGTATATTGTAGTGTAATAAATTTATGAAAGATTTGCATTTCAATTAAGCATATGCATAGTTCACTACACAGAAAAACCCAGTAGAAAATTGATTATATATTTAACATTTCATATATTGTTGGTTTTAATGCAGAATTTTTCGGCCGTACAAGACGTGGTTGCAAATAGCTTATATAGCCATTAAGATCATCTCAAATTCGCAACCACCAATGCATTTATATCTTCTATGGAATAAAAATATCCCTAATATAGCAATAGCTGTGGAATGGAATAAAATAGTATGAGTAAAATAGTAGCAAATCTGTAGCAAAAAAAAATAGATTGGATAAGAGTTTTCCATGGCTACACACGAGTAGTTTTACATTTTTTCTTACTTTCCTCTACAATTTATTACTATCGCAAATTTGTTGCCTCTTTTATTTTTGAATAGGTCAGATTTCCTCATTAAATGCTTGTTAAAATAATTTCACGTCTATTAAAACACCCGAAATCAAATTGTCCAATCTCGTCAAACCAAATTTTGATAGATGATGCCCAACTTGTCTTCGACGGCACTCATAGCAGACATTGCGTGACTGAGTATGAAGAGATGCATGTCTAGTGACGTCTTTCGATGAGTTGCGTGAAGAAAGCTATTTATAAGTTTTCGGGGGATTTTCTCTATAGTTTCCAGGTTCCGATCATAAGAAGAAAATGTGCAGTTGAAAAATATTAGCAAAACTGTTTGGAATATAACATATTATTTACGCGAAATGTTGAAAAAGAGCTTCTGTTTTAAATATGGCTCTATATAGCACCGTATAACGAGTTTAGTAGTATGGTCGTGTTTCGGAAGCAATGACGGTTTTCTTTGTCTGGCTAAGTAAAACAGATTTTTGCGATTGGTTCTGAAACTATTTTATTTTGACGGACGAAGTTTGCTTTGCTTCTGTAATCGGAACATAATGTTATTTTATCATATGCTGTTCTGGGTGTGTTTGTGAGATTAGGACATGATAACTCAAGAATGTGTGTATCTACCAATATTTAATGTTATGTGTAGATACATTATTGAAAATAGTCTGAGTAAAAGAATAAATGCTAAACTTACAGCTAATTAAATTATTATTTTCAGTCTTATATCGTTAAAAATTTCACAAACGTCTAGTCGCCGGTCGTCCAAATAGTTGCTCTAGTCCTCTGGATGAGACAGACGGCCTGGGTCTTCCACAAACGTCTAGTCTAGAGTAAAAAAAGTCTGCGTTGGTACAGCTATTTTTTAAAAAAGTAAAACAATGCTAGTATGTATTAGACGAGAAGCAGTTATAATTTGAACTTTGAAATTTGAAGGTATAGAAATATTTATATTAGCGCATGTAAGACCAATGATTCCATTGGCGTAAATATGCTGCTTATAAGAAGAAACGTTATAAGAAGAAACTTTATAAGAATAAACTTTTCAAGCGTTTACAATTTTTTAGGAAACATATTAAAAGTGTAACTTACAGACTGAACTGTTAAAAATGCATATTTTTCATTATATTCTAGTATAAGTTGACCTAGGTTGCCCCAATATTCAGTGCGATCGCAGAATCTCAGCCGTCTAATTTTAAAACAATGTAATGTACTAAGAAATAATAATTGTTGGAATTTTTCAATTATGTGATACTAATATACCCTCAAAATATGTCAGACAGATCGCCTGATGCTCTTAATATGTCCTCTTTGTCATCAATAGTAGAACGTGGCATTTTACCACACTGAATAACTTTTAATTTTAGAGCACTATTTCTCTAATCATTTTTATGAGAGTGTTATAAAAAAAGAAGAAATACACAAGGTCGAAAATCTTTAACAATTTAGCAACTGCGAGGATGGTAAAGCGTTTTCCAGAAACTGGATCTGTTGCAAAATGAGAGGCAGTGAGCCTTCAATTTTAATACAGGTCTGAAATGGAAATTATGTTGTTCAAACTCTTCAGCCAACTATTTGGAAACTCTTGAGTTACACTTTCATAATAATGTCTAGAGAAATATTATGCTAAAATAAAATATCTTTCACTTAAAGATAACGCCATGTTCTACGACAGATTAAAATAAGGTCTTATCGTCTGACTTATTAAAAACGGCAGATAATAATTTCTTATATATTTTGAGGTTACAATAGTGCGACTGAAAAATAGTCTACTATTTCCCTTTCTCAATTGAAATTTGACATGGGCGTCGTCTTGAGGATCCCATATAATAATAATGTATGAATAAGTCGAATATTGGCACACTCCCAGATATTTTTCATTTAATTTTTACGCGATTTGGACCAAACTGAATTATAAAACCTTAATGACACAACTATAGTGATATTTTTTGACCTAATAAAATGTGGATTTTGAAATGAATAACAATAATATAGTTTTTCCTATATACATATATCTCAAGATCGGATATAAAGCAAAGGTGCTGAAAACATATATGGCAAGTATACTACGGCATGAAAAACCATAAAAGTGACAACAGTAAACGTCATGTAATAAAAATAAATGTATGAAGAACAATATCGCTCATATCCATGTCGCCAAATTTGACAACATTAATACAGACTTTTATAAAACTAGCCATAAAATCGACATCACTTTGTCAGAAAATGACGTAAGGCTTCGTAAATATATCAATCAACCGCAAAGAAGCCCAAATATCACCCATTAAATGAGTTAGCCAAGAAGAGAAAGGGCACGTAAAAATGGGAACTATCCCCCATACGATGGGGGGGATGTTAAGATTATTTTAGCTGAACTCATGATTTTCTGTGGAAATCCTTCATTCACTAATAGATATATTAAGATTCTTGTCTTGAACGATGTTCTTGAAAAATATTAGAAGCATATGTTCGAGTCTAACAAGAAAGGGAGGCCAGTGGATTCTGACAATGTTCAAAAGTGATTCTCATAAAGGGCATCAAAACTAATTGTTCTTACTTCTTTTAATAATTACTGGATGACTCAATAACAATGTAGAGCCTATATTTTCCAAGAATTTTGAGACCAAATTAAGTATTTTAGAGACTATTGGGCATGTTCATAATTTTCCGATGAAAATCATTATAAGTAAATAACAATTGTGAATAATAACTGACATCACCGTGAAAATTGTAGGCAATTATTAGTACATTTCTAAAACTCCCATAGATTATGACTAATAATAAGCAGCGTTTCTATAGGACTGGAGATTTATAAAAGTTCTGTGAATTGAAAACTATATGAGCTAGTTAATTTCTTAAAAATTGAAAGTAAACGAATGAATGATTTTTTCAGAAATCTAGAAAATTGGTTCATGATTAATTTACCATGTTCATCCTTTTTCACATTTTCTATTTTAGATGTAGCATGAAACAACTTCATTTAGGCGGCTCCCTTTGCTGAAAAACAAACGAACAAACAAAGGTAAAACGCAACCACACTTAATTTGTCAATTTTTTAATCTTCTAATTCGAAATTAAAAATTCCAATCAATGAATTTATCTATTTACTACGGGTTTCTAAATCTTAAAGTAATGAATAATTTTATTTCACATTTTAGTACCATAAAAAATTAGCATTACTGTGGCACAGTGAAACTGAAAGTTAGACTTTTATCTTAATTTATCATTAACATATCTATATATATCTTAACATGGCCGTAACATCGTACATAGCGGAACTCATTATTATTATAGTACATTGCATTATGTGCCGCTATTAATCCTTCAATTATTTTACCTTTCGCGCGAGTTCTATAAAGTAATATTAATTAATATAGTACTAAATGGATTACACCATTTTAACTTTAACAATAAACATTTATTAACAACATAAAATACCTAATAAATTCATTACACAATTAATTTTATTATTTCGGCGAAGGGAACAAGTGAGACCACCTAAATTGCCCAAAATATGTTTAGACCTATATATCATTGTTCAATGGGCACATACCTTCAAGTCTGTTTTGAACATAGACCATAATACTTGAAACAGTAACTTGTACTGGCCATAACTCAGGGTGTCTCGTACTTCTGATTTGCACTGCACACATCAATAGATCTAGCCATTATTTTGGCACATCTACCGAACACTTTACATCTCTAGTCGTCCTGCTATATTTTCTAAGTCATCGTTCTTATTGTCAGGATCTCAAACTCGTGCATCTAAGTCATCATGTCGAACTCGTATTCTATCATCGTCGTTATATCATAATGTCCAACTAGTATATCATTGTAAGTGTCGTTCTGAAGTCACAGGTTGTGGTTTTCTTCCTCGGGGCTGTTACTCCCCCTTTTCTTTCTTTGCAGCATTCATAGTGACGCAGCAAGCACATTTTCCATTGGTTAATCTTTTATACAATGTCGTTACTTCCATTTTTGTAAGGGTTCGTTCGGCCCCCTTTGTCTTGACAATCCTGGTTTATGGTTTTATCTGACCTTTGGGTTCACATGCTGTAAAACCTGGCGTCGTTCGGACTGGAAGTACTGTTTGCCGTTTCAGACACAATAAATAATGTACATAAAACTGTCTCACCAAAGTGTAAGATCTACTTCTGGTCTCATAATTACGAAAACTATGTCACCTGTTTCCACATTTATTCATAAATTCTGATCATTGGTCTCTACTATTACTACTTATACTAAAGGCCGATGATTCTGTTATATCCCCAGCATTATCCACTAAATTCGTTTCCAAACGTATCCGCAATTTATATGTTTGAAAGCGTGATGGATAATTGCCGAACTTGTGGCCAGAGTTTCCATTTTAAAGGGACGCCTGCGATGATTGAACGCAATTTGGAAGTGACTGTGAAGACCGCATTTTCTCCTTCCCACACACTAGCGGTCAAAGAGGGGAGATTTTCAAAGTCGAAATCGAAATTTTGAAGAAAGAACTTGAAATAAGGGTGGAAATACGAAAAAGACCGAATTTAAATGCAGTAAAGGACGTTGCACACAATATCTTCTTGCTCTGATAAAATCTTGTTGAACTACGTAAAAATGGAAGTTTTGCTAGCCAAATAATGTAACGATTTTCTTTTTGCTTTGTGCATAATAACGTTTAATATTTAGTATTTCTTTTAGATTTTATAAAAATTCTCTTAAAAAGGAAACAAAAAATTGAGTTCTTCCGTACTGACATAAAACAGATAACTTACATTGTTTTCTATAGGTAATGGAAGATACATGTAGAACTAAATGATGTTGATATTCAAAATATTGTGCAAAAATATTTAATTTATTTCTCCTAGAAAGACGTATAAAAATAACCTTTCTTGCTTTACAGAATTATTTTCATAGGCATGTCTGCCTGTATAAAACCTCCTCGTCCTGTTTAAAAATAAATTAAAAATAATTTAAAATTATATATGAAATGTGAATAATATATGCCAAAATGAAAGCGTTAGAAAGTATAAGGAGATATTCCTCTTCACCGCTTTTATTCTATTACCACATTTTGCTAAAATAAATGGCATAAGAAATTAGAAATCTCAATAATTCCCGTAGTCTTTAAACCCGAAAGTCGTAATCCGGTCAAAATCCAATACCGTTCATTTATAAAATTATTCTTATATCCAAAATCGTCTGCCGTATAAACACATGTGATTTATAATTGCGTCAAACTTAACTTGAATACTTTGTGGAAGCTATGGCTGCTTTTTTACTCACTATTATTCTTTCATACTCACATTTAGCGAAATTCCTTGCTTGCAACTTCTAGATTATCTATTGCGAAATTTTATTTTAAAAATCACCATGAAGAAAAAGGAGAAAACGAGATATGATGGGTATTGTGGAATAGAAGCTTTCTTGGCAGAAATATTTTTTGGACCGCTTTAATGATCCTAATTTTACTACCTGTACTAAATGAAAGTATTTATGAGAAAAATATATAGAAGAAATTTACCAAAATAAAAAATTAGTTTCATAGAATGTTATTTTTTGCCGTAGATTATCGAAATTATAAAATAATACTGTTTTATATCAACTGCATTAATTTTAAACTTGGTAGGAATTGCGAAACTGATTCTGTAAACACGAGCTGTTAAATATGGGATATGGTCGCCCTAAATCTATATTCGACAAAGAATGGTAAACAAATTAAAGTTTTGAACGACCCTTAATTTTGAAAATGATAAAGACGTGTTTTATTGAAATATGATTAGAATTTGAAATACATGATTCGAAATTGATTTTTTGAACAAAATATATTCGATTTCTTCAAATAAATTTGCACAATATTGAAGATCTTAACTATTTATAATGTTAATCATATTCGACTATGATGCAGCTTTTAAAATAAATACTTAATTTTTTAAATAAAAGATATTTCAATAAAAAAAATGCAGAAATTGACTTAGCGGCTTTTCATCAAAGGCACAAAACATGCAACAGTACAAAGGAACACTTCTGCAGTCCAACTTACATAAAGGTACATCTACAGTCCAACTCATACATCGGTACATCTACAATCCAACTCACACAACGATATATCCACAGTCTAGCTCACAATTTATATAATATCAAGTGCCATGTGGTCATATATAACTGTACAAACACCCGGTATATTTTTCATCACTTATATAAAGCTGTTGGTGTCTATTGAAGAACTTAACTCGTTAAAACTTTTAATAAAACGCTTTTTAAACGATAAACTCGATTTTTATTTCTCCACAGTCTTTGTTAAAAATTAATCAACTGAGAATTAATCAATAGAACGACCACCACGTTTTATAAAAACGCACCATAGATGCACCGGGAACCACAAAACCGCACAGCTCATACTCAGAAATTGTTGAGTTAAGCAGTACATAAATATACCCAGAATCGTCTGGATAGCTTTTGTATTGCGCGTTTAAAGTCCGAAAGCAATTTCCGAGCTTTACCCAGAGCGGCTGCGGCTGTGTAAAGCTAGATTTAGCCTCATACATACACTTCTTTTGCAAAAAAACGAGCACCATGAAGTAAGTGACTGTTTTTATTGAAATTAAATATGCGCACAGCTCATACACAGGCAATGAAATGATTACAAAATCAAGGCCGCAGGACCCATCAATGGTTAACAATTACACATTGAATTTTCAGATCAGTAATTGGCGAAACCCACCTTGGTGGTAATGGATCTTGTATACGTCTAGGTAAGGAGTCACAAAGTTTCCTAATGTCATCTTGCGATACATTCTGCCAGGCATTCCTCAATTGTTGCGCCAGATCTGCAACGTTTCGGGGTGCACAAATCTGGAGGCCTAGCATGTATCATACATACTCGTTTAGAAAAAGGTCTGGTTAACTTGCTGGCCAAGGAACAGAATCAAAAGCACGGATACAACCCATAGATATGCGAGCATCAGTATGTGACGTGGCATTATCTTGTTGGAAAATGGCCCCAAAATGACCTGCCATGAAGGGTAGCGCACATGGCCGCAGGATTTCATCAACATAGCGTTAGACAGTTAAAGTTGTACGCAGGATGACTAGGGCGACCTGCTGTCGTAAGAGATAGCACCCCACACCAGGTGTAATGGCGGTGAGCCTGTGTAAACCAAAGGTTGATTGGGATCGCAGGCACCTGGCGCCACCACACACGTACCCTATGGTCACTTGCTGAAACACTGGAGCGTAATTCATCGCTGAGCACTATGCAATGCCGGTCTGCTGGAAGCCTTGATGCACGGCTACAACACCACTCCAAACGACTCAATCAATGTTGTGGAGTTATGGGCAGACGTCTTAAAGGAAGGCCACTGTGAGTGTAACCCCACCTCCGCCAAGCGCCGTGAGAAGGTGGAAGGTACCACGGGTAGTATGGAAGAGGCTGTAGCACGTTGGATGGCTGACAATGATACTGTTGGGCCAGTTCGGGTTTGCCAAACAATCATCCGATCTTGCCTCGCATTCGTTCAACTTGGCCTTCCAGAGCCTTCATTCCGCCGATGCAGCAAACATTGCTGTCAGCACCTTTTCATAGCAGTGTCCGTTCGGTTCAGGTGGCGGTCTATTGCTCGGTATGACTATCCAGATTCACGCATGCAGAATATACGATCACGTTCGCACTCGTCTAATTGATTATAAGGTGTCTTAGGCAACGTTGCAAAGGCATTATTGATTGTGGCTCCACGGAACTGCAACGCAGGTAACAAGCAAAGGTAAACCGTCCACATTTTCAACTTGTTTTATAGGATGCTAGCTGGGCAGTAGAAACGCACGCTATGATCCAAGTTAATATTCATTGCCCTAGCAAATTTAATCATTTACATACTTGGTATACAGGAATTTGCATGTGAAATTTCGAGATGATCAGATTATTTTTTAGGGGCGTTTCGTTTTTATTTTTCAAAAGAGTGAGTATATATATATATATATATATATATACGCGAAAAGCCTGAAATGAGAATAAACATAGCTTTATCCAGCCGTTCTTTCTAAAGCCCGTAACGATATTGAACTATTATTCATTTCGGGCTTGATCCGGGTAATACAAGAAATATGCAGACGATTCTGGATATAGTTGTGTATTGCTTAACTCAATAAATTCTGAGCATTCGCTGTGCGTTTTTGTGCTTCCGCTGCGCTTATGGTCCGGTTTTATAGAACGCGGTCGCAGCTGATAAATTATAAGTGATGACAAATATATCGGGAGGTTTTACAGCCACGGTAACCACTACAAATTTCTTAACTTTTAACATTCTAGAATTTTATGCATTTTGTACTAAATTTGAATACTTTTAATATTTTACATAATTAATAAATAAAATATAATATTTTTACTGCAAAATTAATTTTATCCATACAATATTTAATTGAATTATGAATTTGATTGAATTATGAGTAAAGTTGAAAATTTAAAATAAAACTAGCTGCAGTGCCAGAATCTTACTGCTGGTTTAACAAAAAAAGTTGATCAAGAATACCTGTCACAGTCACGGTCTCACTAGCCATGTGGACAGGATACCGTTAAGGATAGAAACTGAAATTAATGATATTCGGCTGATCTAACATAAAGTAGAGAAATCTTAAGCCATGGTTCCCCACTTGATACACCGTCAGCTCCCAGCTAACGGGAGATCCAAGATTTAAGATTCCGAGGCAAAATATTTTCCAAAGATATTTTCATACGCATATCTAATACGCGCAAAATACTCTAAAAAAAGAAGCATGTATTAAAACAAATTTTGAGAGAACCATTTGAATTTATATTCAATTATTCCACATTGTAATGAAATTAGGCTTCTTATAAAATTTTTCAAAAAGTTGAACATTCGCAAAAGTAGAATTTCGAAAATTTTTCTTTCCACTACTGTTTCTTTCAAAAATACATGTTACAAAACACCTGGAAAAAACAGATGGTTAAATATTATCTTTTACTCAGCGGGTGATAAATTAATTAAAAATTAAATAATTTCATAAAATTGTTTTTAAAAAGTAGATTTACTATTTTCACATTTTGGTGGCCGTAATGCTTACTCACAATACATAACTTCTCCATGTTTTGTCCTATTTATATGAATTCGATATTTTGAAAGTTCTGAGTAAAACACATGTGATTATAACCTGACCAAATTTATATTACGAATTTGAATAACTTTGCTATTTATGATCTAAATATGTTTAATGAAATTTACAATTGTTTTAAATTTTACTATAGTCAGATCAGATCCACTATTTAGCTAGTCTTCTCCGAGACGTTAATATATACTCCACAAATGGTCCAGTATGTCATTTATATTAAAAGTGAAGTGAAAGTCGGTTAATGGCCACTATCTAATTAAAACATCCTGATATCATTGCCATTGGCCCAATATGCAGGATCCCAGTCCATGCTTTAAAAAATGTAGGAAAAGTTGGTAAATGGTCGCTATCAACTTATACTACCTCTGGACACTGATATACGCTACACAAACTGCCCAATACACATTATTTTGCATAGTGTATGGAAGGTCGGTTGATGGTAATTGTTGAGTAGACTACTTGGTTAAATTACTATAACACTATAATACACAATTACTATAATACACAAACAAATATATATATATATCTGTGCGTGCATTAGGCGATCTATTAGGAATAGCCTATGCTGTGGTAAATGCAAGCTCTACCTATTTTGATTAGTTGCATAATTTCTTATTGCGCAGTTTTCTGAATGAATAATGTGAATGATGCTTAATTAGCATTGAATGTCATGAAATCATTTTTTATATATGATATACATTTTATAATATTATTGGTAGCTATGGACAGTGCTCTAAATATTTCACTCTTAATGTTTCTCAATCTAATGCATTGTGTAACATTACAGTAATTATATTCATTCGTACTATACTTATAAAAGGTTTGTGCAAATGTATGGTTGTGTAAACGATTGCCTTTGACCTGCTGTTCTACAAAAATAAATAAATAAATAAGAATAAAATAAATAAAATTAAAACGAATGCGCAAGGAACATATCGTTGTCCTAATTTTCCTTTGGTCACTTCACAACCGGCAGAAGTGCTGATTTGGAATGAAATCATCTGCTAACAAAATGAATCGTCCTATTCTTCTTTCATATTAATTGCAAATAGTCATCATATCGATGCCCTTCGAGACCTCCGAATGTGATAAATATGTATCATGAGATTTGGGCCTGACCATATATAAAATTTCTCCACGCTATTCACAATCAAAGTCTCGTCGATATTTTCTTAATGCTTATTTTCTACAATTGAATATCATTGTCAGGATTTTCATTTTTTTTTTAATTTTCTTATAGAAGGCAGTGCAATGGTAACCAGTGACCAGATTCCTAAGCAAAAGCAAGGTCAGTCTTTCAATTAAATTCAACAACAAAACCTTCTGTAACGGTTATGTTGTCGATTACTGAACATTAGACTGTGATCCATAACTTTATGATTGACAGTTTTTGTCTGTCTTGTGTTTTTTATATCCAGTTTGTTATCATATTAAAAAATTCCGCTAGGGTCATTACAATCACTTTTACCATGTTTACTTTACAATATGTTTATCTAAGGTGTACAACGCTTGAACTTTCAATTACTATGAATTTTTGATGCTTAAGGACTTCTCTAGGAACCTACTCATTTCCTGTCTGCGAATCAGATATTTTATTAAAAAGACAACAACTGAGTATTTATTTACATTGATAAATAAATATTACAGTTGTTTCTTACAATAATACAACACCAATGTGTGCAATGCAAGTAGATGAGATTTAATGTCGATATTTCAAAATTTCAAATGGCAATAGATGTATTGAAATGACTTCTTTAATACAGTGGAATATATTTTACATATACACATTGTATATGCATCTTTTGGGGATATTTGAAAAAGGGACATTCCATTTTGTTAATATATGATTCCGAATGAAACTCAATTTTAAACTTGGGGTTTGTAAATTAAATCTCGTAAGGAGAAAATATAAGAAATTCGAAGTATTTCATATTGAATTCAAGTATTGCATATTTTTGTGGTATTTAAATAACTCCATAGAAAATTCGTTGGTTTTCAATTTGAATTTTATTATGCTTCAGAAGGATTTTTATTCAAAAATATGTTTACCCCCCAAAATATAATTTCAGCTTACTCTAAAATGATTTCCATCATACTCTTATGATCGATAGAAATTTTTATTTCTCTACTAAATTTTACACAATATGTAGTTCAATAGTGCTTTCTGACAATGCGTTAGTAGTCCTACTATCACACCTATCACACATGTAACTACAACACATGTAACTATCACACATGTAAGTGTAACACTAACTCCTACTGTCACACATGTGTAAAATCACAATTCCAATAATTAAAATAAACTGAAACAGGTTGAAAAATTCAAACTTTTTTCATTATTGTTCATTACTCTTCGTACAAATAACAAGTAAACAACTTTTAAACAGCTAATCGAAGTGTATGCACTTGCATGCATTGTGATTTAAACGTGCTCCTGTATATTAAATGTTTCTTTTACGATTTACATGTGATACATTGACTTCATTGTTTTAGTGTATCCTAATATGTTTAATTTAATATTCAAATTCTTCAAACGTGAATGCTTTTGGCATGAATTTTTGCATAAATACTTGAAAATGCAAGCAGATTTGCTGAGTCACAATTTTAATTTATAGCAAACTGTAGTAGGGCGAAACAAACATTTTTAAAACTGCTCATTCTTACTACGCTTCTTACAAATAACAAGTGAACTGCTTTTAAACAGCTAATCAATAGGTAATGATTAATATGTATTGGTGCACTATTATGCATTGTGATTTAAACGTGCTCCTGTATATTATAAACATGCACCTGTATTTAAACCTGCCCTTATATGATTTAGCAATTTACATGTATTACTATGATTTCTTCGTTTTCCTGTATTCTTGTTTCATTTAATATTCAAAATCTATAAACGTTTATGTTTTTCTGTATTAGGATATTCAAATATTGAAATTATTTTTTTAACACTTTACAGCAAAGTTGAAAAGTGTTTATGACTTTGTTTATTCTGTCTGTCTGTCTATCTGCCCGTTAGCACGATAACTGCCGTAAAAATGACTTAATCAAAATGAAATTTTAGTATGTTGTTCAGACGGTCTGTAGAACCTATGGGAATATAAATGAATTATATCACCCAATTAGTTTTGGATTGAACCCGGTTTGAAAAAATGAAATACATTGAGCCCTATGGGACCTAATATTTCAAACATTTTTTTAACCGGATTTAAAATTCACAAATTGCCTCGAAAAATTTAGGTAATATTCAAATTGTTCCATAAAATATATAAAAAAAATTCAGCGATATATATTCAGGAGTTTCTTAAATAAAAATTAAAATAATAATAACACCTCTTATATGAAGCGATCACGTGACCATGATATGAAAAGTTCACGTGACCCACTTCAAAATGATATATGGCATCCATCTTGTCTCAGAATCGTGATTTTTAAAGTTCTTTTTAATTCATATTGAGAGTTGCATCCGTCCTAAAACCACTTTATTTTTGCTTAAATTATGTGTATCTACATACTGAAACAACGCAATTTCAATATATTTGAGTTTAAATTCTCATCCAAATTTGATTATTTCTACAACTAAGCCTATTTTTCACCTATGTAAAACATAAACAGCAAAATATGTGGAATGAGTTGTATTAGAATTGCCGTATTTCTTTAATACAAAATCATTTAGTTCATGGAGTCTGCTTAGCTGACATGAATGAAATATTCATTGATTTTAGAGAAGGACGATTTTTCGATGAAGTTTTACGCATAGAGTTTAAGTACTTGTACCTCTATGGTCTTAATTTTAAAATAAAATAAATTATTATAGTACTGTGATGAATGACATGAAAGGGAAATTATTTATGAATGAAATGCTGCTTTTATAGAGAGAGCCAGGCGTGTTATATTTTCTATAACATCATTTGAATGAATTTCAGTTGTTTTCGATGACGTTTTCAAATATAATAAATTATCGTAGTATTATGATAATTCTAAATTTATTACCGAGGAATGTATCACATTTTAGTATCACATTTTAGTATCACATTTTAGTATCACATGTATCACACATAATCAATGCTTTAAGCATGATTGATCTTTCTTGTTTAATTATAATTTAATAATTATTTGTTAAATGAGGTTTTAATGTGGAATCTCTTTCCAACTCGTATTCTTCGTATGTGCGAGTCCCTTTCAGAGCCAAGCTTTTGGCTAGTGCAATAAAAGCACATATGTCGCATAATACAGAAGCTTGAGGCTTATCCTGGACGAAACTACACACATGAGGAAGGTCCATAATATTTGTAATATTTCGAAATATATATAGTAATTAAATCTTTCTAATTAAATTTGATATCAAATGGTACTTAAAATAACATTTATTTATAGTTTAGAAGACAAACGTTTATTAGTAAGATTTTATTCTAAACAAATCTTTTTCGAACATAGTTTGCATATCTCAAAAATAATTCCTATCGTATTACTAAGCTTGTGCTAACACTTTATGTGCAAAATTTGTCAAATATGCTTGTTATCCACTTCGAAAATCCAAGTTAATAAAATGCCAAATGATTTTTCAATTCGTGGAACTTGCAGTGCCTAATCAACTCCGAAACTTCGCAAAGGAATGTTCCTGAAATCATTAAAGGGGATATTAAGTAGCAGGTACCAGAAATAAATAAATTAAACACTTGGTCCTTGTTATTATCTCTCAGGCATAAATTATAGAAAAATAATTGCACATTACATTCCCTGCGTATATATTAAAATGTAGGATTATTAAAAAGTTCAAGCACGACCAATATCATTGTAAGAAAATGCCGATGTATACACACATTATGTCGATCTATGTTAAAATGACGATGCTCGATCAAATAAATATGACTACTGCGGCCCTAGTGGTGAATTTGAAAAACAACATAAAGAAATTAGCAACGGGGCAATGTGAACGAAAAATACCAATTAAAAATTACCTTATTAGTAGCAATTGACAATTAAACTAAAGAATCCAGCTTATATTCGGCTTTGTTATAAAAGAACTGATGTGGTCACCACATGACTTTCCTCATATAATGCCATGAATTTACTACTTTTACAATAAAAAAAAATATATTATTTTTATAGTAGATATTTATATTCTTTCCAAGATATTGAATTTTCGTCAATGAGTCGTCATTTTCATTGATTTAGCGTTATTTTTATCCATTTGGCGAGTTTTTTTTATTAATTTAGCAACATTTAAGAAAGTCGCCCAGTTGGCGACTTTCCACCAAATTCGTCGCCAAAATCTCGCCAAGCGTTATGGACGGAGAAATAAGTTATTCTTACAGTAGATAAATGACTATTGGCGTTCAAATACAAAAGTATTACTCAATGCATCTTTTTCCATGAATGGAACGAGCTAGATCCACGAGAATGATGCCATAAAATTTATCGCATGGTATTACATATGAAAAGTGAACATGTTTCTTAATAGGAAATATTTTTTTTTATTTTATATGATTTTTTGATATTTTTTTAAATGTGCAATATCTCGAGAACGGTTTATTTTAACGCTCCAAAATTTATGTTAATCGTTTTCGAATAAAAAATTACATAAGAAATGTCTATTTGTGTAACTTCATTAGAGGTTTTGATTTTTAGACGATTTTTTCAGAATTTCACTAGAAAATTTAGGGGGGTTCTGAACATTCGATTGCGTATAAAAGCAATAGGTTCCAGTGTTTACGGATTGTAATTTTTGTTCCAAATTTCGGTCGAATCGGTCCATTCGTTTGTCAGTTATCGTCTCCACAGTCTCACTGACACACACACACCGACATCACTTCAAAAATGTTCGATTCGTGATCAGGGATGCTTGAAACGTGCTCTCTCGTCGAAAATTCGAATTCGAATTTTCGACCCCGTCACAATACTTTCCTTATACATTATTGTATATAAAGAAAGTAATGTATAAGGAAAGTAAAAATATAGGGCTAGATAGAATTTATTTTAATTCGAGCAAAACTTTGAAGTTATTTGAAAATTTATATTTTTTAACATGGCAGCATAGGACAGCATTTGACATGATCGTGCATGAAAGGAGTCATTTATGGCTCATTGATCATGAGTATAGATTCTAAAATTTTAAATTCCCCATTATGGGCAATGCAGTAGCTTTAATTCGATTGGCCATGTTCATTTTACTATAGATTGACCTAGCGTTTACACGCATAAGCCTTTCATTATGAAGTTATTTGGTTGTTTTAAGACTTTCCTTTCAACCGTATATAGAAAAACATAATCTTGTTTGCAACACAGATTCGTCATTTTACTTTTTGTAAACCAACTGAGTAATTACATTGTAAATAAGTTTTGCTGTACTTTCTTACAATAATGCAACATCACTCTATGCAATGCAAGTGGCTGACAGTTTCTGTCGATATTTCGAAATTTAAAATGGCACTAGATGTATTAAAATGACGGCCTTTATACAGTGGAATGTTCTTCGCATATATATACATCTTATTCGGATATTTTAGATAGGAAATTCCATTGTTCTAATATCTGGTTCCGGGAGAAACCCAATTTTCACCAAGAGTTGGTTTATCAAATCTCAAGAGGGAAATATATGAATTACTTATATACTATATATACTTCTAGTTTTACTTTTAATTTGGTAATCATCTGTTAAATTAATTTCAATTTTAAATCTTTCACAGCTCACATACTTCATATGCGACAGTCCATTCAAAATCAGACATTTTGCTAGTGCAGTACAAATCACATATGTCACAATATCAGGAATTATAAGGTTTATCCTGGACTACCAAAGCATGATCAGAAAGCAATTGAGAACTACATATTTTACAAAATTAAATAGAGAAATTGAATATTTCATTCTATCAACATAATAACCTGATTGAAATGTATCTTAGGTGAAATGATATTTTGGAGGGTAAAACTATTCTTGGATAAAGACCCTATTGAAGGATAATAAAATTCAAATTGATAGCTAAGGAATTTTCTCTAAAGGTATTTAAATGCTGCAAAATATGCAACACTTGAATTCAATATGAAATTCTTTGAATTTCTCATATATTTTCCATTCGAGATTTAATTTACCAATCCAGAGTTGAAAATTAAGTTTTATCAGGAATCAGATATTAAAAATCTGATGTGGGCAACACATGACTTCCCTTATATAATGCAATGAATTTACTACTTTTACAGTTAAAAAAGTGTTATTCTTATAGTAGATACTTATATTCTTTCCAAGATATTAAATTTTCTTCAATTAGTCGTCATTTCCATTGATTTAGCGTCATTTTTATCAATTTGGCGAGATTTTTGTTACAATTAAAAATGTCGCCAAGTTGGCGACATTCCGCCAAATTCGTCGCCAAAATCTCGACAAGCGTTATGGACGTTGGCGCTTTCATGATGGTTGCCAAAAAGGTACCGTGCTTGAATCTGTGGAATAAACATATCACACCTTCAACAGTAGAAATGTCTTGTTGAGTTCTATTATTGATAAGTTGAACTTCAGAAACATTTTGCTTTGTGTAAAATCCAATTTTTCCAATTGTTTATTTACAGATAGTTCAAGACCACTCTTTCTTGACGCTTTATGGTCTCCACAATCACCTTTCTTATGGAAGACACATTGTTCATACATACTTCTTGTTAAAAAGAATTATATCAGTTTCTCACAAGTTTCCTCCAGAACCGCAAAGCAGCCATTTTGAATTGCCTTGTTGCCAGGTTGTCTATCATTAAAAGTGTTGCCAGATCCTGAAAAGTAACAGTGCTGTGATCAAAATAATATCAGAAAATAGTAATAGGCTGCTATAAATAGGTATATTATGTTTTACACCATGCATTATAGTTGAAAAAGAGTAAAAAACAAAGTTTGTCATTACGGTAAAAACATAAAATATTTGTAACACCTTTTTTTTCGTTTAAAGGTGTTTTAAACATTTTAAAATATTTCAATAAAAATGTTTTACTAAAATGATAAACATTGTTTTTTTCTCTTTTTAACACTTTACAACAAAGTTGAAAAGTGTTTATGACTTTGTTCATTCTGTCTGTCTGTCCGTTAGCACGATAACTGCCGTAAAAATGACTTAATCAAAATGAAATTTTAGTATGTTGTTCAGACGGTCTATAGGACCTATGGGAATATAAATGAATAATATCACCCAATTAGTTTTGGATTGAACCCGGGTTGAAAAAATGGAATACATTGAGCCCTATGGGACCTAATTTTTCAAGCATTTTTTAAGCGGATTTAAAATTCACAAATTGCTTCGAAAATTTTAGGCAATATTCAAATTGTTCCATAAAATATATAAAAAAAAATTCAGCGAAATATATTCAGTAGTTTTTTAAATAAAAATTAAAATAATAATAACACCTCTTATATGAAGCGATCACGTGTCCATGATATGAAACGATCCCATGACCCACTTCAAAATGATATATGGCATCCATCTTGTCTCAAAATCGTGATTTTTAAAGTTCTTTCTAATTCATATTGAGTGTTGTATCCATCCTAAAACTACTTTATTTTGGCCTAAATTCTGTGCATCTACATACTTTAACAACGCAATGACAATATATTTCAGTTTAAATGCTCATACAAATTTGATTATTTCTACTATTAAGCCTATTTTTCACCTATGTAAAATGTAAACAGCAAAATATGTAGAATGAGTTGTATTAGAATCGCTGTAATTCTTTAACACAAAATCATTTAGTCCATGGAGTCTGCATGGCTGATGTGAATGAAATATTCATTGATTTTAGAAAGAGAAGGACGATAATTTTCGATGAAGTTTTACGCATAGAGTTTTACTTACTTGTAGCTCCATGGTCTTAATTTTTAAATAATATAAATTATTATATTAGTGTGATGAATGACATGAATGGGGGAATTATTTATGAATGAAATGTTGCTTTTATAGAGAGAGCCAGGCGTGTTATTTTTTCTATGACGTCATTTGAATGGATTTCAGTTGTTTTCGATGAAGTTTTCAAATATAATAAATTATCGTAGTATTATGATAATTCTAAAATTATTACCGAGGAATGTATCACATTTTAGAGATGTTTAAACCAGGCAATTTATATTTTAATGCCGTCATTTGAATGAAGTTAATTTTTTTCGATGAAGGTTTAAGGTTTCAAATATAATAAATTAATGTAGTATTGTGATAAGTTTTAAAATATTACCGAGGAATGTATTGCATTTTAGACATGTTTAAATAAATTTGCATTGAAGTTGGAAAGTGTTTCATAATCAATGCTTTAAGCATGATTGATCTTTCTTGTTTCAATTTTAGGGTGTACATCATTGCGTTGAAAATTATTTTCTCGGAACTAGGCTACCGATACTATGATTGCTAACAATTACAATGTTATTTTTGTATTACTTATACTACAAGTAAAATTAGATGACACTGTAAAAAAAGGATATGGTTGCCTACTGACTAGCCACATATATAATAAGATAAATATGACATATAGAGAATAGATTATAGACCTACTGTACAGATAATTGTATGCTTTGTCACCATATATTCCTTTTCCACAATGTCTTGAAGTAAGCCCTACGTGCTCGCATGGCTATTAGTCAAAGTTCTGTCGATTGTTTGTTAAAAGACAGGTCTTATACTATAAAATGCAATTATCAAGTTTCACATTGATCCTCAGTGCACGGAGATACAGGACCACCAAAAGGACCCTTTTTCGTTTCGTTAGATACAAAAGTAGCTATTTTTCGGCAGCACTGAGGGTGAGCCATGCAACAAATGAGCTAATTAAGTTAATACTGGGTAGTAATACACAAGTTAAATCCGAAAACTATGGCTGACCCTCAGTGCATGGGCCCATGAGGTCTGAAATATGTCGCTTTTTCACTTTCCGCGACAAAGTTTAGCCAACCCTGTCAGGCTGCACTGAAGGTCAGCCATGAAATTTACAAAATAATTCAATTTAGCTACTAAAGGTCATGTTGTAATCACAAGTATTACTTTGGTTGATTCTCAATGCACAGAGATAATAGAATAGAGAGAGATGTCGATTTGAGAAAAATTCTGGGTCGCGACCCGCTTTAGAAATTTTTGTGGGTCACAAAAAATTTTTTTGGGGAAAAAAAATTACGTGTCTTCTGGACTCATTAGAAGAAACCACCATAAAAATTTCAGCAAAATCAAAAATGGTGTGTATAATGACACCCCCATTTCTGCCTCATTCTTATAAAATCTGTCTCTTAGTGAACTTGAAAACCCTGGCAATTATATGCAATCTATAAAATAAGCATTATTTAGAAAATATCGACAACATTTAATAGTGAATAGCATGAAACAATAGTATATACGACCACTCCCAAAATTCACCACACATTTCTTTGATTCGGACGTCTTTAGGACATCGAAATGATGCTTATTTGTAATAAATATAAAATAAGCAGAGTGGGATGTATATTGTTAGCATATGGTTTCATTCTAAATCAATATTTTCGTAGGCGCTTAGGAAACTAAGAGAAATACGGACATTGAAATATAATTTTTCTATAGCATGCCAGACCATATGCAATTGTTTTTCCACAACATCCGTTTTGGACAACCCTTATAATTAGGCCGAGAACAAATGAATAAATATATTGCATAGTCTCACAATCCGTTATATTACAGAAAAATTGAAAGTGAAATGCTTTTGAGCGCTGTGCGTTAGTACCGCTATACTATCATGAAAGAACAAATTATTAAAAAGCGACGTTTTATTCAGAAAAACATTAGTAACATTAGTAAACATTAGTAACTCGAACAATCCAGAAAGCCACGAGAAATCGCACAGTGATTCAGAATAGGTAGAACAATTGATCGTAACACTCCCCCTTTTAGATAGAGTCTCCAAATAATAAAACTGCATTATGATATATACGCTAGGAAATGCAATTATTTTCTGTTTATATTAGTTTTTATTATTAATGTGTGGTACGCATTAATAATAAAAACTAATTTATTAATACTGTGTGTTATTAATAATGTGTGGTACACATTTTAGAAAAGGAAACTTAAAGTTTAACTTTCAGCTTGAGCTTTTAGATTAATTATTAGATTACCATATCTATCTTTATGGCCATAAATTCATACATAGTGGACTTAATTATTATTGTACATTGCTTTGCTGTGCCGCTATATAACCCTCCAATTATTTACCTTTTGTCTAAGTCCTGTAAATGAATATTAATTATTTAATGCTAAATGGATCACACCATTTTAACTTTAACAATAAAACATTTATTAAACACATAAATACTTAATTATTCATTTACAACAATTAATCATATAATTTCGGCGGAGGGACTATGTGAGACCAGTAGGGAAATGCCTAACATATGTTTAGATCTAGATATCTTTTTGAGGAACACATACCTTCAAGTCTGTCTTGGACTTTGATCATAATGCTGGCATCCGTAATTTGTACAGGCCGTAATTTGCGCTGGCACCTGTAATTTGTACTGGTGTTTGGCTCTGCCTCGTACTTGATTGCTCTGCACGCATCAGTAGATCAAGCCATTATTTTGGAACATTTACGGAGCACTTTATATCTCTAGTCGTCGTGCTATCAGAATGTCGCACCAGTATCACTCTTGTATCTCTGCACAAGTCGTTATTGAGTCATCGTCTCGAAGTTATCTGTATAAGTGTACCCCCTAGTGTCCTTCTTCGTTCACAGGTTGTAGCTCTTTTTCCCTTGGGGGTGTCACCCTCTCTTTGCTTTCATTTGCAGCATACAGTGTGACGCAACAAGCACTTTCTTGATTGGTTAATCATTTAACCAATGTAGATACTTGGCATCCTCGTAAGGGGCCGCTCGGGCCCCTCTGTCTTGACGCTCCTAAATTTATGGTTTGCTGTAAACCTCGTTGCCACTCAGATTGGAAGTATTGTCCGATGTTTCAGATCAATAAATAACTGGCATAAAACTGTCTCACCAAAACAAATGTGAGATCTATTTCCTGTCTCACATAATGTACAATTATTTACTATAAAATAAGCCCAAGAGATAGTAACAGGGTTCCAGTGTTTAATTCATATATTTCTGCTACCTGTAACTTCTGCAATTGCAATTTCTGCAACTTCTGCTCCTGCAATTTCCGTTACCTGATGCTTTACTGCAGGAACATTCCTTTGTGAAGTTTCGGTGTTAGACGTTGCAAGTTCCACGAATTGAATAATTATTTTGTGTTATATTCATATTCCATGTGGATAACA
This sequence comes from Amaurobius ferox, assembly GCA_951213105.1. Lineage (NCBI taxonomy): Eukaryota > Metazoa > Arthropoda > Arachnida > Araneae > Amaurobiidae > Amaurobius > Amaurobius ferox. Next base: position 64,460,274 of record OX578149.1, read on the forward strand.
ATATGTTGTTGTTGTTGAAACCCAGACCGTCCGACCTACCAGGAAGGTGTAAGGTAACTGTTTGGACGGTCGGGAAGTGCCACCCAATTTAGTCCGGAACCCAGTGGGGGAGGCATCCACAGGGACCGTACCCTCCTTCCCCTACCACCAACCTCTCGGAAGGACTTTCGGACCCACATGTTTAACGTGATCGTACTCCGCATGAACACGGCGGCAGTTTTGGCAGTGGCTGGAATCGAACCCGGGCCTACCGAGTGCAACTCCAGCGCGCTAACCAATGGGCTGCCGCGCCCCGTGGATAACAATATGTGACAAATTTTGCATATAAAATGGTAACAGCTGCTTAATTATAAAGATTTTTTTCTGGGATATGGAAATCCATGTTTGAAAGAGATTTGTTTAGAATAGATCTTGCTAATAAACATTTTTGTTCTTAGCTATAAACCAATGTCGTTTTAAGTAAAATTTGATATCAATTTCAATTAGAAAAATTTAATTATTATAGCTTTCGAAATCTTGAAAAAAAGCTTAAGAGTTTGCTGTATAATGCCCTTCGGCCAAACGAAAGACATTTGTCAACAACAACACAACACAATTCATTTTAATTTTATTAGAATTATGATGCTGCACAGGTTTGATAATTAGTGTTAAACTACTAGTGCACGGTTAGAAAGCAGTTGCAAACTGCATATTCTACAAAATTAATTTGAGAAATTAAATCTGTCAATCGATCAACATAAAATCCTAATTCAAATGTATCTTAGATGAAATGATATTTTGTGGAAAGTAAAAATATTCTTGGATAAAGACCCTTTTGAAGGATAATAAAATTCAAATTGAAAGCCAAGGATTTTTCTCTAAAGTTATTTAAATGTCGCAAAAATATGCAATACTTGAATTCAATATGAAATACTTCGAATTTCTCATATATTTTCCTTTCCAGATTTAATTTACCAACCCCGAGTTGAAAATTAAGTTTCACTCCGAACCAGATATTAAAAAAATCAAATGCCCATTTTAGAAATATCAGGTTAATATGTATATATATACAAAATACATTTCACTATATTAAAGTCGTCATTTCAATCCATCTATTAACATTTAAAATTTTTAAATATCAACAGGAACTATACGAAGTGTCATTCAGAGCCAACGGCCGTACCGCGCTGAAAACACCGGTTCTCGTTAGATCACCGAAGTCAGGCAGCATCGGTCGCGGTTAGTACTTGGGTGGGTGACCACCTGGGAACACCGCGTGCTGTTGGCACATTTCGGGCGCGGTAGCTTTGTAGTTTGCGTGCTGGATTTGCACGCTGCCACAACTGCCGCCGTGTTCATGCGAAGTACGATCACGTTAAACATGTGGGTCCGTAAGTCCTTCCGAGAGGTTGGTGGTAGGGGAAGGAAGGTACTGTCCCTGTGGATGCCTCCCCCACTGGGTTCCGGTCTAAATTGGGTGGTACTTCCCTGCCGTCCAAACAGTTACCTTACATCTTTCTGTTAGGTCGGACGGTCTGGGTCTCAACAACAACAACGAACTGTCATCCACCTGCGTTGCACAGAGTGGGGTTGCAATATTGTAATAAGGAATTGCAAAGCTTTTTTTTCAATGTAATTACTCAGTTCTGTTATTCAAAGTGAAATAAAGAATCAGTGTTGCAGACAGGAAAAATGTGCTACACTCCCCTCTAAAAAATAAGCTGGAAATGCAAATTATCAGATCAAGAGCGAACGAGTTAATTTTATTGGACGAAACTTGTTGCATACTTCGAGTAGAATATGCAAATATAGAAATACATGCATAATAGCAATTGGCTCCCGTTTCAAATACGTAAATCAGCGTCTTGATAAAAGCAGGTGTTTCTTTCTGTGCGTCCTTACTACTACTACGGATGTTAGGGTGAAAATTCGAAATAGCTATTGCATTCAATATGTTCCAACGAAGGCGTTTAATTGCTGAATCCTTCCCAATTCTGTGATTTTACGCTTATGGGCCTAATTCCAAAACAGCGGAACAATAAGCAGAAGGACAGGTTCGGGTCTCCCTCGATGACTGCTACTTAGCATTATTGGTCAGATGCATCAGACAAGCAACAGCACTTGTTTTACATTCTAGCCTCGCTGCAGCTACAGGTAGGCCTGTATCCATTAAAACAGTGAGAAGGAGATTGCATGCATATGACTTTTATGCACGGAGGCCCAGCATTTGTGTTCCATTGTCTGCGAGGCACATCGCAGTCCGTCTCCAATGGTATCAGCAATACGTCGTTTGGACCATAGACGATTGCAGCAATGCCCTATTCACCGATGAGTCCACATTCGCTTTCCAATCGGACGATCGACGGATTTTGTGTGGATAGAGGCTATTACACGATATCAAGCGATCAACCTCGTCCAGCGCCACACATTTTCTGCTGGTGGTAGGTATCCTTGTATTGGCTGGCATTACTTTCAGCGGACGTACAGACCTCCATTTATTCCTCAATGGTACTGTGACTACCCAAAGACATCGCGATGAAATCCTTGATTCCTATGCTCGCCCTTATGCGGGTGCAATAGGTTCTAATTTTGATCTTATGAACGACAATTCCCGGCCACATAGAGCTCGTATCGTAAGCGATTACATGATGACAGACGATTACATGATGACATAGAATGGGATGGCCAGCGTATTTCTCAGATCTAAACCCAATAGAGAATGTATGGGATGCTTCGACAAATCCTTCCAAACAAACTTCCCGACAAACCCTTCCATATACTACTCAAGAGCTCTAACATGCTCTCACACAAGAGTGGCGATTACTGTCTTCCGACCAAATTTAGAACTTAATCGGTGGCATTAGTCGTCGTTGGCAAGACAGCATTAGTGTGAGAGGAAATCATTTTCCTTATTCACAGACATTTCACATCCAAAACTCTGATCTGCAGTTTTCTCCATTTTTTGTTTCCCTTTAATGTGTAAGTATACATTCGAAACTCTTTCTTTTGTATGCAAATAATAAGCAGAGTCATATTCTATGTTACTGTTAACTTTAGTATAAATTATTGCAGTCGTTTCTTATTTGTGTCTGATTCTCACATTCGTGCTTATTTTTTTGGAGCGGGGTGTATATAGGGTTGCAAGGAAAGTCATTAAACAACCAAATAATTTAGTATGGAAAGGTTTATAGGTATACATGTTAGGTCCATCCACAGTAAAGTGAACATGGCCAATCGCATAAAAGTGACTGTATTGCCCTTAACGGAGAACTTCAAAATTTAGGATAGCAAACTGGAGATTAAAGCGAGATCGAAGAAGAATACCAATCATAGTGTTACAGGGTATTTTCTAATGTGTAAGAATCGGCAGCAAAGCTGTTACAGAAGACGTTCAACAGGTTGGGTTTGCTTTTGTTTGGGAACCCAGACAAGGATTAATATTGCCTTGTCTTCTATGAGCAATTAAATGTAGTTGGACTCAACTTAACTTTACTATACCAAAACCCATTCTTGTGATCAATGAGCCATATATAAACCCTTTTAAGCATAATTATGTCAATTTTGTCCTATGCTGCCATGTTAAGTAATATAGAATTTCAAATAACTTTGAAGTTTTCTCTAGAATTTAAAAAATTATATCCTGTTCTAGATATTTCGATAACAAAGCTGGATATAAAGTTTAAGGAAAATCCATTAATATTTGAGGTAGATACCGTGAATACGAATGGTTGACCACAGACAGACGGGCAGACAGACAGATAGACACCCGGCCGTCCAGACAGATACCTTATACCTTTCTGGTAGGTCGGACAGTCTGGGTCGTAGAGGATAAATAGACAGACAGATAGATAGATAATACACTATAAAATAGTCAAAACGTGTTTACGAGGTCAAAAAACACATATTGGCATCAATATCTCGAATTTGAATATCTTTGTGAGAACAATATTTTCTCTATACTGTATTACATAGTATGAAAAAATAATTTAAGAACTTGAAAATCCTGAAAATTACATGCAATATAGAAAATAAGCATTACTTAGAAAATATCGACAGCATTTAATTGGGAATTACGTGAACCAATTGTATATACGACTACGCCCAAATTCCACCGCACTTTTATTTTATTCGGAGATCTTTAATTCATCCAAATAATGTTTAATTGCAGTAAATATAAAAATATGAAAATTGAACTTTTCCATGTGTATTATTTCGTACGACATCCGCTGGACAGCCCTTAATTGAACCGAGGACAAATGAATGAAAATATTGTACGGTTATTGTAAAATTGAAATACTTTTTATTGCTGTCCGTTTTTACCAATAAAATCTATAAAGTACATTTTATGTAATTAACGATATCGCTAAATCACAGGTTATATTTTACTGGAAATGTTGTTATATCCAGAAAGCTGCGAGAAATCACGCAGCGATACAAAATAGGTAGAACGACTGACCGTAGCCCCCTTGCTTGGACTCCTAAATACATTCAGCGCAGAGTCATACATATATATATATATATATATATATATATATATATATATATATATATATATATTACTTTTCTTTCATTGGACTTTCAAACTTTTATTATATATATATATATATATATATATATACATATATATATATATATATATATATATATATATATATATATATACATATATATATATATATATATATATATATATATATATATATATATATATATATATATATATATATATATATATATATATATATATATATTTAGTAGAATGCCAAAACCAATTGCGTCAAATTCTTCATCAAAACCAACAATTACAAAAAAAAGTTAAATAATTGTTTAATTCAAATACAAACCTTAAGTTTCTACTGAGCTTTTTAGTGTAGTGAAATATATATATGCTTAATTAAAATGCAAACCTCCAATGAAATTACACTATAATATACTTTAACGTTTTAAAATAAATTTATTTCTCTGTTATAGGTAAACCTCGGACTTTGCTAATAACCAGCAGAGTCCGCGTGCTTCTTGTGCGACGCCCATGCAAGTACACCACGGCCATGCATTGGGAACAGGTACCGGCAGATATTAATTATGCCGATACTCCCATCTTACTCTAAAATCCACATTTAAATATGGCATCCAATCCATTTCTAACTTTTGTCTTTATGTGGATAAGTGTTGAAAATCCAGATTCACAGAAATAGGTTGGGGAGAAAGGGACCTTTCTTTGCTAAAACAGGGCATGCATCCATTTATGATTCATCCATCAATATTTTACACAAAGTTGGAGGTTTACCTCTAAGGGAGAAATAAATTTATTTTAAAATGTTATTTTGAAAGTATAGAATAGTGCACTTTTATGAGAGGTTTGAATATACATCTAAAAGTTGTTTTAATTTTAGTATTTTCCCTTAATTTCTATAGCACCTACTAAAACACTGATGTAGAATGGAACCGTATGCTAGCAAAATATATTCCCTTCCGCTTCTTTAAAATTAATAGCATTGTTAATAAAAGCATTATAAGCATTAATAGTATTATAAGCATTGTTTTGCTGCACAAAAGTCCTCCGGATCAACGAAATATACAGTGAAATTTGGGCGTGGTCGTATATACTATTGGTTCCTGCTGTTCACAATTATAATCTTGTCGATATATTCTAAATAATGCTTATTATCTCTCTATATATCTATATAAATAAAAATGAAAATCTGTCTGTCTGTCTGTCTGTCTGTCTGTCTGTCTGTCTGTCTGTTTGTCACACCATCACGGGAGAACGGCTGAACCGAATTTGATGAAATTTTGTGGATAGCCCAGAAATAGCCCCACTTAAAATTATATCCGTGTTTTGAGTTTCTACGACCAGTGGTTCTCGAGATATTAGTAAAAAACGAAATTTTCGTTTGTCTCATCATCACGGAAAAACGGCTGAACCGAATTTAATGAAATTTGGTGAATAGCCTTGAAATATGCCCCCATAAATTTTGTCCAAGTTTCGAGTTTCTAAGACTTGGGGTTGTCGAGATATTAATGAAAAACGGAACTTTTACCTAGGAGTTCTACTCCCTAACTCCGTGGTTTATCCAAACGAAAAGCTTGAAAATCGTTTGAAAGTGAATTAAAATTTAATCTCTGAGTTTGATGGGAGATTTTTTGCGTTAATAAGTCACTTTCTGAAAACATGAATTGTTTGAAACATGATTTAAAGGGGAAATCTATCTCGATGGTTCATGGTTTATTTAAAACAAGCTTTTACGGAACAATGAGAAGTATAGAGAAATCAAAATCGTTATTTAATTTCGCAGTTTATGTTATAAGACATGACATATTTAACATGTTATAAGATTCTATCTTATATCATGTTACTCAGAAACGCAATTAAATTAAATCTGTCTGCTAATTTTAATAATTATTTTTTCGATTTGAATAATAAATAAATGGATATAAAAATATATTTTAGAAAAGAACGATTTGATTTTTCTTATAGCATTTTTGACTGGATAATATCAATTACGGTCTTCAGGTTTAAAAATTATTATTATTTATATTTTCGGGGATTATTGATTCAAGGATTATTGATATTTTCAAGTTATTTTGCAATTATTTTATTATGACAAAAATTGTTTAAACTCATATATTGTATGTTGTACGAATCTTCTACAAATACACGTGTATATCTTTTAATCTACGAGAATATAAGTAGTACAGGTATATTGACATATGTTTTGATATATATTGGCATATATTGGAATCAATTACGACCTTCTGGTATAAAGAGTACGGATATTATTGATGTTTTCAATTTATTATGTCATCTGTTTTATTTTGGCAAATATTTTTGAGACGCATATTGTAATACGGGTAATCTTCTACTAACACATTGGCATATTTTCTGATCTGCGACAATATAATTAGTACGGGGTTGCATATATTCATTCAATTCCTATTTTTTCTTCTGTAAATTTGCTTACAAAAGGGGGCAGGATGTTTTATTCTTCAGATCTGATCGTGAAGATAATTTTGCATAGTGAGAACATATATTCTTAAACTTCTCTTTAAGAGCAATAAATTTAATATTTTAACAGAATTTGCACATGATTGCGAACTTTAAGTTTCTTTAAATTATACACTCCGTACGAATAACGGGTGTGCTGTTAGTGGTTAATAAATTTTAACATTTTAGGAGGATATATCATGTTGCTCGGCATCGCAATTAAATTAAATGTGTTTGTTAAAGTTTTTATTATTTTTTTTCGATTTAAATAATAAATAAATGGATATAAAAGTATATCTTATGAATGGACGGTTTGATTTTTCTTTTAATTATATTAATTGCTGACTGCGTACATCAATTTCATTTATTTTGGCAAAGAGTTTTCAAGCTTATATCGTATTTAGCTACTAAACTCATATATTGTGTTTAGCCAATAAATTCATATAGCCGATTGTTGAAACAGAAAAAGAGTAGAGCGGGTATATCTTCTAATACAATTGTAGTGTTTTCATTTAGTATATTGAAACGGGATAAGAATGTTTCATTCAGATCTGCAAATTCAAAGCTACGAATTTGGAGGGATATCGCTAATTTGACAACTTTTCTTAAACTTTGCCAAATTGACGGAAATGTCGCCAAATTGATATAAACGACACACAAACAGCTGCCATAAGCCTTCGGGTTGGTCGTGTGGCTTGGGTCTTCTACATATCAATGAAATTTTTTTTTGTTTTGTTAGAAGAGAGTACTGAAATGATGTTTGGTTAGCATTTATCTGTCAGACGAACCATCCTACTTAGTAATACATTCAGCGAATTTTTAAAATGTCACCAAATTGATAAAAATGTTTTCAAATCTATAAAAATATCTTGAAATTGATAAAATTGCGCTACATAAATGATATTAATTGTTTTTTGTTAGGGGATAGTATTGTGATGATATTTCGTCAATTTGTCGCAAAGTGGAACTGTCAGTTCTACAGTCCCACTTGGCGATAAATTTGGCGATTTTTTAAAATGTCGCTAATTTGACGAAACTGTCGCCAAATGTTCCATAGAAATATAACTATTTAGACGATATTTTTCTACCAATTTATTTGAAGCAAATGATATCATGTCGCTTAGCAACGGATTTAAATCCAATGTGTTTATGCGGCAGACGATTTTTATTAAATCCTTTCCGATTTGAATAATGAAGATATGTATATAAAATAAATTTCATTGCCATTTCATTTTGGACTGGATAATATCAATTATACTCTTCAGGTTTAAACATTATTATTATTGATATTTTCCGGAATTATTGATTCAGGGATTATTGATATTTTTAAGTTATTACGCCATTGTTTTATTGCGGCAAAAATTGCTGACACACGCATATTGTACGTTGTACGAATAATCTTCTAGGAATGCACGGGTATATCTTCTAACCTACGAGAATATAAGTAGTACAGGTATATTGGCATATATTTTGACATATATTGGCATATATATTGGAATCAAGTACAGTCTTCTGGTATGAAGATTAAGGGGATTAATTATATATTCAATTTATTACGTCGTCTGTTGTATTTTACCAAAAAACATTTGTGACTCATATTGCAAAACGGGTAATCTTCTACTAATAATCGGACATTATAAGTAGTACGTGTATATCTTCCCATATAATTTTAGCACTTTAATTTTGACATATATTGGAATAAATGACTGTCTTCAGATTTAAAGATTACGGGTTTATTGGTATTTTCAATTTATACATGTAATCTACTAATACAGGTTATATTTTCTAATATTCGCGTATATAATTAGTACGGGTCCCATACAATTTTAACGCTTTTATTTTGCATATATTGATTCAATTCCATATTTTTTTTTATATTTGCTTACATAAGGGGTCCAAGATGTTTTATTCTTCAGATATGTCCATGAAGATAATTTTATATAGCGAGAACATAGATTCTTAAACTTCTTTTTAGGAGCATTATATTAAATATTTTAACAGAATATTTTGATTAAACATGTCATTTAGTATACTATAAGAATTTGGGCATGATTATGAATTTCAAGTTTCTTTATATTATATACTCCGTACGAAGAACGGGTATGCTGCTAGTATTGAATATAATTGTCAGGATTTTCAAATTCTTTATTTTCTTATTCAAGGTAGGGCTAAACGAGAACCTAGCTATGAGGTGTCACCTGCAGTCAGCTGTTCTACCTATTTTGAATAGCTGCGTGATTTCTCGCGGCTTTCTGGATAGTTTGAGGATTTGGTCAATGCCAACCATATAAATAAACGAAATCGTTTATCATATGACATTTCATTTTAATATATTATTGAAAAATACGGACAGCCTTAAGTAATATTTCACTTTTAAATTCTCTGCAATCTCATGTATTATGAAACGATATAATATTTTTATTCATTTGTTCTGGGTTTATTTAAAGGCTGTCCAAACGGATGTCGTCAAAAAACAGCTTCCTATGACCTGGCATGCTATAGAAAAATAATATACATGGAAAAGTTGTTTCAATTTCCGTATTTTTCTGTAGTTTCTTTGAGATCTACAGAACTACTGATTTGGAATGAAACCGTATTCTAACAAAATATATCTGCCTCTGCTTCTTTTATATTTATGACAAATAAACATTATTTCGATGACGTAAAGACCTCATAATAAAATAAATGTGAGGTGAAATTTGGGCGTGGTCGTATATACTATTGGTTCACGCTATTGACAAATAAATGCTGTCAATATTTTCTAAATACTGCTTATTTACTATATTGCATATAATTAACAGAATTTATCAGTTCTTATATCACTGTTCAGAATATCTCTATTATAATTTATACTATGTAATACAGTTTGGAGAAAGTATTATTTTCTCGAAAATTTTCGAATTCGAGATGTTGATGTCAATATATGTTTCAGGACCTCCTGAACACGTTTTGACTATTCTGAAGTGATGTTCTTCCGTCTTTCAGGCTTTCAGTCTGTCTGCATGTCTGTGATTAATTTCGTGTGTGCACATATAACTGCCTCAAATATTATTGAATTTTTACTAAATTTTATATCCGGTTTTGTTAACAAAAATATCTAGAATTAGGTAGAATATTTTTAAATTCGAACTAAAACTTTGCAAAGTCTACTTCAACAATAACAACTTGCAATTTCGTCCCGGTTGTTCAACTGTAGAGCGTTAGCTGGCCAGTTCGAAGATCCAGGTCTCGATTCCCAGTTGGGGCAGAAATGTTCTTTACAATGGCGCACGAACAAATGAGCCCTGTAGGTTATTGCAAAGATGTCGAAGATCTGAAAATGACTATAGTACGACCTAGAACGGATTCCGTGGACTCTGGAAGATTGAGAGCCGATTTCACCATTGAGGGTATAACGACCACGCAGGATACTAACGTACTTAAAAATAGTACTATCAAGAGGCTAGCCTGAGGTAAATATAGCAGGAAGTGGTCAGTAAAATTGTCAGTTGCACGCCAATCCAATATTAGAGAGTGGAGACAGCAGAATCTACTTCGACAATAACAACTTGCAATTTCGTCCTAGTTGTTCAACTGTAGAGCGCTGGCTGGCCATTTCGGAGATCCAAGGCTCGATTCCCAGTTGGGACAGCAATGTTCTTTACAATAGCGCCCAAAAAAATCAACCCTGTAGGTTAGTGCAACGATGTCGGAGGTCTGAAATTGACCATAGTACGACTAGCACGAATTCAGTGGACTCTGGTATATGGAGGATCGATTTCAAAGCAAGCGAGAGGATAACGACCGCTCAGGATACTGACGTCGGTAAAATAGCACTATCAGGAGGATAACCTGAGGTAAATATAGCAGGAGGTGATCAGTAAGATTGTCAGTTGCAGACCAATCTAATAGTAGAGGGTGGAGAATGAATAATCTACTTCAGCAAAAAGAACTTGCAATTTCGTCCTACTAGCTTAACGGTAGAGCATCGGTTGTCCAGTTCGGAGATCCAGGATTCGATTCCTGGTTGAGGCATCAAGGTTCTTTACAACTTCGAAGTTATTTGAAATTCTTTATTTCTTGACATGGCAGCATAGGACAAAATTAGACACAATCTTGCATAAAAAGGGTGATATATGGCTCATTAATCATGAGAATGGTTTCTAGTATGAAAGTGGAGTTGAGTCACACCACATTTAATTTCTCAAAGAAGACAGGGCTACTTTAACCCTTCCTGGGTTCCCAAGCAAAATCAAAAGCAACATGTGAATGTCTTCTATAACAGTTCTGTTGCCGATTCTTACTCATTCGATAATTCTCGCACTATAATTGGTATTCTTCTTCTGTCTCGTTTTATTCTCCAATTTGCTATTCTAAATTTTAAAATTCTCCTTTAAGGGCAATGCAGTCACTTTTATACGATCGGCCATGTTCACTTTTCTATGGATTGACCTAACGTGTATACCAACAAACCTTTCCTTACTAAATTATTTGGGTGTTTAATGACTTTCCTTGCAACCCTATAGAACATTTGTCCTGTCTGCAACACAGATTATATATTTCACTTTGTGTAAAACAGCTGAGTAATTACATTGAAAATCAGTTTTACAGTTCCTTCTTATAATGAAGCAACCCCACTCTGGATGGCAATTCGTACAGTTCCTGCAGATATTTCGAAATTTAAAATGTCAATAGATGTGTTGAAAGGACGACTTTAATACAGTGGAATGTATTTTGATATATATATATATTATTAGGATATTTTAAAAAAGGGCATTCGATTTTTTTAATATCCGGTACCTAATGAAACTTAATTGTCAACTAGGAGTTGGTAAATAAAATCTGGAAAGGAAATTATATGAGAAAATTTAAGTATTTCATATTGAATTCAGGTATTGCATATTTTTGCAGCATTTAATTTTTTTTTAACAAATGGCCAGGCACTTGATTTTCATCATTCACCTATACACCGGCCAGAAACGTGGACCACTTAGTCGTCACATGACGTTGCCCCGGCGCATTAGTGGGTGCGGAACACACTGCGCCCAACGACACAACATCCATGTCCACAGGTGGAACTCGAACCCACAACTCGGTAGCCGAACGATTGCTAGGCAACGCTTGCCTTTGACCGTTCGACCACCGCGTCGGCTGAAGCATTTAAATAGCTTTAGAGAAAATCACTTGGCTTTCAATTTGAATTTTATTATCCTTCAAAATGGTATTTATCCAAGAGTAGTGGTGTTTGATCACTTCTGGAATAATATCTTATACTTTATACCCGTTAACTTCAGATGAGTGTTATATGACCGTATGAGAGTTAACGGGTATAAAGTATAAGAATTTATTCTACAAGTACGACCATGTCGATTCATGATGATTAAATGGTAACTAAGCGTGAATTCTTATATACAGATCGATAATGTATTTTGATAACTCATTTTCTAGAGAAATGTATTTCCATTTTATAAATAGTCGTGTTTTTTGTTAATACAGAAATAATCTCGTGTTTCACTCGAACTCTATTCAACAACCTTGATACAATTTTAGATATATTCTTACCCCAGAAGAAATACGATTACGAATTTCCTGTTAGTATGCATAAACTTCCTGCGAGTTATCTGAAAGAAAATGATTATTTTAGAACGAAAGAACTCGTCGACCAAGCCCACACTTTTAGGAGGCGCTATGAAATGTATATTTGCACAACCTTTTCTATTTCGACGTGTAAGTTATCACCACATCATTTAAAATTGATAAGTTTTTAACCTTTTAATTATTTGAATAATATACACTAGACACCATATAAAATAAAAAACACCATTTATTTTTTGTTAACACATTATTTATAACATACAAAATGTAGTCATTCCATTTGACTAGAAGAGTTCATCACATTCTGACTTCTTTCATCTGAGTAGAAACAGTCACATACTCTTATGAAAATGTTCACATACTCTTATACTTCTTCATAATAGTTTAAAAAGATAAAAAAATTTATTTATAAAAATTATCACTAAAACTAAAAATCATGATTTGTGTATTTCTCTCATGTAGTGTGAGATCAAGTAATTTAATTCCGTGTAGTTTAATTGAAAATTATTCTTCCTGTTTTATACCTTTTATCATATAATGTCCGTAAGACAAACATGTAATTTTATCATCTAATATATATTTCTTATCATAAAAACTACTTAACGAAATTTTATTTAGGTTAACAGTACACAACTCATGATTTTTACTAATAATTTGAGATTGTTTATTTCGTAATAAATCATCATTTCGTAATGTTTTGATAAAATTATCATGTTGAAGAGTTTTCAAAACACTAGTTTTTATTCCTTTTGCTGTTTTTTTACATTCCGTTCCAAAAATATATGAATACATTTTTGGTTTCAAACCACAAAACTCTTTAATCGCTAAACCTCTTGTTTCATCTTTTAAAAACCCTAACCGCATATAGTTCGCAGTATTATACAAGAAATGATCTTGTTCATAATTCGAAAAATCGAAGATATTAGGGAGTTCTGTTGCCATATCTTCATAAATATCATGAGTTTTTATTTCTAAACACAGACTATCAGTGTCTGTATATAATAATGTGACTTTATCATTGTAATATTTTTTAAAAACTTCATAGTAAATTCGATGCATGTGAAGTTTGCTTAATTCCAATACAGTAAATCCAATATAAATCGGTTTATTTAAACATAAAGTACTACGTTTTTTTTTAAATAAAACACAATGTTCGTTAATCGGTTGAAAATAATCTAAACACGAACTTTGTAAGTGTTTTTTGCATTCTTTTTCGGTAATACCGATTGAAACGTTTCTAAGTTTTCTAACATTTAATAACGTACGACCAAAAAATGCGTTATTCATTAATTTGAAAATTTTTTTTAAAAAGTTTCCTTTCGCCTTCTTGCGTTCGTTATTATTCAATTCGATATAGGGTTTCAACCATGGTGTTTGGCGAAAGGAAACTATTCTATGAATTTGTTTTAAAATCATTCCCTGTTTTAAATAAAATTGTAAGTTTAAATAATGAACTACATAACTTTTTTTATCGTTTAAATTTGGAATAAGCTTTTTTGTTTTATTAAACTTTAAATTAAACTGATGTAATAAATGTTTTTGATATGGTGATAAATCATCATAAGTAACTTCAACGTGTTCCGCTGCCAAAGGAAAAGATTCATGTTCATCGTGTAAGGATTCTGGATAGGATAAGTCTACTTCTAATATATATCCGATATCTGAATCGGGTGTAACTTTAAATATATTAAATTGTTCTATTTCCTTAGAACTCAACCATTTAAAATTCCCTATTGGTAAATAACTCGACATAACATATCCGTAAAGGTTAGTCACATCTAAAGATATTATGTATTTTTCTTCTAAATCAGGGTTATATGTTTTTGGAATATAAATATTATTTGCTTCGCTGAATCTTTTACCAACCATACACACCCCTCCTCGTATTCCATGTTCAAGTAACAGGTACATATCTACGTCTTTAATGAGTTCAAGGGTGCAATCTGTCATTTTAAGTCCTGCACTCCAAGTTAAATCGGCTGCTGATATGAATTCCAATGCTTCTAAATTATAGATTTTCATAGTGATATCTCTAAAACTTTCAAACACTTCTGCTAATAGTATACAATCACAAAATAAATATAATTTAAGATAATCTTCAAAAGTTTTACATTTAAATTTTTTCCAAATTTTTTTCGCAAACATATATTCTTCATCAGTTATGTGCTCGTTTGTGAGATCATTGAAAAAACATTTTTTAGAGGGGAGTTCAACACCATTTAATTTTATTTCACTATTTAAATATGAATAAGGAAAAACACCTTTTCTTCTTAATAACTGATATTTCTTTTTTGAGGGGAAGAATTCATTAAAAATAGGGAAATTATAATCTGATATATTTAAAGTATCAACCAGCTTTGATAGAGGTGAACTTAAAAAATTATAACTATCTAAAAATTTTAATCGGTCAATTGTGAAGGTAGTAAATTTTTCATTGTTTATTGGTATAACACGAATATTTTTGGCAAATCTGTTTGAAATTTTTTTAAAAATTAAATGAGAATCATATCCAGTTAAATTATGAATAACAACAGGTATAAAAGGCGATATTTGTAAATTTAAATTGCATGGGGAGGAGTGACATAATCCGTTAAATCGTCCCGTTATATGGTTATGGTCTCTAGAAATTATATCTCCTGTTTTAAACTGTTTACCGCAAATATAACATTTCGAACTTTTTGGAAAATCAGAATCGATCATTGGAACATTTCTTTGCAGATACTTAGATAAAGTATTCTCTATTTTTTGCAAAGTTGTAAGAAAATTTTCCACACAATCACCACCTCTATAATATTTATGATAAACAATTTTTTTATCATCAGTTATAATAAACAATGCATAGCAGATAGGTTCATGGACTTGAGTTTTAACTGTATAACTTTGTTTTTGTGAAGGGAATACTGTTTCGAGAGGTATGATCAAACTTTCAAAATCTGCATAAATCACAAAATTTGTTTTCAATAATTTTTGAAATGATTTAAATTTCATAAAGTTTTCACCGTCTTTTGGCATTCTTATGCGTTCGGGTTTGTTCTCTAAGCAAAATAATTGATGGGTGTTTAAAGTATCTTTTCTTTGAAATGATGAAAGGCAATTTTTACAATGAAAATGTAATCCATTTTTCACGCATAACAATCTGTTGAAATTAGAAATAAAAAAATAATGATTTTTATATAACATCAAATCTATTTCTTTCTTATTTTTAATTTTACTAATATATATCGGGAATAGATTATTTTCATACCCATAGACGTTAATTTTAAGATTATTCTTTCTTTCAAATTCGGGTATTTGAGTTATTTTAACAGGGTAATTAAGAAAATTGAAATCTAAATATTTTAAATATTTTTTAAATGAAGTAGGGTTGGATTTATTATTTATCATAGGAAATATTCCAGCTAAAACAGAATATAAAAAACACTTTAGATCAGAATTTTTAACATGGATGACACATTTTTTAGCTTTCAATATTTTTGGTAGTATTACAAACCCACACCCTCCGTTTGGTTCACTATATAACCCTAAATGCACCTCAATATATTTAATATCATTAATGATCCACCCACTACCTAATCGTAAAAAGTTTTCAATTGAAGATATTATTTTTTTGATAGCGTTATCTATTTTTTCATCTATTTGATATTGAGATAATAATCTTTCGCAAAATGATGAAAAATAAAATTCTTGTTTTATATATTCATTTTTTTCTATATTTTCATATTTAATGAATTCAACACATTCACATATAATAAAACGTATTCTTAAAGATACGCTATTATTTAATAAGTTAAAAATTTCATTTTTATTATCTATTAACGCAGTTAATGGATCAGAATAATTTTCCAAATCGGTACGAAATGTTTGAACATAATTCTGAAATGAGTATTCCTTCAAATAAAGCATATAAATCAAAAGATGAGAAATAACAGGAATAATAAGGTTATTTATCACAAGATTTTATAAATGAAATAATAAATTGCATTCCTTTTATAAGATTGTCTAATGCAGTTATAGGAATATTAAACCGATTTTTCACAACACTTTCATATTCGCAGGTTAGACATATGTAATTGGATTTCCTGAATTCTTTTATTTGAATACTGAGACCGTTACCTAAGTAAACGGAATAATCAGGAATCAATTTTTTACCTTCGCTATCGTGACTCAACACCACATCATATTTGGATGCAGGTTGAGGTTCTGGATCATGAGATGGATGACTTGAAATTGAAGCTGCAATTTCGAATTCTTTTACGGAGTGTTTCCTTTTCTTTATTTTCATTTCCTTTATTGGTGCTTGTTGTGTTCCAGTTACATCTAAAAAATAGTAGATAATTTGAAAAATAATGAAATAATTTTTTTAATTCTACATGAATTGTCTTTTAAATCTTGGAAAAAATAAAAATACAATGTTATTATACCGTTTGATAAAACAGAATCTGTCTCATTATAACAGTCAGATGGTTCAGGTAAATTCTTTCTCGGGTTCTTTTCTTTCTTGAAGATACCATCGTTTCTTTTTCTCTTCAATGTTTTTTCATGTTCTTCGTCAATAATATGATCAAAATCTAAAAAAGAAGCTGGAAACTATCAGAAAATTATTTTTACGTTCACATGTAAACATTATGATTACTAGTTTTAGGATACTTACTTGTAAATGAATTCATTTTTTTTTCGTGTTCCTTATCATTCAATATTAACAAATAACTACCTGTAAGTGAAAATCAGAGGTAAGTTTGTTTACAATGAAAACCAACATATTTCTCACAATAGAAACACAAGAAAAAAAAAACAAGGCATAATGAAAAAAAAACCATTTAGCGGTTTTTTTTCTAAAGTTAAAGAAGAGATTGTATTTCAAATCTTAACAATCTGATTTCCACTTACCGATTTTCTTTAGTTTTTTAATATTGTCCTATTCCTATTCCTGCAAATATAAAATATAAATAATCCTTCATTATAAATTTTTCCATTCACAATATAATCCAATAAAAGATAATTTAAAATTTTAATCTTCATATATCTATATTATAGGATTTGATACATCTTTGTTAAACATGCAATTTGATAAAAAGAACAATTAGACTGTTATGTAAAGGAGTCACTTCCCCAACCGGGAATCGAACCAGGGATCTCCGACTAGCCAGACAACGCTCTAACCACTTGAGGTAGTGGTGTGAGAACTTCATCTCCTATTCTGCTTTATAGTCACAACTATCATCTTACCTTTATCTGATCGAGATCTTCCTCTCTCTCTCTCTCAAACTTTTGAAGTGATTGTAAAAATAAAAAAATTCACAGCATAATCCAATAACAGATAATTTAAAGTTTTAACCTTCATACATCCAACCGGAATTGAACCATAGATCTTTGACTAACCAGACGAGAGTCTAACCACTTGAGGTACCGGTGCGAGAACTTCATCTCCTATTCTGCCTTATGACCCTACAACTTTCATCTTACCTTTATCTGATCAAGATCTTCTTCTCTCTCTCTATTAAACTTTTGAACTGATTGTAAAAATAAAAAATTAACTTACCGATATTTTACTCTATAGCAACCGAGTAAATGATGAAAATCCCTCCGAAAATTAGGGATATTCCTGATGAGATGAACACCACTTTTTCTAATACAACCATGTTGTATGTTAGAACTGATCTCTAGCACTGAGGTTATATACTTTCTCTCATACTAATAATAAACTTCTGAAGAACTTGCAGTGAAAACATCCTTTTTCAATAATATTCTCCTTTCTTGGAAGTGTTTCTTTAAGAAGGCTCTATATTTCCACAAAAAAAAAAAAAAAAAAATATATATATATATATATATATATATATATATATATATATGATAAAAAAGACTTTTATAATTTTAATATTAATAAAATCTTACCTTTTAATTCCTGTAACTCGATTCAATTGTTTAGAAATATTATACTCAATCAGCTTTTTAGAATTTATAGATTATCTGATAAAAAATTTCATGCTATGCATATCAATAATCTCAAAATTACTAGTAATTTATATAAATATCCCACTTATTTAGTAAATAGTATTGTTAAAAAATTTAAAATAGCTGGATTTTCATAATTCTTTCCATAGTATCATATAATTCTATTCATAGTATCTTATATTAGCCAGTCATCTCCTTTTTTTTTTTTTTTTTTTTTTTTTTTTTCCCTTCCCCATTCACTTCCCACTTAAGCATTACCTTTATTTGCCCCTCTTTTTAGTAGCTCTTTTTGTATATTAATACTTTTTCTTTACATTTCGCTTCACAGTTTTTCAATTCTTATGAATGGCAACAGTAAATGGTTTTTTATTTTTTCTTTACGAATGGCAACACTGGTCTCTTCTATCAGTGTTCCCTCGATCCCTGTAATGAATCGTCTGTACACACGCTGTGCTTTTTCCAGGTATTCATTTTTTCTTTTTTATTCCATCTTTATGTATGTCGTCCAAGTAGAAATAGTTCATAGATTTAATCTATCTATTTCTTCAGAAACATACATTTTTGTGTTTGCTTCTACAAAAAACTTGGACATGATTAGATTTTTGTAGAGGTTAACAATTCATGATTTAGGCTTAGAGCCTTGTCCACGTGTAAGGCGTTTGTGCTTGATTTCGTTTGTTATACTTATTTCGATTCCTTACCTTTGTATTATATTTTTCATTGACTTGTTGATTCGATATTAATTTTTTTATTTTTTCCTTATGCTTGAGGATTAATTGATTTTTACATTTGTTTTGTACGCCAGTTAGATAGTTGAATTTAGTTTAAGTTTTTCTTTTTTTGTTTCCATACCTTTTAATTTGGTTGATTTTCTGTAACTTGATAGCTAGTGTTTTGTATTTTTAATCCATTTGATTGATGATTTGCTGTATTATATTTTATTCTGTGGGTGTTTTTAAAAAGTTAGGTTTATCGTGTTACATCTTCTTACTTTTCGTTCATTGGATTTTCAAACTTCTATTATTATATATATATATATATATATATATATAATTACTAATAATATCGTTTTTACCATTTCTTAACATCGTTGTCTGTTCTGGTTTATTTTTAAACAAAATAATTAATAGTTGATTAAAGTTGTTTTATATATATATATATATATAATATATATTTTGTGTGTTATTAGTATGTGAAATTATATAGATTTTAAAAAATGAAACATACATATGTTAAAATATATTTATTATTTTAATAAACACAATATTACAGAGAAAAACATATCACATCGCGTAGGATGTGTGAAATTACATCAATATTGTTTCTAAACATGTTTCCAAACTATTGATAGAAGACAAAATATTATGGTATATTGGTGTATGCATGTAATTCAGCAACAAGTTCATCATTATTCAATATAAAAAAATATCCAATTTTTTTCTTATTATTTCTGAAATCAGTTACATCAATTCCATCGATATGTCGATTCTTTTCACCAGCAACACACTCCAACAGATCATTATAAAAGTTTTGTGACCATGAACATATTAAATACTGGTTAGTTAAACAATCTTCACATAGAAATACATATCCAAATTTCTTATCATGCTGTCTTTTATGAATGCAATTTATTATATCACAGTTATTTAAGATTTTGAAATAAAATCGTTGTTCGCTAGATTTCCATTCTATTGCTGATTGCATACAGTTATATAAATTTTTGAAAAGTGATGGGTGCACATATATAAAATTTCCTAGTTCTGAATCAGAGAGCAAGAATCCATACCGCTCCATTGTAGATCTAGTGAAGTAATTGATGTGATTATCTAGATATCATGTTTAAAAGTGGTACACAGGTCTGTTCCTTTGCATGGAAGGTGTGACAACATGTTGATAGGAAAAAATTATTTTTCACAAACATCTTGACAAACTTTTCGTTTTTGTCTCTGTGTCTAATATGCAGATGATACATTTGTAATTGACGTGAACTTTGAAAAAGGAAGTATAAACAAAACAACCCGCAAGTTGTTGTCCGATCATCTTGAAAACATATATGGTTGTATTTAATAACGTTAGAATTTTTTTTCATAAAAGAAACCATGTGTTTATTTCGTGGAGGTATTCCATAACTATCAAAGTAGTATGCTATATTATTATGAAAATATATACCAATCCAATGACTACCTGATAATGTTCTTGGATCTAAGTTTACAATAAATGATTTAAAATGAGTTTTTCCATGTGGTAAACTATCAGATGCATAAACCCCTGCAAATCCATTCTTTAACCTGTAATCACTACATGCCAATCTACACAGTGAAATTGTGTTCATTGCGTTACGTGCGAAAAATGTTTTTTTTTTTATATATAATAACAGCTGTTTAATAATAGATGAACACGCTTCTTGATTTATCTAGTTCGATAGTATTGCGATATTCTGCAAAAACAATCAACGTAACAGTTTCAGGAAGGGGTGTTGCAAATTTCATATCTAGAGCAATATTTCCGGTTTTATTGACACTGGTATGTGTGTCATTTGCAGCGAGATCAGGAGTCAAATCCACACAATATAGCGTATAACCGTCTTTATATTCCAAATAATTAATATTTATGTTTTGAGAATTATGATATCGATTTAAATCCGTAAACAAACTTAGATAACACCTTGCATAGGTATTATTATTAAAATTAGGTTGAAATGGTTTTGCTGGTATCATCAAACCACCATTTAAGACTGTCAAATAATTTAAGTTATAATGCAAGAAATTGAAGGGGTTTTTTTTATGTTTCCGTTATAACTATCATTGGATACAAATCCTAGAATTAACCGTGTGGGTAACTGGCCAATGAAAGCATTAGCTATTGTGGATGATTGTAAACCACTTGATAATGCAAAAGCTTTTACTTCAATTCGTCGGATAGCTAATTTCACTACCCCTTTTTCCAACGCTTTTTCATGAGCTAGCATGATAGATGAAGCAACACAGACTTTTCTTGCATACAGACTCGCTGACTGAATTACAACTTTAAATGAATCATTTTCAGACATTAAAGAAAATATGTCTTTGTTTCGTTGCAATTTTATGCGGACATTAACACCGTTTATTAATAATTTCGGTTGTGTTGCTAAATCGAAATGCAACGTTCCTATAAGATCCATAACATTGCTTTTTTCGCATGCTAATTGTCTGTTCTTATATCCTTCGTTTGCTCCGCTTTTCTTCACATCATCATGTTTCGAAGAGGTATCCTTATGAAACAAACCAGCTCTATACATAGTCTCTTGTGATGATTTTGATGAAAACAGCAAACTTTCTAACAAAGCACGATAACCATAATTTGCTTGTGAAGCTATTTGTTTATCATTTAGAAACACAGCACATTCTGAAAACATAGTATTTAAAAAATAATTAATAGGAGCAACATCATCTGCATCAACCAGATTCGATCCGTTTTTCTTTATAACTTTTACTTGGAGATGTAAAATTGTGTGAGATAAATCCAAATAGTGTTCTCCATTTCCGCTAATATAAAACTCTAGAGGTGTTGTATCTGTTAGGGAAGCCACTGGATGTATTTCTAAAAACGTAGACGAATCAATCCCTAGTTGAATTGCAACATTATTGAACAAATCTAGTTCGCTTTTGAGACATATAACGTTGTTGGTATCCATCATGAAAAAATATCGCGTTGTGTTTTACAACGTTTTGTTGTTGAGTGTGATGATTTTCCGCTGTATTTTCTTTTTATACCCCCTTTTTTTCCTCGACCATGTTGTTGTAATTTATTAAAAATATCCTTTTTAATTTTTGTAGAAGTTTCACCAAATCTATTGCGGGTTGCATCTCTAAACGAGCTTCCAGACGCCACATCTGCTAAGACATTTTTTCCAGTATCTAATAATCGTCCTCCTAAATATCGTGAGGCTTTAATAGCCAACGGTGTGAGGTATCGACCCAAATCACCGAAAAATCCATAACCTCGTTGGTGCGGGATACCTTGAAAATAAGGTCCTCCACCTCCCACTTGATTGCAATAATACGCTTCACAATCTTTGGTGTTTAAGTGCATGGTTACATACAGAATGATGAACCAAAATTTGTGACGATGAATTTATAGCTTTTTGCGTCTGAAGGAAAGCATCACAAAAGTTTTCCCTCCCATAAATACAATGTTGTTGCCCGAACTTGTTTTAAGTTCTATTTCAATAGTTTCAACAAAATTTTTGCGCACGGGAAAATAAACAGGTACATCATAGTGATTCACAATCTGATCTCCTTTCTCGTTTACACAAGGAATAGCACGAAGGACTGGTGAAAATGAATCACCTACATGGTGTGGAGCTATTAGATCAGTATACACAAATATTTCGGTTATTCCAGCATCTAATTCTATAGGATAATCACTGACATAATCACCGGTTTTAAAACTGATATTTCTAGTAAAACCCAATAGATCTGCTAATCCTTTGTCAAACATCATTTCACATTTTGGCGGTATGTGCAAATGTACTTTTAAATTTGGTAATTGTCTGAGTTTCACATATTTAAATTCTTGAAACAAATGATCAGCATTCTTGTACATCCCTTCGTTTAAAGTTAAATATTCTGAATGTGTGATATGTGTTTTTGTTTTATAATATTCTTTAATTTCTAATTTGATTAACTCTCCTGCTATTGTATCAATTAGAGGGTTTACAACATATTTTGCTGTTCCTTTTACTACGGTATCCTCTCTTAAATTTATTTTTTGTAAAAACGATCTAGCAAACTCTTTTGTCATACATAATTCAGCATAATCAGATACCACAATTTCCAGTTCATTTCTTATAGGTTCATAAATAAATTTTAAATAATTTTGTAGTTCTAATATTGCTATATTGTCATTTATTATATTAAAAACCCTCTCATCAAATTTATCGTTATTATTATTATTATTATTTTTTATACGAGTTAATGGGATAATATGTGTCGATATATGTTTGGGATTTCTGTTAATAATTGCAAATGATTGACCATTAAGAGATTGTGTCGATCGTCTAAACTTAAACACACTTGATTTTGTTATAACAATATCTTCCTCCGGTAAATGCAACATATACAATAATTTCGATCCGTTAATTTTTCCTATCAATATTTCAAACCCCTTAGATATTTCAACGCTAATATTTGTATTGATTTCATCCGTTGCGAATCGTATACTTGGTTGAATATTCACGATTTTTTCAATTTCGCGATTGATGTTCACCCAAAAATCATTGATATTTGGTCCTATCTCATGAGGTAATTCTATGTCATATTGCATTATGTTAGACGGTAAATTTTCTTCTTTTATCATTTCAATTTTATAACTATTGTTATGGCCTGCTATATTAAACCAGTTTCTTGGTATGAAAATTTCTGATAATCCTACCTCCCATCGACCTGATAACACTAACGCCGATGATAATTTTGTTCTATATGATGCCTGCGTGTTTTGAGGAAAGTAACCCATGCTAGAATTGCTGGGTAATGTCACATAGAAGTTTGTTAGGATTTCATCCATGATGCTTTGACCCAAGAGTTGAAGCGATTGTCAAATCCTTTCCACTTTATGTAAAACTCTCTATTTTCACCTGTTCCTTTCGTTTTCAAAATTTTTTCCACTCTCCAAAAATCATGTGTGGTTTTCACAACTGTTTGAATTTCCTCTTCATAGAACCTTCCTTTTAAAATCATATCTTTCAAATCTTTTAAGACATAGGTAGGAGGAGTTGTGGGATACTGTTTATGCACAATGAAGATCTCATCAGTCCAATTAGGTAAATACCCTCTTTGAAATACTTTTCTCGTTTTCGATATTCTCACTTGCTCACCAATATTAAATTTATATTTTGACTCTATTCTATAACCATATAGCTTTTGAAAAATTAACGGTTCTAATTCTGGTCTAACTTCAACGGGTGCTAATCCGATACTATTGTGTTTGGTGGTGTTGTAGCTTTTTAAGACATCCTTTAAAACATCTAGATATTTATAGGAATTCCGATATGTGAATATTCTATATAACTTCGATTTTAACGTTCGGTTGAAGCGTTCGACCACACTAGCTTTATACTCGCTGTGAGAAGAATAATGATGGATATTATTTTTCTGAAACAACTGCTGTACCTGTTTATTATAGAACTCTTTACCCCTGTCTGTTTGAATAAGATGAGGATGGGTTTTCATCTGTTTAAATAGTTTTTTAAAACCATCAACCAAACACTCAGCATTTTTTCTTTTAATTGGAATTACATACCCATACTTAGAGAACACATCTATTGCAACAAGTAGATATTTGATTCCTTTGTTGTATTTGGAAAACTTCATCATTTCCACCAAGTCGCATTGGATGAGTTCTCCAATACCATATGATAAAACCTTTCGACGTTTAAATTTATATCTCACTGGTTTATGCAGAGTATACACATCTTGCGTTATTAACCAATTTCTTATTTTTTTGGGTGGTATTCCAGTTGCTTTAGACAATTTTAATATTCCTCCAAATGATGCAGGATTTTCAATGTTGTAATAATATTTTTCTAATATTCTAGCCACTTTTTTCGTGGTGATTGGCTTCTCGATCTCCATGGAGTTTCTCTGGAAGCAGTCGGAAAAACGGCTTGACTCCTTAATCCTCGTATCTTGGATAATTGTCGTTCTCTAGCGATCCGTTGATCCTTTTTCCTAGTTACTATTCTCTCATTTGCAGGTGGTATATACCGATCTCCGCTTAAAAATACGTCGTCATCGTCTCGATCACTTGACGCCTTCTTTTTTATTTGTTCTAATACAGTCTTATTTTCAATCCATGAATTTGGGATATTGATTTCTCGCAATGCTTTTAAAAACACATTAAAATGTGTTGGTTCTATTTGTGATTTTGTATTTCGAAAGATATATCCAAAAAAATCTACCATTCTCGATCCTTTTATAGGAACATTGTCACGTGTTATTTCACCAAGATTGTTCCAGGTATATTGTCTAGTTTTCAGTTTCTCCATAATCAGGGGAACAAATTTGGCATATTTCTTTGGTGCAGATATCAAGATATCTTTCAAAACCATATCTTCTTTTTCCTCTTTGGGTTTTATTTCACGGTCCTGTATTTCAATCGGATGGTTAACCTGAGAAAACTGATCATTTGCGATGCGGACGGATATAGGGTCTGGAGGGATATGCATCATTTTTTGATATCTCATAACAAGCTGACCCAAGAGTTTTACTTTCATATCATTAGGCAGCTTTTCACGTTCCAACAAAGCAGTTATTTCATCTTCTACCCGTAATTCAGGTCTCTGAGAATGATGGGAAGACATTAATTCTTCTGGAATGAGAGCCATTTTCCTAGCCATGATATCAACAAAAATTAACCCCCCACAATTTTTTCAATATTTTTATCACTTAATCAAAATATATCACAGTAATTTTAATATAATTTATATACAATTATAATGTTATCGTGGGTATTTCTTATCATCTGTGTTTTTATTCTTTAACAATTTTGTTCCCTATAACACGACGGACAACCCCTGCTAATGCTGACAATATGATTGGAGCTATCGCCGGTAAAAATCCACCAACCTGGTTCGTTAACAGAATTTTTTTTTACTCTGAACACCAAGTGACCGCTTTGCAAGTTTTCGCATAATATGTTTATACTTTTCCAATCTTGTTATATTTATAGGAAGATTTCCGGCTAAAATATTTAAACAAATTTCACACACTGCTGACACTTGTGAATGAGTCGCCGTTTTCAATAATGCACGTTTCTGTAAAGGTGTAGATTTTGCCAACACATGCAGAAAATGATAGTTCTTTTTCAAATTTTTCATTGTGGTTGATATATCCAATAGATCCCCTCAGAACTGGGAAAAAGATTTTCACGTAAACGATATTCCTCTGTTGTCTGAGGATGCAAATCGATAACTAAATATTTGTACAACTCTCTTGTGGCTTTTATATAGGCATCCAGAAAATATTTGGTCTTTTGCGGATATAGTTGCCGACCCAAACAATTAATCTGACCGGTGTCTCTAGCATTTTTAAATAATATTATGTAATGAGCATTTAAGCTAATATCTCTCATAACTTTTATTCGCGGAAATAAATTTTGTAATATTAAAATAATGCTCATATTACAATGATGTGATGCGGCTGTGAACATGATAGCAATTCTTTCATTCAAATCATGCATCAGGTCATCAATGATTATCAAATCTCCATTTTCAAATGTTTCTGGTACACCTCGAATGAATTCAATGTTTGGTTCATTCAAAAACCATGGAGCTGTATATAAATAACACCATTTGATTCTCTGAATTTCAGACTCATAAATTTTGTTTTTAATCATTTTTAGAACGAGAGAGGTTTTTCCCGATTGAGAAGGTCCTACGATCAAACACGAACTCGGATGTTTTAGTTTAAACATTGTTCAAATATTAATAATAATAAAATGAGAGGAGCACCCTCACATCTCGAGATCTAGTATCTTTTTAAAATATATATTCGGTAGTAGTAGTATTTAAACAGTTTTAAAAAGAGAGAAAAACCGTTCTAAGGATATCGCCAGTCTGCCTCCCGCTTTTCAAAAATAGATTAGAAAAACATTTCTCCACATTGAGGATGTGACGTATCTTTATCGGAGGTATAAGAGGGTGAAGATATCGGTTGTTTGATAATAACATCGTCAGAAGATCTTCAGTCTGAGTAAGTATAAAATTTATTAATATACTAGGTCTTCATCTCCTATTAGGTTAGGGGTTATAAATTCTTAGTGGTGTTTGATCCCTTCTGGAATAATATCTTATACTTTATACCCGTTAACTCTCATACGGTCATATAACACTCATCTGAAGTTAACGGGTATAAAGTATAAGATATTATTCCAGAAGTGATCAAACACCACTACTTCCAAGAATATGTTTACCTCCAATATATAATTTTCTCTTACTGTAGGATACATTTCAATCATATTTTTATGCCGATCGTTTGAAATTTTTATTTTTTTATTGAATTTTACAGGATATAAAATTTACTATTGCTTTCTGGCAGTGCGTTAGTTGTCTAATTCCTTCTATCGCAGTAGTAGTCTATTCCTACTACTTTTAAACAGCTAATCAATAGGTGGTGCACTTGTACGCATTATTATTTAAGCACGTTCTTGAATATTATTGTTCCCATAGGCACCGCCTTTATAAGTTCGAGGCATTTTTCAAATCCCTAGTAACTTCGTTATATGTTTCTTGAACCCATAATACTTTTACCTATATGTAGTGGGGAAAATGTTCCTTTATATGCATAAATTTTGCCTTTCGTTATCCATTCTTCAAGTTTTTCATTATTCATTCCTCTTTTACTATAAAGTGTGTATACAAATTCCCCCTCCCCACACTACATATTGTATTCTGGATACAATATTTTAACACGGAAATGATTTAAAGAGAAATTTGTTGACATTTTTAATATTGGTAAAATGACCTAAAAAATGTTGCAATTTTTTATTGTTACTGTTGTAAAGATAATTGAGTTGAAAATTCAGACAGTATCTGTATATTGTATACATGGTGAGTAGAAATTGTTTTTACAAAAGCAGAGGGGGTGATAGTAGCCCACCAGACGAGCAATAATTACCATGGAACGTTTGCACTGTGTCGCATTGTACTCTGAGAGGCAGAAAAGAGGCACGTCGAACCGCGTCGAGCATGACGGAGTCAGCGCCTCGGACGTCATTGTGTACCTGCCTACGTAGTATTCTTACGCCATACACGAACACCAGCACCGATTTACCGTGAACATCTGGACAGGTATCTTTGATGATTACCTGGTCGGTCCGTACATCTTGCCAGACCGTTTTTCCGGCGCAACATACCGTATATTTTTGGAACACGTAATGCCCAGTTTATTGCAGGCCGTTCCGCTCTCCATCCAGAGCGACATGTGGTTTATGCACGAAGCAGCCCCGGCACACTTTTCCATCACGGTCCGGAACTTCTTGAATGCCACATATCTCGCAAGCTGGATCGGACGTGGCGGACCTGTGGCGTGGCCTCATCGCTCCCCAGACCTCAATCCAATGGACTTTTTCATCTGGGGCCACATGAAATCTTTAGTGTACGAGACGGCTGTGGACTCGGCGGAAGATCTCGTCGCGTGCATCGTTGTTGCCGCAGACCACATTAACACAGCACCCGGAATCTTCAAGAGGGTGCGTCAGTCATTCCTTCGCCGGTGTGAACGGTGCAACGACACGCTGGGATCCACTTTGAGCACTTGCTGTGAGTTTGTCGCTGTACAATGAATCTGTTTGTGCAACGATTGGTATCGTTCATACGCTTTCCCAACGCTGGTGTAAGTGCATGTTCGTATTCTAATTGTACTCTTTTCTGCCTCTCTGAGTGCAATGCGACCCTATGTTCCATGGTAATTATTGCTCGTCTGGTGGGGTACTATCACCCTTCTGCTTTTGTAAAAACTATTCCGACTCACCTTGTATAAAAATATTGCGCCTACAAAAGCAAAATAAATTATTATCTAGAAAATAAATGTTTTTCTGTACTTAAGTATAATTTGCTTCATTTTAGAATTTCAGACATCTTATTGTGCCAGATAATCTGGTTGAATAAAATTTAAATTAGACTTAAATCCTTTGAAAAAATCATAGATCATTCGATTTCAAAATTTCGAACCCCCACTGATTTTTCAAATCGGCGCCTATGATTATTCCTGTATATTTAAACATGTTCCCAGTATGCTTTTGCGATCTGCACGTGTTACTTTCATTTCATTGCTTTCTGTTATTCTAGTTTCATTTAATATTAAAAATCTAAAAACGTATATTGTCCTTTGTATTAGGATATTCAAATATTGAAATTAATTTTTTATATTTCCAATTTCATAATTATAAGCTAAATTAAATTTTAATTTGAAATATTTTGCAACTCGCATACTTTATATATGCTAGCCCATATAAAGCCAGACTTTTTGCTAGTGCAATAAAAAGCAGCTACGTCACGAGGTCAAGAGGCTTCAGATATATCCTGAACGAAATCACGCACATGCAGAAGGTTTATAATACATAACTCTTTAAGATCTCGAAATCCATATAATAACTAAATCTTTTTAATTTCAATTGATATCAGATTTTATTTAAAACGGTATTAGTTTATAGTTTAGATTCAAAACGTTTATTAGTAAGATTCTAGTATAAATAAATCTTATTCAAACTTAAGTTTGCATATCAGAGAAATAAACTTTATTTTATAATTAAGCAGCTACTAATACTTTATGTGCAAAATTTGTCACATACCTGTTATCCACTTGGAAAATGCAAATGCATATAACACAAAATATTTTTTTTAATTCCTGGAACTTGCATCGTCTAATTAACTCCGAAATCTCAGAAAGAAATGTTCCTGCAATCATTAAGTTGCAGATAGCAGAAATAAATAAATTAAACACTGGGACTCTGTTATTTTCTCTTAGGTATAAATTACAGAAAAATAACTGCACATTACTTTCCATGTGAATATGTTATACTGCAGGATTATTAGAAAAGTCCAAATGCAGCCAATATCTTTGTAAGGAAATGCAAATGAGTGTACGTGGTACGTCTTTCTATGTTCGATCGAATAAAAGTGACTGCAGCGTTCTTAGCGATGAATTTAGAAATCATCATATCGAAATTAGCAACGGAGCAATGTGAACAAAAAGACCAATTACAAAATTATCTAATTAGTAGCAATGGACTCTATAATTGTAAAAAAAATATTCAAGCAGTATGATAATTAACGAATTGTTGTTACATTCAGCTGAGCTAAAATAAAGAATCAGGAATCTAATAAACAGTCTGTTGAATATATGTCCCTGCAGGAGTGCACAATATGATTAGAAAAATAATATCTCAGCTTATTTTCACCAGCACTGTAGGTGACACGGTGTTACAGTTCTTGTTAATAGGAATTTTTGAAGGGTAGTTATTGCCTTCCATGTATGCGTTTCGTACATTCCTGATGTTAAATACTAATATTTAGATGATCCTATAAAACTTTAACATTTTAATTTCCTCTGGCTTTGTTGACAAGTTCGTTATCCTAAATTTTTAAATTGTCCGCTAGAGGACCTGCAATAGCTTTTTTTTTGAACGAGCAAGACCGTTTTACTATAGATAGCCCGAACTTATATAAACTCATGGATAATTCCTTACAAAACTATTCGAGTGTCTGAGTTCTTTTTTAGGATTCTTATATATTTGTAAAGTATTATGACTAGGTCAGGAACTCGAATTCGATTTTTTGACTGATGTGCAGTTTGGAATGCTCTCGAACTTTAATCAAACGTTTTGGATATGGTGCATGGGTATGGGAGTGTGTGCAATTTCGCAAAAACAAATGGGGTGTGTTTGTTTGACTGAAATTTAATCCAATTTTCCCAATTTCTGAGTAATGGAAATCTAATGAAGTTTAACTCTATCAAACATTTGGAAAGCCGCATGTTTTCAAACTTTTTATAAAATCGTTGCCAGTAATGACTGATGGCCACATTTGTCAAATAAAAAAATAATGTTTCATCTAATTTCTCATTAGAAAATCAATGACACTCATTTTAGATTAAGGTAATCAGAGGTTTGATGTTTAACAGGTTTTGGGGATATGTTCACATATCCAGGAGTCGTTTGGGGGCACTAATTTCAACAGTGAACTCATATTTTTTCCCACCATAATACATTTTATAAGACATTACCTTAATATATACCATAAAACAAAGAATATTAAGTCGTTTTTAAATTAGAAAAAGCAAAAATTATATCAAGGTAATCTTTCAACTTATAAATATAATTTTATATATTAGAATTACTTTGCATGTACTGGGTCTTAAATAAGCGCCCGCTACTTAAATTATAGAGATATATACAGGGTGTCCCAGAAACATTGACCTCGGCTTTTATTCCTTAAATAATAATCTTAGACATATATAATAAATTACAAAAGTTACGCAAAAGACGGTAGAGAATTTTATGAAATCTATTAAAATTTTCAAGGGAATTAAATTTTAAGAAATACAAAATTAAAATTTTTATACGGTCCTCGTACAAAAACATTTCCAATGAGTAAAATGTGCCACATACACTGATAAGGTGATGTACAAAATTTCATTATTTTATCATAAAAAGTCCCAGAGACATGAAAAGACAAAAATGCTGACTTAAACCACTTTTCGATGCATAGACAAGGGTTCTCAGAGGGGAAAAATCATGTCTGCAGATCACGTTTCAGGAGCCATACAAAAATTGCGAAAGAAAATTATGATTACATAAATAAATAATAAGTTTGCTATTTATTGGTATAAAAGTATCTACACTGTGTAGAAATAATAACTTTTACACAAATATTACAATGCTTGTTCAAAATGTTTTCCATCCCTGACAAAGGTCCATTAAAGATAACAGGCAGATATTATTTGCCTATGATGCATTTCTGCGTTGCGTCATTTGCACTCTTACTGTAAACATTTACATTTGAATTTGTGATTAATCCCTCACCAACTTTGTTTAAACATTTGTCTGGAACTTTTTATGATAAAAGGCTGAAATTTTGTGCATCACCTTATTAGTGTATAGGGCACATTTTACTCATTGGAAATATTTTTGTGCGGGGGACGTATAAAAATTTAAATTTTGTATTTTTTTCAAATTTAAATCCCTGAAAATTTTTATCGATTTCATAAAATTCTATACTTTTTTACGCAACTTTGTAATTTATTATATATGTCTAAGATCAATATTTAGAAATAAAGGCCGAAGTCATTGTTTTTGGGACACCCTGCATATACCACCACTTATTTTCCAATTGGCAATCTCGTATAGCAAGCAGTATCACAGGCATTACAGAATTACAGGCCTTGACAGTCCGTTACAAAGCTATATTTTGCGGAAAATCGTTTTTCGCTAATTTAGCCCCGTGCTTTCATTTTGTAATTGGACTATTTTGTCTATATATTTGGATTTCTGAACTAGCTTTCCCAAGTTCCATATTTCGCATCTTGGGCACAAGCATGCCCATGGTCACTTTCCAATAGGCTCCACTCTGCTTCCGCAGTGCTACGACACGGGGTTTAAAATCATAAGGACTTTCGTATAAGAACCTTGTAGCAATACCCTGAACTAACTGTCTCCAAATACTGCAAATAGTTTGTAAGAAATATTTGTTCTATCCAAGATTTCTTGAGAGAAAATTTAAATGAATATAACTCTGAACAATTTTTCATTTGTCGTTCTGCGAATTCACTCTGTTCTATAATTAACGCCGATTCTTCAAACGAAGAAGATTTCCAATCTTTAGAAAAGAACATTTATTCATTGCTAACCGAAAGAAATGAATTAAATCTTGAAAACTTGTTCGTTCTTTCTCTTACTTATCAATATCTAGGTAAAGATAACGCAGTAATTTAGGTTCGTTTTAAATCTAATGTAAGTAATGCTTGCTATTCTCATTATCTTACGTTGTGAAAACATAATGGGGCGTTACTCTTTTAACGTGAGAATTGCATTTAAAATGTTCGTTAAATTACAAATGAGTCATTTATATAATATACACTGAACTGACGATTATTGAGAACTTCCACCATAGCTAGAGTCTTGGTTTTGGTGTCATTCGATGCATCTCAGCTTTGAAACTAAGTGAAAAATATGTTTTCTAAAATGTGACTTAGGGGTGTCGGTTGGAAGGGATAATAAAAAAAAATCCCAAAATTACTTTGCTTAATTATCGAGCACTACAAATCTAGCTAAAATATTGATTTTGGTCTTATTCAATCCGTATCAGCTTCGGGATCAGCCGAAAAATGAAAAATTTCTAAAATTCGAATAAGAAGTGATACTGCACAGGTATTTAAAAAAACGTATAGTGAACTCCCGTTTATCCACCACTCTATCATCCGTCATACCCGGTTAACCGACCCCTTCGCTCTATTTCTTTCCATTGTAGTGACGAGCGTCAATCATTTCCATTCTTATATTCCAGTATCCTACTTTCCCCCAAGGTATTTAATTATTTCCCCCAAGGTATTTCTTCCCAAGGTATTTAAAAATATTATATTAAATATACTTTCAAGGTTTTATTAAGTATATTTTTAGTACACTCAAACCTGTTTTTGTGCGATTTTTTATTTGTGCGATTTTTTTTGTGCGATTTTTTTTGTGCTGTATATGAAAATTTCAATCAAATTGGAACATAATTGACGAAGTTATCAATAAAAAAGAATTAGTAGGTTTGATCGGCCATTTAGTTTTTTCGATTTTTGATATGTATTTCATCACATTACATAAGTATTGCGTCAGCCAATTACATTACATATGTATTGAATTCTATAATCGCATAATTTAATTGTTGAACGCACAAGAATTTCCATGTAAATAAATGAAATGTGCAATAGCATATTGCGATGGAAATCTTGCATAGCAAAGCAAAAATGCATTAATCGCAAATAAACATTGAAGGACATCTGCATCGTGTTAGTTCGGGTTTTCCTGAAACGGACTGCGTGTCTCGTTAAGTCGCTGAGTTGGTTCTTTGCTAATGATATAGTTGGCGACTAGTCTCATGCTTTGTTTTGTTTGTTTTAACGAGTATGTAGAAGAAGTTTACTTGAAGGGAGCAAATATTTGCTTTTTTTTATTCGTCTCTGATCTGCGCAAGTGACAAGTTTGCTAAATAAAGTGATTTAATAAAAAAGAATATTACGTATGTTTTAATTTTTAAATCTAATATTAATTGACGTCCTTCAAAGTGCTTTCACATTCCTGGACCATTAAGATAAGATTCATTTCAAAGCGTAAATTGAAGGTAAATTTATTATTTTTCCTATTTAGATATAAATTTTTAGAATTTTTATTTTATTTTTAGACAACGAAGGATAATGGTTATACGTTTTGAAAAGTTTTGTATGTGTAAAATAAGTACATATGTAAATAAAATATTTAAAAATATTCGCATGTGTATTTTCTAAAGCAGATACCAAAAGGTTTGGCGAGATTTCAAGTAGCTGCCAAGCCTCGTGGCTTGATTTCGTTTAAAAAAGCAATTCCTAGTTATTTCGTAAGGTTTGGAGTTATTTTCTACGTGAGACTTTTTTATGCGGTCCCTATTCAAGCATAAAAAAAAATACTTTTTAATTGTGTTGCGAAAACTATTTTTTATAGCTACTCGTAAAGTTTTGTGCGATTTTTTTATGCGTTTTCTTTTATGCGGTCCCTATACACCGCACAAAAACAGGTTTGAGTGTATATACGACCGGAAGTATTTCCATCTTTAAATTTCATGTATTTTTTTTTCTTTTTAATTAGTCACTGACCCCATGTCACTGAAAAAATAATTTAAACTATATACTCTCCCCCCTCCAAACCAAAGGGGAGTACTCGCAAATTTGTGCGGATTAGACCTTTACAGTGTAAAAGTCAGAGAACGTAAACCGCACGATTGTACGAGTTAAGCCTTTTATCGTTAAAAGTCAATTGCAGGAAAAACATTTGCTAAAACACTAATTACACTTTTATGGACTATATTTATTTACAATGGAAAACTTTGAAGCAAATCTTGGTTTTTCATATGTATAAATAGACATTGCATTTTTCACAACGCTTTTTTGTTCTGCTGTTGCAGTTTTCGTAACGGCACACACGGGATCTTGAAATGTCGTCGCAATATGAGTAGTGGTCATACTCATCATGTCTTGTATCTGCACATGGACTTTTTACTGGCGGATAATAATTCTTTGACCTTTTAATTGCAAGAACTCTGTAATTTCTTCGTTGTTACTTACGACTTCTCTATTAGCCGGTGGAACTGCAAGAAAAGCTTAAGCTATTGATATGTGGCTACAATGCCACACGTCCGGTCCGGACGCAAAATCTAAGAATTCGCAATAGCCCTTATCTGGGTACCGATGTTGGCTGTGAAATAACCTTGTTAAAATAATAATAATAATGACAATATAGAATGAGATCGGAAATGAGGACTCCAAATTTTAACATAACAAAAAACCACACATTTATTCTCACCGACTTATATCTACAATATGCGGAGTGATTAAAAAAATATGGGCCAAATTTTACGAGGTTGCAGTACACACCAAACCAAGCATTTTTCGTCGTAGTTTACCGGATCGGAAATGAAATGTAAAGGCATTACAGGGCGCTTACTCGCTGAGAAACTCAACTAAACTTGAAAGCGTCATTCTGGTTGTTATTTTTTGGTTTTATTCCGATCTGTCGCGTCTTGACTTCTCTTTGTGGGGCTATCTCAAGAGTCTCGTCTATGACACTCCCCTTGAATTTGAACTCGTCGATAGAATATCAGCCGCGGCTACCGAAGTGCGCGACATACCTGGTCTGTTCGAGAGCGTTTGTCAATACTTCCATCGCCCCTGTGAGACGTGCATTCAGGTTCTCTTGATCCATTATTTAAATATTGTTTATTAAATGTGATATTTTAACTTCGAAGTCATTCTTGTGTTTTCGCCTCATATCGTCGGTTTCATCATTAAACGCCAACTTGCGCCTTTAGGTTTCATTTCCTACCAGGTAATTTATGACGAAAAATGCTTGGTTTAGTGTGTACTAACACCTTGTAAAATTTGGCCCATATTTTTTTAAATCACCCTGTATATAATGATGTAACATAAGATTAGCTAACTCTTTTAATACACTTTATGGCCTCGATGACTGTCTTAATATAAATTCCTATTTTTTACATTTTCCAGATCTATTAAATAGTAACCATGGTCTTAGTCAATTATCCCTTTCTTAGGAGGTAAGGAATCGCTCTTTGAAAGAAAGTGCGAGCGAGTGCTGCGATAATAAGAAAGACATACCCTCAAAAACCTTTGAACATTTCCTCCAGGGTCCTCCTTACATTATGGAGTAATATCAGTTTTCTCATTTCCACAAATCCTCTGTTATCAAGAGTTTTAAATCAAGTCTCTTCTCACTTTTCTCTAAGTTCCAAATTCTGTCTTTCCGTCCGGCTCAGGCCTTGTTATGTAGTGTGCCTTACCTTAAACTGTCGCCGTTTGTTCAATGTCCGGCCAGATGTGCTTTAAGGATCTATATCACAAATTGCATTTTTATCTGCAAGGGCCTATCTCCATAAATTTTGGGATAAATCCACCCAAAAGTGAATGTTATCGTGGAAGGTCACACTTCCATATAATATATATCTAGATAACGGGGGGCATGACCTTCGAGCCCCTTATCACCGCCCATGTGAATATACATTACACTCATTGCATGTTATATAGATATATCACGTTTTCCGTAATAATTTAGGCTATGGTCAACATTAATAAAACAGTAAATACAAGTTACTTGGAAAAAACTTACGTTTTTGATAGCAAACGTGACAAGCTTAACACCTAAATAGCACGATCGTATGAGTGACGAAATATTACGCCCTACGAGCAGAAATATTAATGTATAAAATTAATTTTTTTTTATTTTCCACTTACTTAAACATTAAATTAACGATTTATATTTAAGTAATTAAAATATGTTGATAATTACTTTTTTGCCACAGATAAATTGCTAAGATGTTTCTTGCGGATTTGCGAACTTATGAATGACCACCAATTATGACTCTAAAACTGGCTAGATTCACCATATGTTAAGAAAAAGTAATTGATATATTTTCATTGTGGATTAGGATAAACGTTTGTTTCCAGCG
This sequence comes from Amaurobius ferox, assembly GCA_951213105.1. Classification (NCBI taxonomy): domain Eukaryota; kingdom Metazoa; phylum Arthropoda; class Arachnida; order Araneae; family Amaurobiidae; genus Amaurobius; species Amaurobius ferox. Next base: position 64,497,500 of record OX578149.1, read on the forward strand.
TTTATTATATCTGACTAGCCAGGAAACAAAAAATATAGATAATGCCCGACCCGTATTAATTTAGCCCCCCAATCGTACATTTTCCGGCTTAAATGGATTTTCAGTAGATCAAGATATTCATGGTCTACCTGAGTTGATCCTCAGCAAATTACTTAAAGGAAGTGCATGATTGGGCATTTTTCATTGTGACGTATATCACATCATCGTTAAGAGGTTCATTTTGTTCTACATTTTTAAGCGAACAGAGTGAGTGTGAAAAAATAAATGAATTGTTCTTGAAATGCAAGAAACATTGGCTATCTTAGTGAAGATTGGTGATAGTCAAACCCCATGGTAAATATAGGCAAACCCCAAAAATGAAACCTGTAAATTTCCAGAGATATTCTTTTAGTTTTAATACATGTTTCTTTTTTATACATATAGACACGCAATTTTGCATATTGATATGTTTTTTTAAATTCACCCAGCTACCCTGGAAGATTATAAAAAATAGTGAATAACTATATTACTCCTCGTATGAAGCATCACGCCTTTCGGGGTATTTTAAATGGGAAAATTTTTATGCGTGCTTTGTGAGTAGGAAAATGTTTTAATAGTTTTTATTTCTTTGACATTTTGTTATTTTTTTAAATTATTTTCTTTTTCTTTTTTTGGAAAATATTTCAGTTTTGTTAAATTGATAGAATGAAGTCCCTTTTGTCTGAATCGGAATACACACTGTACGCGACAATGTTATAGACGATGAAATGTGTAGATCAATGTTCACAGTAACTTCGTCGAGTGAGAGCTTACCACTCAGTATGCACATCCTGCTTACGCGAGAGTCAGCTTAAGCAGCATGCGCATACTGGGGTATAACGTTGATGCTGATGCACTTTTGTTTCAGTTATAAAACATAAATCTTTTACACTTTTCGACGCGAATTGTTTCATAATACAGCTTGAAGTGTATATATTTTCAGAAAAAAAATCACATATCGGGTTCATTATTGAGTTCAGCAAATACTTTAACTCGTATCGCGTTGAAAAACCAATTAAACACCGACGATCTTATAGTATATATCATCTGTGGAAAGTTAAAATAACGGCACGCAACTCATGAAGTTCTTAATGAATCTACAAATTTCGAGAAGTTTATAGACTCGTTGAACGTCGCCAAGTTGGCAATATGTTACCAAATTAGTCGACGAGGTCAAAAAATTTGTTACCAAGATCAAGCAACACAGAGTTCGAACTGATAACGTTGGTAATGAGTTTCGTATTCAAAACAATGTGATATTATATCCGTTGCATACATCCGTTTCATCCCCGTTATAGTTCTTTCATTATTTTCCCCGCACCCCGATATGTTTCACATCAAAAATACAGTTACTCTATAGAATGCTGGAAGTTTCCCTTTGTTTTAAAATGAAAATGCTTCCTTTGATCGATGCCTAAAATTCCGTAACTGACTGGATATCATAACCAGTATCAAAATCAGGTAATAATGAGGATCTACAGTTTGAGATGGATATCTAACTAACTAAAGTCATGTCCGTTAACGCAGATTATTTCACCTGTACTATAGATACAAACTATGTTAATAAAAATATGTAAGCCAGATAGACAAAACTCACTAAGGATTTCCACATTCAAAGTTATTTCACTTCTGGTTCAAAATATTTCCTTGAACCATTTCTGATGCTAGGCTATAGATAGAATTTAAATGATGAGTGCTATGGCTTCAGTATCACAGTCATGAGAAAGTAGGGAAATTCACTGGCGATTACATTTCGGGTTTTGGAGATGTTACTTTCGATTTCTCCAAAAATATATACCGTATGAAGGATTTTTCGTAAATATCTTGTATTTTTATACGTACATTTTGTAATATAATTAATGGCGCGATATATGCAAAAATCATCCTTGGCTTACATATTTTTAATTATGTACCTTTTGTCTTCTAGATTCTGTACAGACAAATCCAGCAAGTTGCTCTTCCCGGATGTTCTACTGTTGCTAACATATTTAATTATGTTTTAAATTTTATTGGCCAGCAAATTAAATGAATGAAATGTATATATGTAATGATGATTACATTGTAATATACAATTCTTTATTTCTGTGATTTTACAATTTGTTTGTTGAACATGCATTTTATTCTTGCGTATGTATTTTATGCTGATGTTATCTTCTTTGTAACTTAGCTAGGCTATTGAGAAGATTAGCTTAATAGACAACAAATCTTCCAGATCTTTTATAAAGAAATCCTGCAACTATTGCCCTTCTTTGGTGTTCTACTGATACTAGCATATTTTAAGTATTAAAATTTTGTTTCACTGTAAATTAAATTAACAAAATCTATTTATCTAATGGTGATTATATCATAATACATAGGGTTATATTTCTGTGATTTTATAATTTGCTTGCTGAGATATATTTTGTCATTATGCATATATTTTATTTTGTGTGTATATTTTATGATAGTTTCATGTTGTCTGTAACTTAGCTAATCTATTGAGAAGATTAGCTGAATAAACAAAAATAAAAATCTTATAACATTTCTTAAAGCTCATAAATTCAACGTGTGATACAGTACAGGAATATAACCATTAAAATATAGGCTTTACGAATAGAAATAATATATTTGTCTACAGATATAAAAATCAACAACTAGCACCAAGTCCAGGTACAAGTTTTATTACCAGATTTTATGATGGGGCTGATAGTAATTTACTGCTCAAGCTATAAAATTATGACGTCGTAACACGTGTGCTTTATGACGCAAACAAGGCTTCAAGGCCAAAAGAGATGTCCAATGGAGCTTAACATAAACTCCTCCTATAGAACTGGAACCAATGGCAAAACAAATCACCAAAGTCAATAAGCAGAAGGGGAAAAACACAGAGTACCTCATACGAGAGTTTGTGAAAAATATAGGTAATCCTGACTTACTGTTGTCATGAAACGACGTGCAGATATTGCTGACTTTGCGGTTGAGATGAAATAATGTGCAGAAATACCTTATTTTACTGGTGACATGAAAGTATATTACAATTACCTTGGCTTTAAGTCTATGTGTGCTCCTAGTGTAGTGTCTGAGTTTTATAAATTCTTGACTCTTCTGGATTTAAATATATTTTTATATTATTTGTACTTGTATAACTGTATTCTGAATAAGTGTTTTTCTGTGTGCGAGAAACCGCGCGATTCTTGATTTTTCATGCCTCGGCTTTACTTCCGCTTTTAAAAGCGACTGTTAATTTGAAGTAGATGCATTGGTTTTTGTTCTGTTCATTGCCCGGCTGTGAGAACGCCAAAATTCGGAGTCTCTGAGGCTCATGATGTGAAGTGTGGCTGGCGGTGAATAGATAGTACGTGTCGCCGCCGTTTTTCTGTTTGGTAAATTTGGAAGGCGTGATGTTTTTTGATAACTTGACGATTACATGGGGACGCTATCGTTCATGACAGATGGAATTAAGAACTCATTCGAAATGGACCTACGGGCTGTCCGTTCCAAATTATATAATTAAAAAATTTTCTAAGCAAGTTAAATGTTTTTGTCCAAACAAACCCCCTGCCAGTAATGCCGTGAAGACCAGATCAATGGGATCTCACCTAATATACACGATGAATCATTTTTAAGTAGAATTTGAATTTTTGGTGAGGAATATAGATCTTGGCCCTCAAGCCTGACAGCCGCCAGTCAATGAATACTTCAGAATGTGCTAAAGATACTGTTTAATCTTTTTCCTGGAAGGAGAACAGAAAATAGTTCAGAGTATAAATAACATTTGTTAAAGTTTTGAAATAATTGACTTAATTAGCAGAATTGTGTTTCGATTCTAAGGTTTCAACGTATTTGATATATAGATTGATATAAAATAGAAGATCGTGATTTACTGTAAAGGTACTTAGAAGAAAAAAAATGAAAATGTTTATTGCTATAACATAATTGATATTTATACATGAAATGAGAGAATATGTTTTATTGTGAAATTACTTGGAAGAACAAAAGTACTAATGTTATGGCATAATTTGAATATATAGATATATTGATAATATCTTAATTAAATAATTTAATTCCACCAAATTTTGGAGTAATCATTTTGTATGTATATGTCTCCTTCTTTTGTTATGTTTTCCCATTCCAGTTATTAGTGGGCCATTGCACCCATCACCAGGGAAGAGGAGCTGCTGGGTTTGTACTAACCATGCTTTATTCTTCTTGATTTTTAAGTATTGTATTGTGCCATTTGATCACGGACGACCGCTCGTTACGTTATTACACTTTTGCCACTCACACATCTCGATTTTACACTAGCAAGTGTGTGTGAGAATGGCAGATGATTAGACAAAGAGTCCATGCCCGAAGAGGGGCATCACGGTTTAATCAGGTAACCATTTACATGAACATTTTGAGGAAAGATATTGTAGTCTGGGAAAGATATAAGGGGTATTGAGGACAGATATTGCAGTAGCTAGTGTACTAAATGAATAGCAGTCGTATTGTATCACAATACGACACTTCTAGTTACTATTATGTTAATAATTGACAAATTTGGTAAGTAAGATTTAATGATAAAATTCATAATAATTAATAAAGATCTGAGAAAATTAATGTATGCTTATTGGATAAGTGAAATTAATTTTATGTTATTAATCAAATTGATTTTCACAAGAAACACCGGGCAGCATTCTAAATTAATTATGGTAGGTTATTGCTGCCATGATAGCAGGTACTAGTTAAAATTCATGATAACATATATGCAAAATACAAATATAAAATGAATATTGCTTTCCTTATATACATAATGTATAAGGAAAGTATTGTGACGGGGTCGAAAATCCTAATTCGAGTTTTCGACGAGAGAGCACGTTTCAAGCATCCTTGATCACGAATCAAACCTTTTTGAAGTGATGTCTGTGTGTGTGTGTCTGTGCGTCAGTGAGTCTGTGGAGATGATAACTGGCGAACGAATAGACCGATTCGAACCAAATTTGGTACAAAAATCACTATCCGTAAACACTGGAAGCCTATTGTTTTTATACGGAATCGAATGTTCAGAACCCCCCGGAATTTTCGAATGAAATTTTGAAAAAATCGTCAAAAAATTAAAACCACTAACAAAGTTACGCAAATAGACATTTCTTATGTAATTTTTCATTAGAAAACGATTGACATACATTTTAGAACGCTAACATGAACCGTTCTCGAGATATTGTACATTTTTCAAAAATTTTTCAAAAAGTCATATAAAATAAAAAAAAATATTTCCTATTGAGAAACATGTTCATTTTTCATATGTAATACCATGCTATAAATTGGGTGACATCATTCTCGTGAATCTAGCTCGTTTCATTCATGGAAAAATATACTTTGAGTAATACTTTTGTATTTGAACGCCAATATTCATTTATCTGCTAAAAGAATAACTTATATCTTAGGGCATAACGCTTGGCGAGATTTTGGCGACGAATTTGGCGGTATGTTGCCAACTTGGCGACTTTTTGAAATGTTGTCAAATTAACGAAAATCTCGCCAAATGGATAAAAATGACGCTAAATCAATGAAAATGACGACTAATTGTCGAAAATTCAATATCTTGAAAGAATATTAGTATCTACTATAAGAAAAACCTATTTTTTTTACTGTAAAAGTGGTAAATTCATTACATTATATAAGGAAAGTCATGTGTTGCACACATCAGATTTTTTTATGTTGTAGACACACAACGTTTTCTCCCTTTCATTGTATTATAAGATATCATAATAATCCTGTAAAAATATAATTTTTGAGCTTATTTCAAGACTAGTTCTTTCCATCCACTCATTGCTGAGTGAAATAAATGATCTGACTCTTGCTATATTCTCCAGAAAGAAAAAAGAGATATATTTTTTAATAAATATCTTTCCAAGAGTTTAATTATATTTTTTATCCTTCCCATGAGTAATTTTTAAAAAAAAATCATAACCAAGTAGGTCATATAGTACGAAAGATAGAATCGATACCGTTATAAGTAGAAATGGGTGAATAACACTTTTCTCGAATTCGAGGATTCTAATCAGACTGTGTAGAGTTAGTGAATTTGTCTGCAATGTTAATTTAACGCAAATGAGCGCTATTTTGTAAAAATGTTAAGATTTTACATAAAATAGTTCTTCACTTCTGCTGGACCGTCAAATTGTGGGCTTCAATCATAAATAATTTTACCATCCTGAAACACAGCAAGCTTTTAATATAACGAGAAACTTATATATTTTAATTTTCTAAAATTTCTGAATGAAATTCTAGAACAAATTTAAAAAGTTTATATTAAAGTGTAATTTTTGACAAGGGGAGGGTGTTGGCATGCATTTAATTAGTATTCTTATTTTTCAAATGTTTGTAAAATGTATTTAAACTTTAAATGTTATTAAATTTATTTTCTAATATACATTTTAAACGTGTTTTAATATTTATTAGCTGCGCATGCTCTGTTTCAGCAACTACAGCAAATGTTATAGTTCGCCGAGAGATAAAATAAAAATATCTGATGTGGGCAGCACATGACTTTCCCTATATAATGCAATGAATTTGCTTCTTTAACGGTGAAACAGTGATGAAAAAATTCACGGCACAGTGTTTGTAACGTTAAATTGTACATTTGGTGCTTTGTCGGATGACAACATGTAAAACTATTCCGTACCTAATTAACTTAAATGTTTCGCAACTCCAAATTAACAATTACCAATATTGATATCATCCTAAGCAATATAGTCCATATATATAAATATTTTAATAATACATTCATAAATTAGGCGCCATTTTCATTAACTTTGCATCATTTTTGCAATTTTTGAGACTAAATATCGCCAAGTTGACAATATTTATAAGAGTATTACTTATACTATAATAAAATGTATGCTCATGATATGACGGAATTAAAAATTTGCAAAACACTGCATCCCATTTGGCATCATTTTTATCAATTTAATATAATTTTTTTTTTCAATTTGACAACAGTTTCGTCAATTTGGCAACAATTTAAAAAAGTTATCAAGTTGGCTATATACCGCCAAAATTTGTCTCCAGTATTCCGCCCAGCGTTACAGACGAAGAAATAGGTTATTCTTATGTTCTTTCCAAAATACTGAATTTTCATCAATTAGTTGTCAGTTTCATTGATTTAGCGTCATTTTTATCAATTTAGCGACATTTTTTCATTAATTGGGCGACATTTTTTAATAATTTGGCGACATTTTTATCAATTTGGAGCCATGTAAAAATTCGCCAAGTTGGCGATATTCCGCCGAATTCGTAGCCAAAAAATTCGTCAAGCATTATGGTTGGAGAAATAGGTTAAAGTAGATAAATGACTAATGGCGTCCAAATACAAAACGACGTCCAAATATAATGGCATCCAAATACAAAGTATCTTCTCCTATAGTAAATTCTTATATTCTTTCCAAGGGATTAAAATTTCATCCATTAGACTTCATTTTCATTGATTTAGCATCATTTTTATCAATTTAGTGACATTTTTATCAATAGAGATATTTTCGTCAATTTGACAGTATTTAAAAAACTCGCCAAGTTAGCGATATTCAGCCACATTCTTCGCCAAAGTTTTGCCACGCATTGTGGATGCAGAAATAAATTATTCTTATAGTATATAAACGACTAATGGCGTCAAATAAGAATTATATTACCCAAAGTTTTTGATTATGTTGAAACCCAGACCGTCCGACCTACCAGAAAGGTGTAAGGTAACTGTTGATATTACCCAAAGTGTTTTTCCTCGTGAATGGAATGAGCTAGATCTACAAGAATGATAATAATACATTTATCACGTATTACATATGAAAAGTGAGCACATTTCACAATAGTTAATTCTTTTAATGAATTTTATATGATTTTTTGACAAAATTACTTAAAAAATGCGCAGTATCTCGAAAACGGTTCATGCTAGCTTTCTAAAGTTTGTATCCATCGTGCTTTAATGAAAAATTACATAAGAAATGATTATTTACGTAACTATATTGAAAGTTTTAATTTTCTGATGATTTTTTCAAAATTCATTTCAAAATTCAGGTGGGTTCTGAGCATTCGATTGCATGTAAAAATAATAGGCTTCCAGTATTCACTGATTGTGATTTTTATACCAAATTTTGTTCGAATCGCTTCATTCAATCGTTAGATATCGTCTCCACAGACTCACTGACACGCACGCACACACACACACAGACATCACTTCAAAAACGTCTGATTCGTATTCAGGGATGCTTGAAACGTACTTTCCAGTCGAAAACTCGAATTCGAATTTTCGACCCCATCACAATACTTTCCTTATACATTATATGTATATAAGGAAAGTAAAAAAAATATTTCCTATTGAGAAACATGTTCACTTTTCATATGTAATACCATGCGATAAATTTGGTGACATCATTCTCGTGGATCTAGCTCGTTTCATTTATGAAAAAATATACTTTGAGTAATACTTTTGTATTTGAACGCCAATAGTCACTTATCTGCTGTAAGAATAACTTACTTCTCCGTCCATAACGCTTGGCGAGGTTTTGGCGACGAATTTGTTGGAATATCGCCAACTTGGTGACCTTTTAAATATTGCTAAATTAATGATAAACTCGTCAAATGGATAAAAATGACGCTAAATCATTGAAAATGACGACTCATTGACGAAAATTCAATATCTTGGAAAGAATATGAATATCTACTATAAAAATAATCAATTTTTTTAATGATAAAAGTAGTAAATTCATTGCATTATATAAGGAAAGTCATATGCTGCCCCTATCAGATTTTTTTACGTATTATCTGTTTATCTAAATTCTGAGTCAACGCAATTACAATATTTTTTTATTTTAAATGCTGAAATATTCATTAATTTTATATATAGAGGCAGACGATTTATATTACAATGGCATTATTTGAATAATGTTCATGTAGTGTAACTATCATGGATTTAAAAAGAAGGAGATGAAACTCCTATGGAAGAAATACTTAAAAATACCATAATGTTTTGAGAATTATATGTAGGTGTCGCAAGTGCTGCTATTGCTATTTGACAAAACAGAAATGCGTAGTATTTAGTATATGTATTTTTGATTAGTTTTAAATTAAGAATTAACTAATTATGTGTATAATTAACCAGTATTTTTTATTAGCAGTAGGATAGAGTACAGAATCTGTGGAGATAAAATAAATTGAAATGTAAAATAATTTTGAATGAGTAGGAATATTCGTTATTGCTCCAGTTCAAACTTGCAATGCGGTAATGATTTATTTTTACAAAACTGACACTTTAAAAAATATGTTAGGTCTTTAGCCATGGAAATTCATGTAATGCAACTTATCCAAAAATTCATGCAATGCAGCGCCATCTAAATAAATTATTGTCTCAAACGATATTAGCATTTTCTTAATGTGAAGTTTTATCTACTTACTTTTACCTCCATGGTTACTGTGATTGAATGATTGAAGACCCTGACCACACGACCAACCCGAAGGTTTATGGTAGCTTAATATGTGGCCGGATTGTTACTGTGATTGTCTTTTTTGATTGTCTTTTTTGAAGTTTTAAGTTTTCAAGTATAATAAATTACTGTGATTTTAAAAAAAATATCAATGTTAAATGTATCACAATTTAGAGACACTTAAATAAAATTTCATTTCCAGTTGGAAAGTGTTTTATAATCAATGTTTTATGCATGATTGAACTTTCTTGTTTTTTCTGCAAAAGAGTGTATATGTTTATAGTAGGAAACATACTTTTCCAGAAAAGCATGCTTTGTTTGGCCATATTATGAAAAAATTGAGATCACGGACAGGTGACTGAGCCTTTTCAAAAATATTTTCTATATATGCCCCTGCTTGAGCCATCCTGACCGCATAAGAAGCACTTCTGAATATATTCCTACTAATTCAATGAAAATACTTCTTGGCCTTAACAAATGAATCCATTTTGTTAAAGATTATCACCTATTTGCACTTATATTAATTAATCATACCAGAGTCCACAATACCGAGCATGGGTATGTATGAAGTCTTGTGTCGACTATAAAGATTTAGAACCCCCAGCTTCTTGATCTCGATACAAGTACTCTAAACTATCAAGAGAATGTGCTTGTGCTAAATGCATGCGGTTTTTTCATATTCGCTTGTCAGAAAGTATTTTGTTAGTTAGTTGGTAGAATACTCATACAAAATATCGTACAGTAGGCAGTTCTACTCATACAGAACTAACTTCTCAAAACCTCAGCTATTTGTTCTATACAGGGTGTCCCAAACAGTTTGAAACGCGTTTTAATTCTTTACCTGTTGGAGATAAGTGTAATATATCCCATGGCGAAGGGGAGCAGATTTGCAGCTTCACTTTTATAGAGGCTCCCTGAGGGGCGGAAGTCTGACTTGGCCTCGACATGACAACATCCATGCCTGCTGGCGGGATTCGAACCAGCAACCCGGCAATCCAGCGTTCCTATTCAAAACACATGAATAGTTTAGAGCTTTATTTAAATACTTGCTTTTTTTTAAATGGCAACAGCGTTTTTAACAATGAATCGTAATTGTTCATGACACTAATGATTGAGAAACGCTCTGTTTGTTTATAACAACAATGATTGCGAAATTTCATGTTTGTTTGTAAAAATCAACAATTATGAATTCAACATTTACCACAAAGCTATACATTTAAAGAAACGTAATTATATATCTTCCCATACTTTGCAGAAGTTTGATTTGTGGTAAGTGATTAATTACATTTCAAATTGTATCTTATAATAAATATTCATTAAGAATGAAAAGGAAGTATGCGACGTTACCATTTATGCTGTATTGTCGCCAGTGTCCCGTGCAATTAGCTTATGCTTTGACGATAAAAAAAGCTCAAGGCCAAGTATTTGACAAACATGTTGTGCACATTATTCATTTAAAAGTGTAAGGTATGTCTGTCATACGGAATTCAAAATTTACAAACCATTACCTCGCATTTGATGTGATTTTTCTCGATTTTGAGCTGGAATTGAGATTGCTGTAGAGATTCTCAATTTGCAATCTATGCGTTTCAGTCTTTTCGAATTTTTTAAAAAGATTCTTAACTTTGACTTGCTCGCCAACTTCTCATACTTTCTCTGTTTAACCGACGTTTCTTTTCTTTTCTGCTCTCGCCATTAGCCAACACGTTTGTGAAATAAAATGTGTTTTGAATGTCAAAAACTGTTTTTTTTTTTTTTTGTGAATCTTTTTAAATATAAATTTAAATCTGCTGACGCCACTTAAAGGGAAAAAGATGAACTAAAGAAAAGACAAACGAACAGCGTTCAAGCAAAAATTTAATTAGGTAAAAAGACCGAACGCTCCGGTTTTCAATATGAACACTGAATTCAAGCAGCAGCGATCGTGAAAAGCCATCGGGTGATCGAAAAAATTGAGTGTTCATTTGGAGGGATGATTATGAAAATACTGATGGCTTGAGTTAGTATCTAAATTGAAATGATTATCCGCGATTGAAACACGTTTGGCAACATTTTGTAGCAGCATTACCCCCAGGTCGATAGATAGACAGATAAATGAAGATGTTTATATTATGAATTGTTACCAATTAGAAGCCGGCTTCCTCAGTTAATTTAAAGAATAAAAAATTTGATGTAGGCAGCACATAAATTTACTTATATAATGCAATGAATTTACTACTTTTACAGTAAAAAAAAGTTTATTTTCATAGTAGTTATTTATATTCTTTCCAAGATATTGAATTTTCGTTAATGAGTCGTCATTTTCCATGTCGTCATCATCAATGAGTCGTCATCGATTTTGAGTCATTTTTATCCATTTGGCTAGTTTTCGTTAATTTAGCAACATTTAAAAAAGTTGCCAAGTTGGCGACATTCCACCAAATTTTTCGCCAAAATCTCGCCAAGCGTTATGGACGAAGAAATAAGTTATTCTTACAGCAGATCAATGAATATTGGCGTTCAAATACAAAAGTATTACTCAAAGTATCTTTTTTCATGAATGGAACGAGCTAGATGCGCGAGAATGATGTCACCCAATTTATCGCATGGTATTACATATGAAAAGTGAGCATGTTTCTCAATAGGAAATATTTTTTTTTTATTTTATATGGCTTTTTGATATTTTTTTTTTAAATGTGCAATATCTTGAGAACGGTTCTTGTTAGCGTTCTAAAATTTAAGTCAACCGTTTTCTAATGAAAAATTACATATCTATTTGCGTAACCTTATGAGCGGTCTTAATTTTTTGACGATTTTTTCAAAATTTCACTCGAAAATGTAGGGGGGAGGTGTTCTGAATATTCGATTCCGTATAAAAACAATTGGCTTCCAGTGTTTACGGATTGTGAAAACTCGAATTCGAATTTTCGACCCCGTCACAATACTCTCCTTATACATTATGTATAATAATGTAATATATATATGTATAATAATGTAATATATATATATGTATAATAATGTATAATAATGTATAATAATGTAAAATGTTAAGATATTACATAAAATAGTTCTTCACTTCTGCTGAACTCTCAATTTGAGGGCTGCAATCAGAAATAATTTTGCCATTCGCAAACCCAGCAAGCTTTTTATATAACGTGAAATTTATATAATTTAATTTTCTACATCTTCTGATTCTAGCACAAATTAAAATTTTTTATGTTTAAGCGTGATTTCTGACACGGGGAAGTGTGTTGGCTTGCAGTTAATTAGTATTCCTATTTTTCAAATGTTTGTAAAATGTATTTGAACTTTAAATGTTATTAAATTTATTTTCTAATCCACATTTTAAACGTGTTTTAATATTTATTAGCTGAGCAAGACTCTTTTTCAGAAACTACAGCAGATGATATAGTCCGAGAAATAAAATAAAAAAAAAATATTTCTTATTGAGAAACGTGTTTACTTTCCATATGTAATACCATGCGATAAATTTGGTGACATCATTCTCGTGGATCTAGCTCGTTCCATTCATGAAAAAAAAAATACTTTGAGTAATACTTTTGTATTTGAACGCCAATAGTCATTTATGTGCTGTAAGAATAACTTATTTCTCCATCCATATCGCTTGGCGAGATTTTGGCGACAAATTTAGTGAAATGTCGCCTACTTGGCGAATTTTTTAAATGTTGCTAAATTAATGACCAACTCACCAAATGGATAAAAATGACGGTAAATCAATAAAAATGACGACTCATTGACAAAAATTCAATATCTTGGAAGGAATATAGATATCTACTATAAAAAATATATATATATATTTTTAATGGTAAAAGTTGTAAATTCATTGCAATATATAAGGAAAGTCATGTGCTGCCCACATCATATTTTTTATGTATTATTTGTTTATCTAAATTCTGAGCCAACGCAATTACAATATTTTTTATTTTAAATGATGAAATAGTCATTGATTTTACATATAGAGGCAGACGATTTATATTACAATGGCGTTATTTGAATAAAGTTCATTTAGTTTAACTAGCATGGAGTTGGAAAGAAGGAGATAAAACTCCTATCAACGAAATGCTTAAAAATACCGTAATGTTTTGCGAATTATATGTAGGTGTCGCTAGTGCTAGTAAAGTGACTATTATTGCTAATTGACACAACAGAAAGGCGTTGTATTTATATATGTATTTATATATGGAGATAAAAATAAATTGAAAGGTAAAATAATTTTGAATGAGTAGGAATATTCGTTATTGCTAAAGTTCAAACTCGCATTGCGTTAATTATGATGTACACACAATATGATGCAATTCTGATAAGTCGCGGACATGTCTTTTTGCAAGGCACACACACATATTAGCTAACTGTACACAGTTATACACATACTATGTACATATACTGCCTAACTGGGGACATATGGCAAAATTCAATTTGTTTTCAGAATATTATCTCGTCATACCACATTTCTGCAAAAATCCAAACTGAGGACGCCCCCACTTGCCGGTGAGTCTCCACTTGGAAAGTGTGTAAACATATGGAATTACCATTCCCACCATACGCCAACACACACACACACACGTTCCCCACTTCCCACCATACGTCAACACACACACACACACACAGTACACACACACACACACACAGTACACACACACACAGTACACACACACACACACTCAGTACACACACACACACAGTACACACACACACACACAGTACACACACATGTACACACACAGTACAAACACAGTACACACACACGTACACACACACCACACACACACAGACCACACACGCACACATACACACACACACACGTACACACACACCACATACACACACACGTACACACACACAGAGACATCACCTCAAAAACGTCTGATTCGTGATCAGGGTTGCTTGAATTTTCTACTTCGTCACAATACTTTCCGTATACATTATTTGTTACAAATTCTCCCCTGGTGAAGGATTCCGTCTGATCGCTGGATTGCCGGGTTGCAGGTTCGAATCCCGCCAACGGACATGGATGTTGTCCTGTCGAGGCCAAGCCAGACTTCCGCCCTTCGGGGAGCCTCTATAAAAGTGAAGCTAAGCTGCAAATCTCCTCCCCTTCGCCATGGGATACCCTGGGGGGATTTTGTGGACGTGGTACGTAGGTGCTCCTTCACCAGGGGAGAATTTGTAACAAATAATGTATACGGAAAGTATTGTGACGAAGTAGAAAATTCAAGCAACCCTGATCACGAATCAGACGTTTTTGAGGTGATGTCTCTGTGTGTGTGTACGTGTGTGTGTATGTGGTGTGTGTATAAGTGTGTGTGTGTGGTGTGTGTGTACGTGTGTGTGTGGTGTGTGTGTACGTGTGTGTGTACTGTGTGTGTACGTGTGTGTGTACTGTGTGTGTGTGTGTGTGTGTACGTGTGTGTGTGTGTGAAAAAGAGGCGGGATTCGAACCTGCAACCCGGCAATCCAGCGATCAGACGGAAACGCATGCCCCTGACCACTCGACCACCGGATCGGCTCTTATACATAATACTATGTGTATAAGGAAAGTAAATAAACTCTGAGTAGCCGCTCTCCAAATCCTTTTTAAATAGAGACATTTTGTGTCAGGGCCAGCGCTGGACCTATGGCATCAGATGATATCAATTTGGCATGAGTATTTATAATGCATTGCCATGTGGCGCCACCTATTTTAATTTCTTTGTTATATCTTCAAATGTCAATTCTTTCACTGTTAAAAATGATGTTGGCATCTTAAAAAATTAATATTTAGATTTTTAACTATTCAAAACACATAAATAGTTCCCGGCCATACACTTTACTGCCGTAAACCCCTGGGTTGGCTGTACGGTCTGGGCCTTTCACATAAATAGTTCAGAGCTTTATTTAAATAATTGCTTTTTTGAAATGGCAACAGAGTTTTCAACAATGAATCGTAATTGTTCGTGACAATAATGATTGAGAAACGCTCTGTTTGTTCATAACAACAATGCTTGCGAAACTTTATGTTTGTTTATAAAAATCAACAATTATGAATTCAACATTTACTACAATGCTATACATTTAAAGAAAGGTAACTATATATTTTCCCATACTTTGCAGAAGTTTGACTTTTGGTAAGTGATTAATTACATTTCAAATTGTATCTTATATGTATAATAAATATTCATTAAGAATGAAAAGGAAGTTTGTGACGTTACCATTTATGCTGTATTGTCGCCAGTGTCCCGTGCAATTAGCTTATGCTTTGACTATAAGCAAAGCTCAAGGCCAAATATTTGACAAACATGTTATATAAATTATTAAATTAAAAGTAGAAGGTATGTGTGTGTCCGTCATACGGAATTCAAAATTTATAAACCATTACCTCGCATTTGGCGTGATTTTCATCAATTTGGCGATGGAATTGAGATTGCTGTAGAGATTCTCAATTTGCAATCTATGCGTTTCAGTCTTTTTGATTTTTTTAAAAATATTCTTAACTTTGACTTGATCGCCAACTTCTCACACTTCCTCTGTTTAACGGACGTTTCTTTTCTTTTCTGCTCTCTCCAGTTAGTACAGTCAATAGTTATGGAAAAAGGGGCTTACCTTGCAAAAGGCGGAGTAGAAGATTTTATTTTTTGTATTTGTATGTATTGCTGCCAACATGAAAAAACCAAGTTATCCAACATAGCCGACCTCGGGAGAAATTTTGGCAGCCAAAAAACTATGAAATTTTACGACTTTTTTTTATTTTTTCGAAATATCTCAGAAACGATCGACTTTTGCGATTTTTTCTCAATATAAAATTAACAATATAAACAGGGAAGAAACAGTTTGCTGTTATAGATGGAGGATACCTCCTACACAAAGTTATTTGGCCTCAAAATACTTCCTTTGCTAATATAACTAAGCATTATTCTTCATTTCTTAAGAGACATTCTGGATCGCGAGTTGTGGTTGTATTCGATGGGTATCCTGCACGTACTGGCACCAAAAGATCTGAGCGATTGCGTCATATGAGGATGCACCATTCCCCTAAAGTAATCTTTGAAGCGAATGCGATCAACCAAGTCTCCCAAGAAAAATTTTTGGCAAATAATCAAAACAAGAGTCGTCTGATCGAACTTCTGAAAGCTAATTTTGAAGAGTGTGATATTGAAGTCAAGCATGCTAAAGAGGGCGCTGACTTACTGATCGTCAACACTGCCATTTCGAAGGCAAAAGAACTTGAAAATGTGATCGTAGTTGGGGAGGATATCGATCTGCTAGTTCTGATGGCAGGGTTAGGCCAGTCATTCAGCAACTTATTCTTTCTTAAGCCTAGGAGAGGGAATGCTGGCAATGGGTTATTTTCAACTATATCATTTAAGTTCGACCCAGGCAATATCCTGTTCATCCATGCATTTAGTGGATGTGATTCCACATAAGCCATCTTTAGTCAAGGCAAAATTAAATTGTGCAAGATTGTCAACAAATCGCCTGAAGTGAAGAAAGTCACTAAAACATTCATGGATCCACTCAGCAGTCACGATGATATAGCTGCAGCTGGAGAAGAAATTCTGAAAACATTATACACAGGCGACATCCATTCTGACCAATCCTTGAACACTTTGCGATTTAATCTGTTTGCAAAATCAGTCTCCAACAGAAAATTAAATCTCGCACGACTACCACCTACGTGCGATGCTGCACGCTACCATTCCTACAGGTGCTACTACCAAGTTCAAAGCTGGTTAGGCAATGGCACCAACCCGGAGGAATGGGGTTGGGCGTGCAGCATGGAAGATCTATTGCCTGTTGACACAAAAAGAAATTCAGCATCTGAGAATCTTCTGAAGAGTGATGTGTCTTGCGCTTGCAAGAAAGGGTGTAGTGGATCCTGCTCTTGTCGCAAGGCAGGTTTGAAATGCTCCAGCAAGTGCAAGCACTGTAGTGACATGGGGTGTGACAATGTCGTACCAATTTCATCTTTGGATGATATTGAAGAGGAAGATGACTTACTCCACCAGCTCTTGAAACCACTGCAATACGTGGATGAACAACTTGAGGATGACAACTTTCTTCCACCTCCGACGGTTGCTGAACCCGAAGAAGCACACACATCTTCAAAACGTCTTCGAAGAAGATAAATATGTATGTTTTCAGTCTTACTTATTAATTTCCTTTCTTTAATTGTTTCAAACCTGTATGAATCTTCTTGTAATTTGTATATAAATGTTAAATTTCTGCAATTTGTGTTTTTGAAGATAATTATTTGTTTTTGTACTTTAAACAAGTTTGGGCATTTGTGGAGATTATTTAAATTTAATTTGGTGCATTGGTATATATATATATTATTATTCATTATGTTGATGTATTATACCTAGAAAATTAGTTGAATTACAACACACACGTCATGAATTTTTGCTTATTAATGCTTTATTATTATTTCGCTTATTATCACTCCCGTATTTATTCATTCACATTCAAATATCGCTTCTGTGTAGGTAGAACATCAGAATAAAATGTATTGTGAAGTATAATATATGTTGCAGTTGTACAATATGAACATGTGCTGTTATTGGGGTCTGATCGAGTCGTCTGCGAAATGTGAGAGGGAGAATTGTGTCTGCGGGGTCAGGTGGGCAAGGGGTGTTAATGCGTTTTTTTACTAAGTTGAGAAAAAATGTCAGATTTTAAGAAGTTGTAGTGCGCTTACTATTCGTGCTATAAAATAGTTGTAATAGTAAAAATTGTAGGAAATTTAATTATCTTTAAATTTTATATTGAGTAAGAATCGCAAAAGTCGATCGTTTCTGAAATATTTTGAAAAAACCAAAAAAAGTCATAAAATTTCGTGGTTTTTCGGCCGCCAAAAGTTCTCCCGGGGTCGGCCATGTTGGATAACTTGGTTTTTACATGTTGGCATCAATATATACAAATGCAAAAAAAAATCTTCTACTCCACCTTTTGCAAGGTACAATGTATCTACGGACTGGACAAAGTAGCCAACACGTTTGTGAAATAAAATTTGTTTTGAATGTCAAAAACTGTTTTTTTTTTTGTGAATCTTTTAAATATAAATTTAAATCTGCTGACTCCACTTAAAGGGAAAAATATGAACAAAAGAAAAGAAAAACGAACCATGTTCAAGCAAAAATTTAATTAGCTAAGAAGGGACAGAATGCTCCGGTTTTCAATATGAACACTGAATTCGAGCAGCAGCGATCGTGAAAAGCCATTGGGTGATCGAAAAAATTGAGTGTTCATGTGGAGGGTTATGAAAATACTGTTGACCTGAGTTAGTATCTAAATTGTAATGATTATCCGTGATTGAAACACGTTTGACAACATTTTGTGGCAGCGTTACCTAGAGGTCGATAGATAGACAGATAAATGAAGCTCTTTATATTATAAATTGTTGCTAGTCAGAAGCCGGGTCCCTCAGTTAATTTAAAGAATAAAAATTATATTTAATATTCCGAACTGTAATGCTGATGCTATCTTTTATATTCTCGTTACCGCTGTCTATCGATATTATTTTAATTTAAATATGTGTTATTGTTGTAAATATACGATTGGCATAGACTTTAGAACGCTGGCATGAACCGTTCTCGAGATATTGCACATTTTTGAAATACATTTATCAAAAAGTCCCATAAATTAAAAAAAAATATTTACTTTTGAGGAACATGTTCACTTTTCATATGTAATACCATGCGATAAATTTGGTGAGATCATTCTCGTGGATCTAGCTCGTTCTATTTATGAGAAAAGATACTTTGAGTAATACTTTTGTATTTGAACGCCAATAGTCATTTATCTGCTATAAGAATAACTTATTTCTCCGTCCATAACGCTTGGCGAGATTTTGGCGACGAATTTAGCGGAATATCGTCAACTTGGCTACTTTTTAAATGTTGCCAAATTAACGAAAATCTCGCCAAATAAATAAAAATGACTCTGATTCAATGAAAATGACAACTAATTGTCGAAAATTCAATTTCTTGGAATGAATATAATTATCTAATATAAGAAAAACCTATTTTTTACTGTAAAAGTAGTAAATTCATTGCATTGTATAAGGAAAGTCATGTATTGCCAACATCAGATTTTTTTTCACAGTATTTGATCTTAAAATTATTTCAAACAGTATTAAGTCATCACAATGTTTAAAGAAACATGTAAATGATGCCAACGTATATTGTTTGAAACAGATAAGCATTTATTTTACAAGTCTTAGGTGGCATTTCGTAAATAGTTAGTTTAATCAATTTTCGTAAATAATCAGTAAATAGTCATTAAGCTGTATATCTAGATATATTCCTTTCCTTTTATACATATAATGTAAAAGGAAAGTATTGTGACAGGGTCGAAAATTCGATATCCAGTTTCCTACGGAAGAGCACGTTTCAAGCGTCCCTCATCAAGAATCGAGCAGCATTTTTGAGATGATGTTTATGTGTGTTTGTGTGTGTGAAAGTTATAATGTGTGCGTGTGTGTGAGTCTGTGGAGACGATATCTCACGAACAAATGGGGCGATTTGAATGAAATTTGGTACAAAAATTACAATCCGTGAATCTGGAAGCCAATTGGTTTCAAACACAATCGAATGTTTAGAACCCGCCTAAATTTTCGAGTGAAATTTTGGAAAATTCATCAAAAAATCAAAACCTTTAATAAACTTACGCAAATAGACATTTCTTATGTAATTTTTCCTTAGAAAACGATTGACATAAATTTTAGAACGCTAGCCTGAACCGTTCTCCAGATATTGCACATTATTCAAATAAACTTATAAAAAAATCCATAAATTAAAAAAAAAATATAAACTGTTGAGACACATGTTCCCTTTTCATATGTAATATCATGCGATACATTCGATGACATCATTCTCGCGGATCAAGCTCGTTTCCTTCACGATGAAAGATACGAATCAGCTTTTATGCACAGCAGATATACCGAAATAATAAATTATCGAAGTATAAAAAAAGATACTTTGAGTAATACTTTTGTATTTGAACGGCAATCTACTATAAGAATAACTTATTTCTCCGTCCATAACGCTTGGCAAGATTTCGACGACGAGTTTGGCGGAATGTCGCCAACTTGGCGACTTTTTTAAATGTTGCTAAATTGACAAAAATCTTGCCAATTATATAAAAATGACGCTAGATAAATGAAAATGACGACAAATTTTACGAAATGTCAATATTTTGGAAAGAATATAAGTTTCCACTATAAAAATAACCTAATTTTACTTTCCTTATATACAGAATGTAAAAAGAAATTATTGTGACGGAATCGAAATTTCGAATTTGAGTTTTCGAGGGAGACCACTTTTTAAGCATCCCTGATCACGAATCGACCATTTTTGAGGTGATGTCTGTCTGTGTGTGTGTGTGTGTGTGTGTGTGTGTGTGTATCTAGACGATATCCCACGAACGATTAGAGCGATGTGAATAAAATTAGGTACAAATATCACAATCCATGAATGCTGGAAGTTTATTGTTTTAAAACACAATCGAATGTTCAGAACCCCCCCTAAATTTTCGAGTGAAATTTTGAAAAAATTATCAAAAAATCAAAACCTTTAATAAAGTTACGTAAATAGACATTTCTTATGTAATTTTTCCTTAGAAAACGATTGACACAAACTGTAGAACGCCAAAGAGGATTTTTTTAAAGCACCTTATTTTTGCATCTTACTTAAAAGTTTGAAATGTCTATTTAATTAAATGTATGTAATTTAAATATATAAAAGACGGCATACCAATCTTGGTTGGGATTGATTTGGAAAACATTCTGGGACAATTCCAAATCACGATTTTGCCACCTAGATCATCAGACATGACCCCTATGGAGTATATCTGGAGTATGATAGAAAAGCCATTTGTGCCCAAATTCCAACACCTATCACAACCAAGCAATTATGGGCTACTATCGAGATAGCTTGGCTGTACATTTCTCCTGGAGACTTCTGTCGACTATTTGAGTCTATACCACTTGGAGTTGCTGGACTTCGCCGAGCTAAAGGAGGTCCAACACGATATTAGAGAGAAACAGTGAAAAAATGATGTATAAGTTCCACGGCGCAGTATCTTTAATGTTGAATTATACACTTGCCGCTTTTCTGGATGGCAACTTGTAAAACTATTTCAAAATTATATTTCACGCAACTCTAAATTAACAATTATTAATGTTGATAGCATCGTCAAACCAATACAATTCATATATTAAAATATTTAAATAAATATTTCATCAAGTTGGCAGCATTTTTGTAATCTCAGCGTCACCTTTGCAATTTTGACAATATTTTCTTCATTCTGGACGAAATAGTTCCAAGTTGGCGATATTTTCTTGAACGTAATTAAATGTAATTATAAAACGTAATGATTAAACATAAGTTCGCTAACTGTATTGCCAATCGTAACATATAAACGGAGGAGTGTTTTTTATATATTAGAAGGTATGGTCATCATATTACGTAATTCAATGCAATTCAACCCAATTCAACTCAATTTGCAAAACATTACCTCGCATTTAACGTCATTTTTATCAATTTGGCAAAATTTTCGTCTATTCGTCAACATTAAATAAAATCCCCAAATTGGCATATACCAACTGAATATTCGCCAAAATTTTGCAAAGAGTTATGGACACAAAAATAGTTTATTCTTATAATTGTTTCTTCTATTCTTTCCAAAATATTAAATTTTCATCAATTAGTCGCAACTTTTAATATTTTAACGTTAATTTTATCATTTTGGTGACATTAAAGTAAGTCTCTAATTTGACGATGTATTTCGAACAATTAGTCACCAAAATTTTGCCAAAAGTTTAGGACGGTTATTCTCGTAGTAAATAAATTACTATTGGCATATTTTAGGCATTAATATACAAAACTATTACCTAAATTATGTTTCTCTTGAGTTAAACGTACTACATCCGCAAGAATGATATTAAAATATTTATTTCGTAATATTACATATGAAAAATTAACATATTTCTCATTGGTTAATATTTGTTTTTAATTTTATGTGATTTTTTGATAAATTTATAAGAAAAATGTGCAATATCTCGAGAGTGGTTCGGTATTATTTGGTATCATTTTTGTTATCTTAGCGTCACTTTTGCAAGTTTAACAATATTTTTGTCAATCTGGGCGAAATAGTTCCAAGTTGACGATATTTTCTTAGATTAAACGTGCATCGCCAACTGTATTGCCAATCGTAACAGATAAACGGAAAAAGTAGCATTTTTTATATACTGGGAGGTATGACCGTCATATGACGTAATTCAAAACTTGCAAAACTTTACCTAGCATTTAAAGTCATTTTTATCAATTTGGCAACATTTTTGTCAATTTGTCAACATTAATTAAAGTTCCAAAGTTGGCGATACTACACCAGATTCTTCGCCAAAATTTCGCAAAGAGTTATGGACATAAAAATAGGCTATTCTTATAATTATTTCTTCTATTCTTTCCAAGAATGTAAATGTTCAGTAAATAGTCGTCACTTTTAATATTTTAGCGTTATTTTTTATCATTTTGCTGACATTTTCGCCAATTTGGCAACATTAAAATAAGTCGCCGAATTGACGATAATCCGCCCAATTAGTCGCCAATATTTCGTCAAGTGTTTCGGATGGAAAAATAGGTTTTTCTTATAGTAAATAAATGACTATTGGCATATTGTCAGTGTTTAATATACAAAACTATTACCTAAGTTATCTTCCTATTGAGTGCAACAGTCTAGATCCACAAGAATAATGTTAATACATTTATTGCATAATATAACATATGAAAAATGAACATTTCTCTAAATTAACATATTTCTTAATAGTTGATACTTATTCTTAATTTTATGTGATTTTTTGTTAAATTTATGTGAAAAATGTGCAATATCTCGAGAACGGTTCATGCTGGTGTTCTAAAGTTTTTCGAAGACACAGACAGTCCGACTCATCAGAAGATATGGGTAACTGGTAGGGCGGCGGGGAAGGGAACATTGGGCGTAGATCCATGTTCGAATTAATACATCGCTCTATGGGTCACGGAACACCTGTTGCACAAACAGCTGTTGCTACGTGCGACCTCCGACAGCCAACGGGGCAGGATTCTGTGATGTTTTTAGCAGGCGAGCGTAGCGCTATAAGCTCGAGAAGCGGGCGTAGATCCATGTTCGAATTGTTACATCAGTCTATGTGCCACGGAATATCTGTTGCACAAAAAGCTGTTACTACGTTCAACCTCCGACAGCCAGCGGGACCGGATTCTGTGATGTTTTTTTAGCGGATGAAGTAAGCCCGCAAAGCGGACGTAGAACCATGTTCGAATTAATGCGGATAAACTATTGCACAAACGGTTGTTTTCACATAGCAATCTTCGACAGAGAACGACTGGCCGAAAAGTACCTAAATTACCAATCTTTATAAATTTCTTCTAATTTCTTCTAATCTTCTAATTTATTCTAATTTTCTCCTTTCTTTTTCTAAAGTTTTGTTTTATCAAATTTTTTCTAAGTATCGTTTTTTATTACATTTCTTCTAAGTATCAACTTTAAAAAAAATGTGGGCAACGCATGACTATCCTTATATAATTCGATGAATTTACTACTTTTACAGTAAAAAAATAGGTTTTTCTTATAGTACATACTTATATTCTTTTCAAGATATTAAATTTTCAATTAGTCGTCATTTTCATTGATTTAGTATCATTTTTATCCATTTGGCGAGATTTTCGTTAATTTGACACCATTTAATAAGGCACCAAGTTGGCGATTTTCCACCAAATAAGTCACCAAAATCTCGCCAAGCGTTATTCACTTAGACATAAGTTATTCTTACAGCAGATAAATGACTATTGGCGTTCAAATACAAAAGTATTACTCAAAATATTTTTTCTCATGAATAGAACGAGCTAGATCCACGACAATGATGTCACCAAATTTATCGCTTGATAATACATATGACAAGTGAGCATGTTTCTCAACAGTTAATATTTTTTTAATTTATGGGATTTTTTGATAAATTTATTTGAAAAAGTCTGCTTGCGATATCTCGAGAACGGTTCATGCTAGCGTTCTAAAGTTTATGTTAATCGTTTTCTAATACACACACACACATACTTTCACACACACACACACATACTTTCACACACACACACACATACAGACATCATTTCAAAAATATTCGATTCGCGATTAGGGATGCTTGGAACGTGCTCACCCTTCGAAAACTCGAATTCGAATTTTCGACCCCGTCACAATACTTTCCTTATGCATTATGTATATAAGGAAAGTAATAAGCTGCGTGTTTTAAATCGTAAGAATATTGTTAAATTTGCAAATAAAATTACATGAAATGCCTTTCTATAAGCTAAAGATGCATTTTAAAAACATCGAGCGCAGTAAGAGAATTTGCGCCAAAAATGTCGCCAATTTCTGGACCGTACCGGTCTTTGGGAAAATGCCGATTGCTGTTGAGGTGGGGGGGGGGGGAGAATACTATTTTTGGTAGAGTAGAATATTGCGTGAGAGTTTGCATATCCAGAATGATGAAAAATATTTATAATAAGTAAATAAACAGTAAAAGTTGACACAGAATAATATAAAGTTAATATTGTCAATACTCAAGCACTTTGTGAAATTAAAATAAGTAGAGAAAGTGACATATTAAAAATCATGAAGAACTCATTATTAGATATGGATGACATTTAATAACATAAATTAGTACCATGTAACATTATAAAAATTAGTTGCTATGGTGAAATTCTAAAGATTATAAATTAAATAAACTTGAAAATGAAAAATTTAGTCATGCCACCTTGAATGAAACTACAGCCAGAATTGATTATCAAGAAAGAAACGGGAAATAACATTTTAAATATAATAAGACTATTGATATTAGTAAAATATGGGGGGAAATTTACTGGTCATTATGTAGAGATAAAAATATTCAATATTAATATATTTAAGAAATATATAAGTTAAATAACTTAAAATAAGTTAAAATAGAAATATTAGAGTATATAATGGCACTTATATTCAATAGCCTTACAAAGTACAGAATACAGGAAGAGTCAGTACATTTCCCCGTTAAATCTTGTATCTTTAACTTATTTGAATTACATTCTGCTTTGTGCAATCGAGCTGTTCAGGTGCCCACATAAATATTTTGTACTGAGACTAGTTGTCATGCACAGCAGATATACCGAGATAATTGTGTATCGAAGTATGAAATTGAACGAAGTTATTTTTATATAAATAATATTATTATAAAATATTATGGGTACTTATTGTAGTCATTCAAAAAAAAATCATATTTCGAATCGGATAATCTGTTGGGAGATTGAATAACTTGGCTTATACTAGAGCTACTACCCAAATTGTTGCCTTTCCAAAAAATTATACCTATGTTCTTTCGGATTATAAATAAAAAAAATAGAATATAGCCATCGTAACAGAATTTGTCCCATTATGCAATCTGCACTGAAAAGTTACTTTAATTTGTATTTACTTTAGTCATTTTATCGTTTACAGAAACATTGATTTTTGAACAAGACGAACTGCTTAAAAATTCCCCTTCTTTCAAATTTATTGCTGATAAACAGTATTTTAGTGCTGCATGAAAATTTCTCCAACTATAAATAGATGGAAGCAAATGTGTGCATAGTCATATACACAATTTATACATTTCCTGGCTGCGATTGTCCAAAATGTATACCACTTGGCACGGTTCCGTATATTGTTAGGTATACTGTAGCCACGAACGTTATGAAGGAGAAAAGCGAATTTGTTAACCTTCTCTTTCACATGACTCCTTGAGAAAAGCACATTTCGTGGAGAACATACGTTTGGCACTACTTTTTACAATAACGGTATTAGGTATATGTCAATTATTGTCTATACTTGACATTTTATAATAAGCTGAAGGTTTAGTGCAGACATGGGCAACCCCTGGACTGCGGTTAAATATAGTCTGCCCAATCATTTTGTCTGGCCAGCTATCCTTTAATATTTCATAATTTTTTTAGAAACTTGTAAATTTTTCAGTCAGATAGACAGTCATGTATTAAACGTTTCTGTGTCCTTATGAAATTAATTTTCCAGCTGAACTCAACAAATTTCATAAATACCCCTGGAACCCGACGACTTTAGCGTTCCCAATGTAACGATGCTAAATTTAGAAATGCAAATATAGAAAGGTACCGTGATCAATAGCTTAGAAATACATTTTCAACTTATCCAAATACAAGTTTGTGATCAGGATTGCCTTCCAATTATAAATAGCAGTATCCATGAACTGGTTTCGCGGTTATTATGCTTTCCATAGAATGGAATAGTCGTGAAAGCAAGAAAAAGTGTGCCCAATATGGCGACTTTTGTATAAATCTGAAAATGCTAAGGAGACCGGCAGAACTCCTCATATAAGTGGTGTCATTGAGTGCAACGCTAGCCGTTGCAGCTTAGTGTGATATGATAATCACATATTTTGATACGTAACCCTGGGAAAAACGGGAATGTGTATTGTAATTAAAATGTATACTATGTTTGTGATTTATGTAATAGCTAGGCCTCTGCACAGACGGAATTGGGATTTTTTGGCGCCGTTGGGTTGTGTGCGCACTGACATGGATTGTAAATATTCAGAGATTTAATTGCAGCAAAATGTCAAAGTTGAGCTACAATCTTTGAAAATTTATAGCCCTGTCAGGTGTGGCTCGCGTCGGGGTTTCGGTCCTTGGACCACCCGGTTGTAGAATGCCCTCTGGTTCTTGTGTTTGAGTGGAGCGCATAAAAAATGATCGTCGCTTCAAAAACCAATGGTGTGAAGCGCAATAAAAAAGGACCTCCTTTTTTATTGCGTTTTGGGAAGCAGCGAATGGGAAGTGGGGGACTTCCTCCCTGTATTTTTGTCGTTCCCCTTGTTTTAAAATTCTGAAAGTTTTTAGAAATGTAAAAATCGTCAGTTGCTTTTCTGAGCTCGAGTAGAGAGCACTCCAAGTGCGTGGCACTTGTGGTTTTGTGAAGTCCAGTCCGGCACGCATTTTGATGTATCTCTGACCCGGCATCCGCGGTCCCTATCTCGGGCGGCAAATGCCTTTGCCGAGGAACCGACGTAGTGAGTCCGGTAAAGAAGGCGACTCGTAGCCAAGACGAGCCGAGCCTAACTCAAGAGCCGCTGGGACTTAAGCCGTCGTTTAAGAGGAGGAGAAGGAAAGTGAACAGTATGCCCATCGTCACTTGTTTTTGTTAGTTGCAGTACAACACAGCTCTGCCTCCAAAACGGCGCGGTGTAGGACCTTTTGCTCCTTTAGCTGCATTAAGCCGTGGTAACTGTAACACTGCGTGTACGGAGAGTTTGTGGAGCATCAATCCCGGGCTCCCAAGCAGAAGAAAATCTCTACGAAAACGTATATATTTGGCAAAGCCTGTACGCATGCTCACTCAAGAGCCGCTGGGACTTAAGCCGAAATTAAGAGGAGGAGAAGGAAAGTGGACAGTGTGCCCATCTCCAAAATAATACTTGGCAAAAAATTTCGTCACCTGATGATACGCAACCGTGTCTCAGACTGGTTGTGTTTTCCATGAGCTATTCAAATAAATGAACCAAACTTCAATTAATCGTGCCACCCTTTCCTACGTGCAGAGGTCAGCTACAGCACTCAGTGAGAGTCCTATGTATGAAGGTATGAAAATTATATATTGATTTTAAAATGTGTATATGAATGTTTAAACTTAATTGATCCCCAGTGCTAAGGGCAACTTATGATAAATGTGATATTTTTCAAAATGAAATTATAATGTGTTTTCTTTAAAAAAGGTGATTAATTACAAGTTTGGGTAAATAAAAAAAATATACAAATTAATGCTAAATAAACTGTGCACCCGAGGTCAAGCTTAGGTAAATTGGGAACTCATTGTTATTGTGTATTTTGTTATTTAATGTTTAAATTGAGATTTCATGTGTTCTATAAATAAATTGTTAGTTGGCCACAAAAAAGGGAGTGATTATTTTGTTGTAGTAAACGCAATGTACTTGGTCCAATTGGACCCCACTATACTTTAATGCGGTTGAGCCTGGTGGAACTATTTGGTGAGTATCTTTATTGTATTTATGTGTTTAAGTTTTATTGTATTTATGTGTAAAATCCACCTCACCACATAGACCACGGGGACGCGTACTTGGTGCCGTGTCGTTCGGAAACGAACCACGGGCTTTTGCTAGAGAGTAACGGTAGTGTGGGAGGCTTAGCCAAAATTGCGGGCCAATACTGAAGATACAGAAGTTGAGTGTAAATATATACTGTTAGTGTGTAAAGGATAGACGGGGTGTACTTAAATAAAATTATCAACGCAAGTAATAAAAAAAAAAGAAATTAAGTAAAATAAATGCTGTATAAAATATAAACAGAGATAGGATGTACAAAATATGTGAATAACTGTGGTAAAGTGTGTTTTCGTCTTTGGAAATATTGTGTATAAAAAGTATATTGTGTGTGTACAAATTTAAATTATGTTGTGAAAAGCGTAGGGCTATAACTGTAATATTTTAAAATTACAAAATTAAGATCAACAGAAAATAAGAATTAACTTAAAGTGATGTATTATGTATAGAAATTGGACTAGCAAGTTCAGTGATGAGTTAAGTGAAATAAAATAATATAAAAGTAAAAAAAAAAAATTAAAATAGTCTGCTAAAATAAATGGAAAAAATTAAAATATTATAAAGCAGAAATAAATAGTAAGTGTATGCAAATAAATGCAGCACAAGGTGTAGAGCCAGTGAATTTAAAAATAAAATTTGGAAAAGTTTTACAGTATGTGTAATATTATACAATAATGTTAAAATTAATTCAGATGATATTGCGCAAAAACATTTTTTTTGTTGAGTTTTCTGCAATAGTTATAGAATTATTTAGAAGGTATTCTGCAATACTGTTTACGATTCTACAACAAAGTTAAAATTAATTGGAAGGTATTTTACAATAGTTGTAGCAGTCTATAATGATTTTAAAAATTAAATTAGATAGTATTATGAAATATTTTAGTATCTTTCAATAAAATTGAAATTAATTTGGAAAGAATTCTAAAATAATTTTGGTAGTCTACAGTAAATATAAAATTTAATTGGAAGGTAGTCTACAAATAGATAATTTTGTGTTAATGTAAAGAAAATAAATATAATTATAATAATAGAAAATTTATGTTGATAGAGCAACCATTAAAATTAAGTGAAAAATAAAATAGACAGCACAAGTGTGTTACATATAACACATTGCCGCAATATGTGCAAAACATAGGGCAGCAAAAGATATGATTAGTATTGTATGTATTGTGTATTGTATATTACGTATTGTATATTGTGTAAACTGTAGTGTTGAGGAAAAATGTGTAGTATTTTAAGAATTAGTGTGAGGATAGACATGATAGTTATCCTAAATGCACGGTACTCAACAAAATCGCAAATAAAATAAAACTTCAAAAATTGTCTTGAGGAAGACAAGTACAGCGGATAGAAATATTTAAATTATTAAATTTAGGCAATAAAAAAAAAAAAAAAAAAAAAAAAAAAAAAAAAAAAAACGGAACAATATGGAGTTTCAACGCAGTACAACGTAAAAGTCTTAGCGCCAGCCCATTTTATGAAAATTATCAGCGTTTCATCAAGTCAGCAGTACAGCAAAATTTAAAAAAAAGTTCTAAATTCCCGTCCCATTTATGCAAGTAGATATTAAATAAATGAACGGACAATGTTAAAAGATAAATAATTCAAATGAAAATATAAGTAAAATAAATAATTTACTGGACGTAAAAAATAAGAGATATCTGAAGTATAAATAATATGTACATAAGTGAGTAGTTCAGTTTTAAATTAAAATGTTTGAGAACAAAATAAAACCGGAGACTCGGAAAATTTTGAATTAAAAAGAAAATAGCAAATTTTTTCCCCCAAACAAACAAAAAAAATTTCAAGTTATACAAATGGACATTTTCAAGTACTCTGTAAGTGGGATAAGAGCAGGGAGATTCGGACCTACGAATTCGTAGGGCAGTGTAGAAAAATAGGATGAGTACAGTCAAAAAGGGGGGGAGGCAAGTCAGACAACAAATAAAGAACATTTTCAAATACATAAAAATAATAATAAATATAATTTTCAAATACAGGGTAGAATTAACAATAAATAAAATAATAAATAAATAAATCACAGAATAAAGGATAACAAATAACTAAATAAAAGAAAATACGACCTGTTTTCAAAGTTCACGGTGGCAGAGTCCTCAGGTGAAGAGCGTCCATCTGGACATCATATAGGGCTGAAGGTATCGCTGAAAAATTTATAAGGATATGATAAAATTTAGCCGAAACAGATATACACAGATATAATATAGACATAAGAGTAGTGAATGGCAGTCGGTCAGTTGCAACTTCAAAAAAAAAGGGGGGGGGGGACTAACTTGCAAGTAAATTTAAATAACAAAAAAAAATAATCAGTAATCAAAATAAGTAAATAAGTAAATAAAGTAAAAGACATATATATATATATATATATATGTATAGCACAATAACAACAAATACTCCACCATATACAAACCGGGCGGCCTTGATGACAGGCATTTGAATTAGGGTGTTCAGATCGTTGATATTGCTGCAAAATATTTTTAATTATGACAACAAACTTGATTACAGGCATCGAATTAGGGTGTCCAGATCGTTGATATCGCTGCAAAATATTTTAAAATTATGACAACGGATGTTTTGAAAGAGCGAAAGGTTTACAAATTCAGAAAATATATATAAAAAAAATAGAGAATATTGTAAACAAAGCATTAAAAATAAGAGCAGCTCCGCTAACAAAAAAAAAAGAGCTGACGGCGGGCTGATTTCTATCAAGGCATGCTGCGAAGTAGCCACATCTTTGATACTTCTGATTACCCACCGGAACATCCAGCCTACAGTTGTGTCAACAAAAAGAGTATTGGCTGCTTCAAAGATGAATTGAATGCGCAGCCTGGACTTGAGTTTGTGGGACTCAGGTCCAAAATATACCCTCTATTGGTGACAGGGTGTACAAAAAGGACAGCTAAGGGGGTATCGAGAACAGTCATTGGCAAATAACTGAAACACGATATGTACCGATGTTGTCTGAAAGAGGAGAAAACTGCACGTCACGTTCAGTATCGCGTTGAGAATGAGTGTCATCAGTTGTACACGCTCCAGCAGCAAAGTGTCACTCTCTCCCTATGATGATAAACGATACATTATGGACGATGGCTTGCACACCAACGCCTATGGCCACTGCGAAATTGGTGAAGATTAAAATTTGGAGAAAAAATGAAATAAAAAAAGATGATTTTGAACAATGAAAAAAAAACCCTGTATAAATTGAAAAAGTAAACAAGAAAGTTCAATCATGCTTAAAGCATTGATTATGAAACACTTTCCAACCTCAATGCAATTTTATTTAAACAAGTCTAAAATACAATACATTCCTCGGTAATATTTTGAAACTTATCACAATACTGCATTAATTTATTATATTTGAAAACTTAAACCTTCATAAAAAAAAATGAACTTCATTCAAATGACCGCATTGAAATATAAATTGCCTGGTTTAAACATCTCTGAAATGTTATACATTCCTCGGTAATAGTTTTAGAATTATCATAATACTACGATAATTTATTATATTTGAAAACTTCATCGAAAACAACTGAAATTAATTCAAATGACGTCATAGAAAAAAAATAACACGCGTGGATCTCTCTATAAAAACAGGATTTCATTCATAACTTTCTCCCAATCATTTCATTCATCACAATACTATAATAATTTATTTTATTTAAACATTTTGTTTAAGACCATGGAGCTACAAAAAATTAAACTCTATGCTTGAAACTTCATCGAAAAAAATCGTCCTTCTCTTTATGAAATCAATTACTATTTCATTCATATCAGCCATGCAGACTCCATGGACTAAATTATTTTGTGTTAAAAAAATACAGGAATTCTAAAACAACTCATTCTATATATTTTGCTCTTTACATTTTACATAGGTGAAAAATAGGCTTAGTTGTAGGAATAATCAAATTTAAATGGGTATTTAGACTCAAATACATTGTCATTGCGTTGTTCAATATGTAGATGCACAGAATTTAAGCAAAAATAAAGTAGTTTTAGGACGGATACAACACTCAATATGAATTAAAAAGAACTTAAAAAAATCACGATTTTGAAACAAGATGGATGCCATATATCATTTTGAAGTGGGTCATGTGATCGTTTTATATCATGGTCACGTGATCGTTTCATATAAGAGGTGTAATTATTATTTTAATTTTTATTTAAAAAACTACTGAATATATTTCGCTGAATTTTTTTTATATATTTTATGGAACAATTTGAATATTACCTAAAATTTTCGAAGCAATTTGTGAATTTTAAATCCGCTTAAAAAATGTTTGAAAAATTAGGTCCTATAGGGCTCAATGTATTTCATTTTTTCGACCCGGGTTCAATCCAAAACTAATTGGGTAATATTATTCATTTATATTCCCATAGGTTCTACAGATCGTCTGAACAACATACTAAAATTTCATTTTGATTAAGTCATTTTTACGGCAGTTATCGTGCTAACGGACAGACAGACAGACATACAGACAGAATGAACAAAGTCATAAACACTTTTCAACTTTGTTGTAAAGTGTTAGAAAAGAGATGTGATAATCGTTCTGTGTGTCTAAAAAGAACAAGTCCTGAAATTATGGAAGAAAATTTCGAAATAAAAGAAAAAATATTTTCGAACATTTAAATTTTCACATACTTGAAACTGAAAAAAAGAACAAATCTTGAATTTAAGGAAAGAAGATTTGAAAAAAAAGAGAAAAACATATTTTTGAACATTTAAATTTTTGCATACTTGGAACTGAAAAAAGAACATGTCCTGAAGTACAGCAAAAGAAGATTTGAAAAATAGATTTTCGAACATTTACATTTCTACATACTTGAAACTGAAAGAATAATAAGTCCTGAAGTACTGGAAAGGAAGATTTGAAAAACAGATTTTCGAACTTTTAAATTTTCACATACTTGAAACTGAAAAAGAACAAGGCTTAAAATTATGGGAAGGGAGATTTATGAACTTTTAAAATTTTTACATACCTGAGAAAACGACCAAGTCCTGAAGAACTGGTAAAGAAGATTCGGGGAAAAAAAAAAGATTATCGAACATTTAAATTTTTACATACTTGAAACTTAAAAGAACAAGTCTTGAAATTATGGAAAAGAAGAGTCGGAGAAAAAATAAAAGATTATCGAACGTTTACATTTATACATACTTGAAATTGAAAAAAGAACAAGTGTTGAAATTCCGGAAAAGAAGATTTTGTACATGGAAAAAAGATTTACGAAATTTAAAAGTATTACGCATTTAAAAAAAATGTTGCAATCATTTTGCATATTTGGAACTGAAGAAAAAACAAGCTTTGAAATTATGGAAAAGAAGATTTGAAAAAAAATGGACAAGGTTTGAGGACCGGGTGGATGGTGGGGTCGAACCTAAAAAAAAATAAATATTTTTTTAAATTCATTTTGCTAGGAGGAACTTTATGCAAGGAAAATAAAAAATGATTTGTGGCGATGAATTGCACCGGGTGGCTGGTGGGCACAAACCTAAACAAAATAAACATTTTTCTCATACTTGTATAAAAATAAAAACTTATTTCACGAAAAACAGTTTTGAATTAAGAAAAAAAATCAAGAATTTTAAAAAGAAGATTTAGAATAAAAATGATTACGAAAAGAATGTGAATATTGCAAAAATCGTGAATCTAAAAAAAAACTCCTATGTGGAAAGAACTTTATGTCAAAAATCTATGTACATGTCTAGTTAAAAAGAACTGTGTGTTTTGAAGAAAATTCACATGGTTTTGGCGGTGCTTTGCACCGGGTGGATGGTGGCTATAAACCTACAAAAAATAAATATTTTTTCTATGTGTGTTTATTATTTAAAGTTTCTGATATTATAATTTTTAATGTATGTTTTATTTTTGTTTTCAGCTGTTTCGAGTCATGGTAAGTGTAAAAAGTAAGCTTTTTTAATGATGTGTATTAATCACGTTTCCTTCAGGAAAAATCTTCATCAAAAATGTTGAACACACTCCCTCCTCAGTCTTCTACAGAATCCTCCGAACTCAGCGTTGTTGCGTAATCTCTCAAGAAGCGCTATAACCTCCTCTGACATTTATCAATACTCCTCCACCACCCAAAAGTGCCTTATCTCCCCAAAACATCCCCCACTCACTCTTCCTCACGAAAATTCTCAAAGTACGTTATCTCATTCCAACATCTCCCCACTACTACTGCTGAGAAAGCCCGATCCGCCGATCCGCATTGCTGGTGAACATAGGTTATCTTACTACTTGTGATGAATACAACTTTAATATTATAGTGACTGGCAACTTTTTGCAATTAATTTGCAAATTGCTTAGTATATTGGTATACAGGGTACCAATAGATCGTCATTCTGTAACCTATATAATGCATTTTGTTCGACATTATTTTAAACATTTGCATCAGAATTAACAAATAAAAAACTTAATATGTCATGACTATGATGAAACCAATGACAACACGAGTGTCTTTTTGTGATAAACGATACCGACGTCATTCACAGGGTATAAAAAATTTTAAATATAGGAGACGTAAGGCTAAACGTTGCAAGCTCTGCCCATGCGCAAATCTAAATCAAATATCAGGAAGTCATTACGATTTCAAGAAATTTTGTAAGATATTCAACTGTGTATACTGTATAACTTGTAACCAATGTCGATTTCATTACATAGGACAAAAGAAAAATCATTTGCATTTGCGCATTAATCTTCACCAAAGCCAAATTAATAAACTAAGGAATAGTTCTATTGGAGAAACTAATTTGGAATTGCGTCATTATTGCATACACAGTTCCAATAACATTACTGTGTCCATTATCGATTTTGTAGTGAATTGTGGTGAACGATTATAGTGGGAAAACGTTCATATTGAACTGTTCTGTACAATTTTCTCATACTGTTTAAATTCTATCAAATATAGTAATACTTGCAATCTTGATTATTACGAAAATAATAATACAGATATTATATACAAACCTACAGATGATAAAGAAAGAAAACCGTGGAGCAGAGGAATTCGTGGCAAAAAGGAAAGTTATTCAAGTTGTAAATTGCGATATACTGTGTTTGTTGAGATATTGATGACCCAAATGGAATATAGAATTAATTGGATAAAAACTTAAAAACTTCTTGTATGGTATTAGAAAAAAATTCATTGCACGAATTTGGAAGATAAGGTCAAATGAAGTTTTTATCAAGATACGAGAAGATCTAAATATTTATCAAAATACAAATGTAGCCAGTATATGAGACATTATAAAATCAAGAACCAGATTTTATGCCATTTCTTTCAGCGTGTTTGAAAATTAAAAATACATGAGGGAGTACTTCAGTGTGACCTATCGGAATAAAACTATTGATACGACTTCACTACGAAATATTATTACCAAATACAGTAATCATATGCCTATTAAAAATTTAAAAGTAAAAATTGCATATAAATATGCGAAACCATTGGAACGAAAACTTTTTAATTACTGTTGAGAAAAAATTGACTTATAAGCAATTTATGAAAGAACACCTTTATTTCCGTTGCCTTACAGAACCATCTCTTTTTATAAAACTGTTTTAAATCAGTTAATCTTCTTTCTTGAGTTGAGTTATTAAAACCCCAACGCACGTGATCTCCAACATCCTCCCCTCTTTGCAATTTCGACAAAATTGTAAAATTACAAATCTAATCTTTTGGGAATCTTTATAATACGTCCTGATCTCGAAATTTTAGTTTCAGGTATGATTGAAGATGTAGGACAGTCACTGGATTCGTTTGGAATCTGAAAAGATTCTAAAGCAACGTCTGTTGTTGATGACGATACCTCTAATGGATATAGTCGTTGAAATGGTCTTATCCTTTCCCCGCTGCCCATCTTAACCTTTGCTACTCTTGCATGTCCGTCAGGACCAGGATAAATTTCCATGACTAAACCAAGGGGCCATTCAATTCTTTTTCTGTCTGTTGAAACTAGAACTACATCTCCTACTCTTAAAGTTTCTTCTCTGCTTTGACCTCGATGTACTAGCATGGCTAAGTATTCATTACGGAACCTCATGCGTAAATCTTTTCGTAACTGTTGGAGGTAACGCAATCTTCTATTGAAACTTTTGCTATCGATCACATCAAAATCTGTTACCTCATTGTTCGTAATATCTTGCATGAAACAGGCAGGGGTTAAAGGCTCTAGCCCTTCAGCATTTCCTTCAACGTAAGTTAGAGGTCTAGAATTAATTGTAGCTTCACAGTCGCACAGAATTGTTTCAAGCTCTTCATACTTGACTACGGCTCTGCCTAATACTCTTCTCAGTAATTCTTTGACCATCCTTACTAACCTTTCCCACCAGCCACCCCACCAAGCGGCAGTAGGAGGATTAAATTTCCACTGTATTTTCTTTACAGAAGAAAATGTTATGATTTCATCCCAATCAAGATTACGTAGTGCATTTTCGGCACCAACAAAGTTGGTCCCATTGTCAGTGTAAATTATACTGACTCTTCCTCGTCTGGCTATAAATCTTCTTAATGCCATAATGAAACTATCTGTGGAAAGGGATTTCGTAAGCTCTAAAGGAATTGCACGATAAATGGCACAAGTAAATAAAACAATCCAGAGCTTTTCGTTTGAAGATAAGATCAGTGGTCCAGCGAGATCTATTCCAGTCACTTCAAAAACACTTGCATTCTTAATTCGATCACGAGGTAAAGGAGCAAATGGTGGTTCGATTGGCTTTACTTTAAATCTTTTGCAAACGACACACTGGGAATTGACTTGCTTTGCTAACCTTTTAATTCCTGTGATCCAATAAGTCTCTCTAAGATTACTGATCAAAGTTCTTAATCCTGCGTGCAGTAATTCTCTGTGTTTTTGATTAACTAATTTTCGTATAATGGGATGATCTCCTGGGAGTAGAATTGGACACTTAAAGTCCTCCTTCTCATCTCCGAGAATCAACCTTGTTCTTACTCTTAAGAGTCCTTCGTTGTCCCTGAAAGTCTGCATCTTTTTTAGAGTGTTAACTTTCTTCTCTGTGAAGCTATCCTTCTGTATTGTTTGAAATATCAATTTTTCAGCTGTTGAAACTTCTTCACTAGTCAGTTCTCCCTTTCTGCGTTCCATTTCACGACAATTATGCATGAACCGTAATAACCACGCCACCATTCTTTTGATTTTTGAGAAATTAGAAAAATAAGACAGGTCTGAAACTAGACTTGATTCATTACAGCTTACGTTTGATATAACGGTCTTCCTTTTTTCTGCATTTACTTCGTTTTCAGCGGCAGAAATTGATGAAGTAGGCCATTCTTGTGGTTCTAACTTTAACCAGTAAGGGCCTTCCCACCAACGACTCTTCAATAATGTACTAGCGTGACAGCCACGGGACAACAGGTCTGCTACATTAAGAGTTCCGGGAATATGATACCAGTTGTTAGAATTGGTGTACTGTCGAATCTCTTTTACCCTGTTGCCGACAAAAGCATTCCAATTTTCTTTATTTTTTATCCAAGTCAATGCTACCGATGAGTCGCTCCAAAAATATGATTCGCAGTTCGACAGATTCAAAATTTTGATGACCTGAACATATAGTCTAGTAGCAATAACAGCCGACATGAGTTCCAACCTCGGAATTGTAATTTCTTTTAATGGAGAAACTCTTGATTTGCTAAGTACAAGACTTACGGTTGTGTTTGTTCCATAGGATGTGCGTAGAAAAATGCAAGCTGCGTATGCTGATTTACTAGCATCGCAAAAGGTGTGAAGACTTATCTTGCAATCATCAAACGTATCTGTTGAGAGTCTTCTTTGAATTTTACAATCATTTATCAAATGTATCTGTTCGAGCCACTTTTCGAACTCGTTTTTCAGTTCTTGTGGAAGTTCCTTGTCCCATCCACAATGTAGGATGAAAGCCTTTTGTAGGATTAATTTGGGAATCAGTGAAGTAGGACAAGTTAAGCCAATAGGATCGAAAATACTCTGTGCTACTGATAATAATGTTCTTTTAGTGATTTTATCCTTAAGTATTTTAAATGGGTCGATGTGACAAAACATTGTATCATTTTCTGTATCCCACGTCATTCCCAAGACGGATACAAGCTTTCTGTTCACTTCTGTTTCTGTGAATTTTATTGGAGACGTAGTCCAATCCCTAAGATCAAACTGCGTAGCCATCATCAGTTCTTTAGATTCTCGTATGAATTTCCCTGCTTCTTCCTTTGTCTGCATGCTAGTGACACAATTGTCAATGTAAAAGGACTGTTTAAGTCGTTCAGTAGTATTTTGTATGTTCGGTGGAGCATGTTCCAGGTGATAAGCAATTGTTGCTCCTAACAGAAACGGACTAGGAGACATGCCAAAAACAACTCTGCTGTGTCTAAAAGTTTCTACTTCCTTTCTCTCCTCATTCTTCCACCAGAGAAAGCGGGCAAAATCTCTGTCTCTTGGAGATAAACTAATCTGTAGAAAAGCTCTACGGATATCTGCTGTAACACCGATGGCGTTTCTTCTGAACAAAGTCAGCAATTTAGGAATTAATTCGACTAAGTTCGGTCCTTTTTCGAGGCATGCATTTAAAAAGTTACCTTTCGAATCCTTGGCTGATGCGTCAAAAACTGGTCTGACCTTCGTCGTCAAACTGGAAAGTTTAATAACGGCATGGTGAGGCAGATAATGTCCATGAATGGAGGTAATTTCATTGTTTGGCACACGTTCCACTACTCCTGACTGAAGCCATTCTTCAAATACAATTTCATACTCTTTTGTGTATCCTATACGATCGAGACGTTTGGTGGTGCTTATAAGCCTTCTCATTGCCAGTTCTCTGTTGTCGTCTAAATCTGGATGCCCTTCTTTGAAAGGTAAACGTACTTCATAACGACTTTCTTCATTAACTTGTAGTGTTTTCTGGAAAAACTCAGTCACTTCATTATCTAAAA
This sequence comes from Amaurobius ferox, assembly GCA_951213105.1. Lineage (NCBI taxonomy): Eukaryota > Metazoa > Arthropoda > Arachnida > Araneae > Amaurobiidae > Amaurobius > Amaurobius ferox. Next base: position 64,537,016 of record OX578149.1, read on the forward strand.
TTTCCTTCGTTTTTGTTTCGGCTGGATCTCTGATTCCAAGTACATCCAGACTCCATAAATCTGCTAATTCTGAGTGACAGAGAAGAGTAATATTACTCAGTATTGTACGGGATTTGATTTCTGGACCTTGAATTGTCCATCCTAATTCAGTTTTGATTGCAGTTAAATTTTTATCCAAACGGACGACTGAATCAGTCATTAGCATACCTGAATAATCTGCTCCGATTAGTAGACCTATTTCTGGAGCACCTTCTCCTGCATCACTCAAAACTATATTCTGCTCTTTTAATAAGGGATATAAATTTGGATTTTCTATCCGGGGAACAGAACTACATATTTTAGCTTGATCTAGTACAGACATCTGGTATTGATATTTTCCATCTATACTCTGTATTGATATGTCATACACATTATGAGCTCTGGGTTTAATTTCTGATCCTCCGAATAAACAATGACTCAATGTCTCTTGACCTGAGACTCTTAGATTTAGTCGTTTTGGGATATCACTACGAATGTACGACCTCTGTGAACCATTGTCAAAGAGTGCTCTCACTAATCTAGGTTTACCTTCACTTAATATTCGGACGAGCACTGTTTGGAGTAGAATCGGACCATTTCGATGAGTTAATAGAACACTTGATTCACTCTCATTATTCGAAAATGTCTCTGCTGTTTTGTTTGGTTCTTTCTCTGCTTTCTTATTTGGCGACGAATTTGGCAGTTCAGAGCACATAATAACATTATGGCGTTTATCACAGATAAGACATTTAACCATTGCCTTGCATCTTTTTGCATTGTGACCGACCCTTAAACAGATATAACAGGCTCCCTTTTTCCGAAGTAGTTCCCTTTTACTGTCCATAGAAAAATGTCTAACTTTGAAACACTCTGTTGAATTATGAGATGTTTTACTGCACCACACACACATTTTTCCTGGCACTTTTACTTCGCCGGAGAAAATACAAGCAGCGGTAGGTATCGAAGAGTTATTGCTGTGCGAGAAACTTGAACGAGCGATTTGCAATCGTTCCTCACTTTCAACTTCTAGCTTCAAAAATTGTAAGAGAGACGTTAAATTGTCAGTTTCATCGCCAATTTTAGCATTAAACTTCCTACGAGATCTCTCCCAAACTCTCAAAGTTTCTTCAGGAAGAGCCGATTCTACCAATGGGTACAACATAGAAGCATATTTTTCAGATGTAACACCCAAAGTTTCTAATGCCCGTAATTGAGTTTCTAATTTATCATAAAGTGTACTTAACGACTTGGCTCCCTTCTTTGAAACTTGTGCCAAGACTAAATTTAACAACTCTCGAACATATATTTCAATAAGTAATTCGTCTCTGGCAAAACGCGATTTTAGTTGTTCTAATGCTTTATGATAATTGGATCCTGATGGAGGAAAACTTTCTACAAGTTCCTTGGCGACGTCTTCAGTGGCCTGAACCAAATACTGAAATTTATCATCGTCATCAATTGTTTCATCCTCATCGATTTTTCTGAACTGACCCCAGAAGCCGAGCCAATTTTTTATATCCCCATCAAAATGTTTCAGTTCTAATTTAGGTAACTTGAAATGTCGCTTACCTTGTCCAAAAACACTTTCTTGACCAATATTTAAAGGATCGATTTCTTTCTTTTCTAATAAACCTTCATACTTGGTTTTCATGACTATCCACCGGGTTTTATAATTTTCGGCACCATCGATTTCCTTGGCGAAATTTTCTTCATTGAAATCCTCTTCATCTAGCATTAAATCTTTGATAGAATTATCCAATTCAAATAAATGGGCCGCTCTATCCTCAAGTACCTTGAAATCGGGTATAACTTCTGCTTTCAGCATTGGAACGGCCGTTAATTTCAATTCTAATTGCTGTGCCGCCAATGTAAACAAACGCCTAGCTTGCGTTCTTTCCTTATTTAATTTTTCCATCTTATAAGTCCTGTCGCGGACGCCAGTTTTGTTGAGAAAAAATTGACTTATAAGCAATTTATGAAAGAACACCTTTATTTCCGTTGCCTTACAGAACCATCTCTTTTTATAAAACTGTTTTAAATCAGTTAATCTTCTTTCTTGAGTTGAGTTATTAAAACCCCAACGCACGTGATCTCCAACAATTACAATGCAATTTGCCAAAGGTTAAATAATTATTCGAAGTTAGTTGTGATTGTAATTTAAATAAATATTGTACTAAGGATATTGGACATGTCAATAGTGGGCATATTTGTATCATAGAAAATAGCGATCTAATAAGGATTTTTGACAAGGGAACAAAATACCGAATACAGAATTATCATAAAATTGACCAATTATTTAATATTGATTTGGATGATTTTATATACAGAATTGCCGTAAAATACAGTTTACCAACAGTAATTTTTAACGAATGGCGATACTATATTATTCAGAGTTTTGCGTCTTGTTATGGTAGCAATGAACTTGTGGTTAATAGGCAATTATTCCAGCGATTCAAATCAACGTGATCTATATCTTCCAAGTTTAATTTCGCATTATTCAGTATCTTTCAAATCATCCATTAGAAAGTACCATTGTTAGTTTTCGGTGTTATTGTTCATTTTTAATTTGCGTATAAAAGTAAATATCATGTAAATACTAGAAGCTGAGAACACAGCTATCACAATATTATTGAGATGACTAAAATATTTGTTCATATTATAAGATAATGTATTTTAAAATAGGCTTGAAGCCGTTACGCAAGTATCTTGTATCATGAATCATGTGTTCTTCCGAGGAATTTAAAGAGAAATTTAATAAGAACAACAACATAAATCATGTGTAGATGTATTGTTCTATTTTAGTATGAGGTAATTTTCACTCGAAATCACATAAGAGTCTGCACTTTCATAACGAAGTATGCCGATATATACATAGTTATTTTAATTATTATCTATAGTTGAGATATGTAGTCAAATTATACCATTTGCCATTCAAAACGCCTGCGGTATAGTATAAATTTCTCTGACTTTTAACTAAAGTATTGAAAAAGATATTTCTATGTCTATATAAAGAATTCATGCAAATAATACTGTTAGTAACTTATAGATGAAATGACAGGGAAAGTTGTACCTGGAGAAATTAACAAGAAGAAAAGGAAAATATTCACAGTATTTGCGAACTTTTCCACTAAGGTCACTGAATGAAGATGAATTTGTAAAATGTCAGTTTGTGGGAACTCCCTTATCATCCAGGTACATTCAGAGAGTCAGAGAAACATTGATCACTATATCGTCGATATCTTTGTGAAGTTCCACGATATCTTAGTGTTTTTTTTTATAGAAGTTGTCTTACAGTATTCACTATAAAATCTTGAAAGAAAAATATTGCTATGTTTCGCGCCTGCGCAGTAAAAACATAGTTTCTTCAAATTCTTATATCTTATCGTATATTCAATACTTTAATTTTCAATTGAAGTATAATGTTTTTCTTGGACGTTGACAAATGTTCTGTAAGTTTCGTGAAATTTGATTGAAACATATGGATATTGCAAGCATAAAACATGTAACAAAATTAGGTTTTTGTTTTTTTAAAGAAACGATTATGTCTTCATGAATATACGTTTCCGTTTTACGAAAATGCTTACACACATTGAACAAAGCTAGTTAACTATTTTGGGAAAGTTACAAATCATTTCCAGCTGCTTATGATGCAGGGTGATCAAATATATTTTTCCACTTTTACAATATCTTAGTGGTCCCCTAAATGCACAAGTCACCGAAACTTTACTGTAAAGTGTACGTTGAAGCACGTTCTTCACATCGTCAAAGTTTGAGAACACCTCGAAAAGTATTCGTTTAGAAATTCGAAAAACATTCTAACATCTAAAGTGTCCGGATACTTTTGATCATATAGTGTAGACACGCACACACACACACGCACACACACGCGCGCACACACACACACGCACACACACACACACACACACACACACACACATATATATATATATATACATACATACATACATACATATATGATGCTATGAAATATGAAAAATTGCAAGACCATCATAATTTTCCATTAAAAGAATTTTTCGTGATTTTCTCAATCAAAATACATTTTTAGCAAAGCATTTAAATTGGTTCCCGGAATACCCTTCGGCATCAAGAATGTATCGATCTCAATTTATTTGTAGGATGTCCAGACTGAAAGTCGATTAATCGGAGTATTTTTGCTTAGTCCTGCTTTTCCTACTGCTATACTTTCTTTTACCGTTATAGAGATTTTTAAGGACTTCAAAAAAAATCAGTTTTCTCCCTTTTATTTTCATGATATTGAAATTTCAGCATATCTGTGAATTGAAGTGAAATTCAATAATTTTGTTGCGCGGTAAAAAAAAAAAAACAGCCGACTTAAATGTAATTTGATGAGATAAAAGTTGGTCGCTATTTTGAAACAGCATAAAAGAAAACAAACTAATATGTGTTATTTAGAGAGAGAGAGAGAGAGAGAGAGGGAGAGGAAGAGAGGGAGGGAGAGGGAGAGAGGGAGGGAGAGGGAGAGAGGGAGGGAGAGGGAGAGAGGGAGGGAGAGGGAGAGAGGGAGGGAGAGGGAGAAATATAGAGAGATATAAAGATAAATATAGAGAGAGTGAGAGAGATAAATATGTAATATAGAGAGAGAAATATAGAGAGAGATAAAGCTATATGTATAGAGAGTGAGAGAGATAAATATATATCGAGAGAGATAAAGATAGAGCGAGATGGAGAGAGAGAGAGATGGAGAGAGAGATTGAGAGAGATAAATATAGAGAGAGATAAAGATAGAGAGATATAAAGAGAGAGAGATAAAGATTTATATATATATATATATATAAATATTTATATATATATATATATATAAATATTTATATACATATATATTTATATTTATATATATATATATATATATATATATATATATAAATATATAAATATAAATATATATATATATAAATATTTATAAAGATAGAGAGAGATAGATCGAGAGATGGATGCAGAGAAAGAGAGAGAGAGAGACTGTCAAATTCTACGTAAAATGTGAGAAACTAGAACTAAATAGATTATTTAGTAATTATGATTAGAACTCGAATTATGACTCCGACGGTCCGACCTATTGGCCTGGGATGCATAAAGTGTTGATTAGAAATAGGGAATAGCTAGCTGCATTTCAAAGATATTGGACATATAACGAACTTGTTGTGTACAAGTTGTATAGCGGTATTAACCGTATTTCATCCACTATCGAAAGTAGTACGTTTTTTTAAATATTGAATGATAAACTATAAAAACATTATATAACTTCGAAAAGATTAAAATCTATGATAATATTAAATAGATGGTGCATTATCAAAGATCATGCACTGCAAAGACTGCATTGCACAGATCGTGCACTGCAAAGAAATAAGATAGTGCATTATCTTATTGTTTTCCTATATCATACGAAACACACATTTTGGATAAGACAATAATTCATGTATTACGCTGATCTTGGAGAAAATGAATGAAATGTTTATTGAAATCAAAGCAGTAATGAAGAACTCTAAACCCTCCCCCTAAATATATCACTGAAAATATATTCATGAAGCTCTTTCCTTCAGTCTGATATTTGGCATTGCTTGTTCTCACGACTTTAGAGCTTAATGATGCAAGCTGTTGATTTCCATTCTCCTCTGAAATTTGAATGCTTGAAATTGAAACGGAAATACTTTCCGAATAAAACATTTCAGGAACAATAACTTGGAATGTGACATATAATAATAATACAATGAACTCTCGTTAAAACGGCACCCGTTTAATACGGATTCCCCGGTTAAGGTCTATGAACACTGCATGTTACAAACATCGTATAATACGTTCATTCATTCGTTAAGACAGACAAAAATTCATTACTTTTTCAATCAGTAGAACATGTTCCAGAACATACTTTTGAGCAGATGACTAAACTGAGAAGATTAAAATTGGGAAGAATTTACCTAGAAGAAACAAATAAAGAATGTTTCATTTAAAAAAAATCTGATGTGGGCAGCACTTGACTTTCCTTATATAGTGCAATGAATTAACTACTTTTACAGTAAAAAAAATAGATTATTTATAAAGTTGATATTTATATTCTTTCCAAGATATTCAATTTTTGTTAATGAGTCGTCATTTTCATTGATTTAGCGTCATTTTTATCCATTTGGCGAGTTTTTCGTTAATTTAGCAACATTTACAAAAGTCGTCACATTCCATCGAATTCGTCACCAAAATCTCGCCAAGCGTTATGGACGAAGAAATAAGTTATTCTTACAGAAGATGAATGACAATTGGCGTTCACATACAAAGGTATTACTCAAAGTATTTTCTTTCATGAATGGAACGAGCTAGATCCACGAGAATGATGTCACCCAATTTATCGCAAGATATTACATATGAAAAGTGAACATGTTTCTCAGTAGGAAATATTTTTTTTTATTTTATATGGTATTTTGAAATCTTTTTATAAAAATGTGCAATATCTCGAGAACGGTTCATGCTAGCGTTCTAAAATTTATGTCAATCGTTTTCTAATGACAAATTACATAATAAATGTCTATTTGCGTAACTTTATTAGAGGTTTCGATTTTTTGACGATTTTTCAAATTTTCTCTCAAAAATTTAGGGGGATTCTGAACATTCGATTGCGTATAAAAACAGTAGGTTTCCAGTCTGTACGGATTGTAATTTTTGAACCAAATTTAGTTGGAATTGGTCCATTCGTTCGTCAGTTATCGTCTCCACAGACTCACTGACACACACACATGCACACACACATATTTCATACTCACACACACACAGACATCACTTCAAAAATGTTCGATTCGTGATCAGGCATGCCTGAAACGTGCTCTCCCGTCGAAAACTCGAATTCGAATTTTCGGCCCAGTCACAATACTTTCCTTATACATTATGTATATAAGGAAATTAATAAATAATACGTACAACTACATTTTATTTATGGTTTGAATGTTAATATTTTTTTCGTATTTACTTCATTATACTTATTAAAAAAATTGTATTAAACATTTCTGTCTTTTCTCTTTTAAGGTTGTATTTTTCAACGTACCTAGCATGCTGCATAAAATTGAGGGTAACAAACTTTCATTACCATTTTACTATTTCATTACTATTTTACGCCATATTTATGGACTTTTGCTGTAATAGACCCGCACTAATACCTAGAATAAATGTCGGCCCATGACGGTCCTTCTTAACGAGTATATAGAATTAATACGAGTAATACGATCACAGTATACAGAATATTGAACCGTGCATCTTGAATATGTAGATAATCGTGGTTTAATTAAAAAAAACACATTTAACATCCCATAGCACTATTTCACTTTCATCGGACTCATATCTACTTTTTTTGCACATCTGCTCTTCAACTCACTCAACAGTGGCGTAACTAATTATAAGCGCAGTTAAGTGGCGCTTAAGGTCCCAAGAAAGGTGGGGCTCAGTTTGAGCTAGGACATTTGAAGAGACTAAAAACAATTTGCCCCAAAAATTTTTAATTTTACGTATAAGTACTTAATACGTATTACGTATTTAATACGTATTACGTACTTAATACGTATTACGTTCTTAAAACGTATTACGTACTTAATACATGTTACGTACTTAATACGTATAATTGTTATAATAGCCGTATTTTATTGCAATTATAACAGTTATGTGTGTTAAGTAATTTATAATTTTAATAACCTATTTTTTTATGAAACCACACTGAAATTTTTGAGACCATGATTTTAATGTGGGGCTAAGTCAAGAAGAATGTCTTCAAAGTCTATAATTACCATATGGAAAAGATGCTCCATCTTGTGCCACTGTATTCAGATGATTTACGGAGTTTAGAAGAGGTCGAAATTCTTTCCTGGATGAAAAGCACACAGGAAGATCTTTGTCAGTTCTAGTCCCAGAAATGTGTCGGCCATTCATAAAATGTTAGTCAGTGATAATCGCTGTACCTACCAAATGATACAGAATGAACTTCTTATTGGATCCACAGTTATACATAAAATTATTCATGAATAACTGCATATGAAAAAAATAGTTTGTGTTTGGGTTCCCCATAATTTAACAGTACATCAAAAAGCGGAGCGTGTCAGAATCAGTAAAGAAACTCTAAAATTACTTAATGATGGTAGACACTGCATTATTTCTAAAATCATAACTAGTGCTGAAACGTGCATACTATTGACGTTCCAACACGCCAAGAAAGTAAATTATGAGTCTTTGAAGATGACCCCAAACCAACCATGGTGAAAAGACAACGAGCAATGAAAAAAGTAATGTATGGCGTGTTCTTCAGAAGTACAGGCCTGGTCAAAGCCATAGAGCTAGAGGGACAGAAGACAGTTAGAGAGGGACAGAAGACTGGTATACCAGTAAGTGTCTTCCAGAAATTCTTCTGGAAGTGAATGTTAGGGTATCATGCTTCACCATGATAATGCGTCTCCTCATTCAACAAGAATGTCAGTCGAATTTCTTAAACAAAACAAAACATCAAAGTGATAGAACATCCAACCTATTCTCCTGATCTTGCTATGTGTGACTTATTTCTATTTCTTAATCTAAAAAAAAAATTACGTGTGCGTCGTTTTCATTCCGAAGTTGAGATTAATGAGGCTATAAAAGCATATTTTTCATTAATTCCAAAAAATGGACGGCTTGAAGCATTTAATGTTTGGAAAATTCGCATACAAAAATGCATTGATGCTGGAAGGGAGTATTTCGAATATTCCTAAGTGTTGGCAAGATTAACTTCTACACAAACTATTCATTACTTGTTAAACCTAAATTAAAATTTTTCTCAAAATTCGAAAACGCACAGCCCTAGCAAGCGCAAGGCGGAAGATCCCAGACATGCGGGTGCGGTTAACGATGGCTTCACTTCACAATTGCCTTCATGTCATAATGTAGAATAATAACACAAAACTTTTAAATGGTCTAAAGTTTATTATAAATACTAATATAAAGCAGTAAATTATTTCTTAAACTATTTTAGCAAATTTAAAAATAATTTTCATGCAATTACCTATGGCTGACAAAAATTAAAGTAAAACTAGTGGATTTTTAAAAAGAAGAGAAATTAAAGAAAACACAAAATATTTCAAATTTTTCACTCAATACAATGGCTTCCAAAATAAAAGTATGTTATTAAACGCTTTCGTTTTGGGGGATCCCAACCAAAATATTACATCATCATATTTTGATTTTCTCAAATTTGTGACCCTCTTAAAAGTAGTTCCCTTCAAATAAAATCATGTTTTTCTTCTTCTTCGACGCAAACCATCCTACCTATTCGAAGGTGTAAGATATATGTTTGCACTGACGGTACGGGTGACCCAATATAGACAGAAAGCCAGTGGGGCGATAGCCACAGGGACGGTACCCTCCTTCCCCTACAAACAATCTCTCAGAAGGACATACAGACTCACATATTTAGGTGCCTGTACTCCACGTGAACACAAGGACAGTTTAGGCGAACCCGAGAATCGAGATCTGGTCGACCAAGTGAAAAAACCCACGCTCTAAACACCTGGCTGTTTCACACCTGAAAATATTCCCATAAAAGTATTAATTTTAAGAGCGAAAACTGAAATTTTGTGGAACGTTTTCCATGTTTTTCTTATTGGACACAAATTCCGAGTCACGCCGCTACTTGAAAGTACATATTTCATGGCAAAAACAATGTTCAACCTAATTTAAAATCTATGAGTTTTATGACCCTGATGTCTATGTGCTGCTTTTCTAATTATTATGCGCCTGCCAGCATAAAAATAACCAATATCTGCAATGGGTGGGGGTGGGAGGCAGCTCTTGCCCCACTCTCTGCTGCGGATGATATTCTCGGTTATACGTTCGGACCCTAAGAATTAGTTTGGTCTAAACAGTGTACCACAGACTTACCATACTCTTGGTCCCGAGATAGAACCGCAACCGAACGAACTGGATCTGCTGTGTCTTCCTCTAGTTGCGACGATGAAACAAAACTAGTACGCAACCTTCTGTCTCTCGATCTCAACACCTCTCACGATAATAACAACAAAAGACTCACATTTCCATTCCTTATCTCTCCTGACGAAGACGGACACCACATTCTTTCAATTGCATACTGGAATCATATCATATGACTTTCAACCGGTTGAGCTCCTGATTGTGTTTCGCGCTGAGATAATGGTGGGATCTGCTCGTGGCACCTTTTATCACAGACAGGGGAGTGATTGCGTGGGTAACTATTCTTGATTATTATGCGCCTGTCAGCATTAAAAATAACCAATATCTGCAATGGGAGTGTGGGGGCCAGCTCTTGCGCCACTCTCTGCTGCGGATGATGTTCTCGGTTATACGTTCGGACCCTAAGAATTAGTTTGGTCTAAACAGTGTACCACAGACTTACCATACTCTTGGTCCCGAGATAGAACCGCAACCGAACGAACTGGATCTGCTGTGTCTTCCTCTAGTTGCGACGATGAAACAAAACTAGTACGCAACCTTCTGTCTTTCGATCTCAACACCTCTCACGATAATAACAACAAAAGACTCACATTTCCATTCCTTATCTCTCCTGACGAAGACGGACACCACATTCTTTCAATTGCATGCTGGAATCATATCATATGACTTTCAACCGGTTGAGCTCCTGATTGTGTTTCGCGCTGAGATAATGGTGGGATCTGCTCGTGGCACCTTTTATCACAGACAGGGGAGTGATTGCGTGGGTAACTATTCTTGATTATTATGCGCCTGTCAGCATTAAAAATAACCAATATCTGCAATGGGAGTGTGGGGGCCAGCTCTTGCGCCACTCTCTGCTGCGGATGATGTTCTCGGTTATACGTTCGGACCCTAAGAATTAGTTTGGTCTAAACAGTGTACCACAGACTTACCATACTCTTGGTCCCGAGATAGAACCGCAACCGAACGAACTGGATCTGCTGTGTCTTCCTCTAGTTGCGACGATGAAACAAAACTAGTACGCAACCTTCTGTCTCTCGATCTCAACACCTCTCACGATAATAACAACAAAAGACTCACATTTCCATTCCTTATCTCTCCTGACGAAGACGGACACCACATTCTTTCAATTGCATGCTGGAATCATATCATATGACTTTCAACCGGTTGAGCTCCTGATTGTGTTTCGCGCTGAGATAATGGTGGGATCTGCTCGTGTCACCTTTTATCACAGACAGGGGAGTGATTGCGTGGGTAACTATTCTTGATTATTATGCGCCTGTCAGCATTAAAAATAACCAATATCTGCAATGGGAGTGTGGGGGCCAGCTCTTGCGCCACTCTCTGCTGCGGATGATGTTCTCGGTTATACGTTCGGACCCTAAGAATTAGTTTGGTCTAAACAGTGTACCACAGACTTACCATACTCTTGGTCCCGAGATAGAACCGCAACCGAACGAACTGGATCTGCTGTGTCTTCCTCTAGTTGCGACGATGAAACAAAACTAGTACGCAACCTTCTGTCTCTCGATCTCAACACCTCTCACGATAATAACAACAAAAGACTCACATTTCCATTCCTTATCTCTCCTGACGAAGACGGACACCACATTCTTTCAATTGCATGCTGGAATCATATCATATGACTTTCAACCGGTTGAGCTCCTGATTGTGTTTCGCGCTGAGATAATGGTGGGATCTGCTCGTGGCACCTTTTATCACAGACAGGGGAGTGATTGCGTGGGTAACTATTCTTGATTATTATGCGCCTGTCAGCATTAAAAATAACCAATATCTGCAATGGGAGTGTGGGGGCCAGCTCTTGCGCCACTCTCTGCTGCGGATGATGTTCTCGGTTATACGTTCGGACCCTAAGAATTAGTTTGGTCTAAACAGTGTACCACAGACTTACCATACTCTTGGTCTGAACGAAAAAATATGAATCGAGTAAGATATAATAAAACCGAGCGCATCAAAACAAATATAAATATATTTTTTAATATTTACAGTATCTCGGGGTAGGACAAAAAAAGCTATTTCTTGATTGTAGAAAACGAATGCACAAACAAATGTGATTGTTTTTTCAAAGTATATAATTTTGGCGGAAATATAGGAATAAAAATAGTAGGGATGCTACAAGGTGTACAGAAAAAGACGGGGAGGGGGAGGGTGAATATTAAAATAGCATAGAAATATTGAAGTGGGGTATCAAAAAATATGACTTATTGAAGTTAAAAATGTACCAAAATTTCATTCTTTTCTGTCACTGGGGGGGGGGGGGGGGGGGCTATGGAAAAATAATAAGTTTCCCTATTTCCTTTGTTGCTAAAATGTACTGCGCAAATATTTATTAAAAATAGTTGATGGATACATTGTTTTGACCGAAATACAGGAAAAGTAACAGAGACCCTTTAAGGTGAACAGAAAAAAACCGAGGTACTAAAGCGCGGATGGGTAAAAGCTAATGGTGCAGCCTATAAATAATATCAATAACTTTCAAATACATAATGTACATATAAATGGTTATTTTCCATACATTATAAATGGTTAATGTACATTATAAATGGTTATTAAGATTTATAAATATAAACATATTTATAATTTATAATTTCAGGGCACAAATGATTCTATAACTTAATTCTAGTTAATTATGTGTGATCACATGAAATTTTAGGGGATTTATAGACTTTGGAGATATTCCTTACCAATAGAATGACACGTGAGCAGGCACGAAGACATAATTTGAAGAGTATACGTATTCAAGCGTGACTGATACGCATAATTCCATGAAAATGTCCAATACTTGAAACCATCACAAAACTTTGCATAGAAAATATATTTTTATAAACTTTATGCTTCATTCAACATAAGTGTGTACTTCATTCAACGAAAATTTTCCATCATTTTCTGAATAAAAATACATATTTCCGTCGAGCATCTAAATTGGTTCTACGAATACCCTTAGGTATCAAGAATGTATCGATTTCAATTCATATTTTAGAGGTCTAAGATTGAAAATCGATTTATCGAAGTATTTTAGCTGCACCCTGATGTCTTCCTTGTAATACTTTCATAGGGGTTTTGAAGAACTTACACAAAATATCGAAAATATATTTGTATTTTCTTGTAAAATCTTAGTTTTATTATTTTAGCAAATTATAAGATACTGATTTGTTTGAACTATTCAGTTCTATTCGTCATTATTATGTATCAATATTTTATAATATATGGAAACTCTGACACACATCAAAATAATTCACATCTTACATCATAAAAATTTTCAATAGCAAGAAAATATTAACCTTGCTTGTAATAAAAATACCCAACTGTATGTGCTCTACGGCAGTGTTTCTCAACTTTTTCTTATTCATGTTCCACGTTTAAATTTTATTTATCACTGTACCATCTTCCTCCATATATCTTAAACGGCGTTTCAGATTAAAATATAGTTTGGACTTAGATAGGAATAAAGTGACCTCAATTTTAATCGGTTGATCTACCGATAATTATAATACAATCAGTAAAAGTAACGTTCTGCCATACGGAGATATATATGTAATTATTGTTTAACCGGGCAAGAACCATATTAATTATAATTGAAAAATCTGATGTGGGCAACACATGACTTTCCTTATATAATGCAATAAATTTATTAATTTTACAGTTAAAAAAATTTTATTCTTATAGTAGGTACTTATATTCTTTCCGAGATATTGAATTTATTTCAATTATTCGTCATTTTCATTGATTTAGCGTCATTTTTATCAATTTGGGGAGATTTTTGTTAATTAGACAACAATTAAAAATGCCACTAAGCTCGCGACATTCCGCTAAATTCGTCGCCAAAATCTCGCCAAGCGTTACGGACGGAGAAATAAGTTATTTTTACAGCAGATAAATGATTATTGGCGTTCAAATACAAAAGTATTACTTAACGTATCTTTTCTCATCAATGGAACGAGTTAGATCCACGAGAATGATGTCACCAAATTTATCGCAAGATATTTCGTATGAAAAGTTAACATGTTTCTCAATAGGAAATATTTTTTTTTATTTTATATGACTTTTTGTTAATATTTTTTAAATGTGCAATATCTCAAGAACGGTTTGAGTTATCGTTCTAAAGTTTATGTCAATCGTTTTCTAATAAAAAATTACATAAGAAATGTCTATTTGCATAACTTTATAAGCGGTTTTGATTCTTTGACAAATTTTTTAAAATTTCACTCGAAAATTTAGGGAGGTTCTGTACATTCGATTGCGTACAAAAACAATAGACTTCCAGGGCTTACGCATTGTGATTTTTGTACCAAATTTCGTTTAAATCGGTCCATTCGTTCGTCAGTTATCGTCTTCACAGACTCACTGACACACACACACACACATACGTTCACACATACACACACACAGAGACATCACTTCAAAAATGTTTGATTCGTGATCGGGGATGCTTGAAACGTGCTCTTCCGTCGAAAACTCGAATTCGAATTATCGACCCCGTCACAAAACTTTCCTTATACATTACGTATATAAGGAAATATATATAGTTTGGACTTAGATAGGAATAAAGTGACCTCACTTTTGATTGATTGATCTGCCGATAATTATAATACAATCAGTAAAAGTAACATTCCGCCATACACAGATATATATCTAATTTTTGTTAAACCGGTCGAGCACGAACCATATTAATTATAATTAAAAAAATCTGATGTGGGCAACATCACAGGTAGAAACATGTGTTGTTGTTGTTGAGACCCAGACCGTCCGACCTACCAGAAAGGTGTAAGGTAACTGAATGGACGGCCGGGAAGTGCCACCCAATTTAGACCGGAACCCAGTGGGGGAGGCATCCACAGGGACCGTACCCTCCTTCCCCTACCACCAACCTCTCGGAAGGACTTACGGACCCACATGTTTAACGTGATCGTACTAGGTAGAAACATGTGTTGTTGTTGTTGTTGAGACCCAGACCGTCCGACCTACCAGAAAGGTGTAAGGTAACTGTATGGACGGCCGGGAAGTGCCACCCAATTTAGACCGGAACCCAGTGGGGGAGGCATCCACAGGGACCGTACCCTCCTTCCCCTACCACCAACCTCTCGGAAGGACTTACGGACCCACATGTTTAACGTGATCGTACTCCGCATGAACACGGCGGTATTTGTGGTAGCGTGCAAATCTAGCGCGCAAACCACGGGGATACCGCACCCGAGATGGCCAACAGCACGCGGTGTTCCGAGGTGGTCACCCACCAAGTACTAACCGCGCCCGATGCTGCTTGACTTCGGTGATCTAACGAGAACCGGTGTTTTCAGCACGGTACGGCCGTTGGCCTCTAGGTAGAAACATGTGTGTCGTTTCTGCCTGTAAATCAAGTACGGCTCAATGAATTTAATATTCTTTTTACAATTAACCTTTCCACGGAGCACAGGCTTGCTACTGAATATATTTTCATATTAAATATGAAAATTTGAAATATGCTTTTCAACTAAGTATCTCTAAAAATTACTAGAATCATTTCTATGAAATTGTTTCAATAAATGAGACTCAGTTAAGAGAATGTTTCTGATTTAAATTTTGTTCTCCTACAGTATCCTGCTGAGTAAAAGGAATAAAAAAATGCATTTCTATTGAAATGACAGCTTATAACTTAAGGGCATCCAACCTGCTGCTCTAAGTCCTTGGACGAGCCGGATGGTCAGGGCTTTCGACAAAGGTAGAAACATGTTTTTAAATGTTACATTAATTACATTAATTAGATTAAATCAATTAGGTTAAATTAATTAATATTAGAAACATGTCAATTAGGTTAAATTAATTAATATTAGAAACATGTCAAATTAATTAATTTTCATTTAATATTTAGGTTTTAAAAGATAATATTAATTTTGAAAGATTCTAAATTATACATCCGTGCAAATCGTATAATTCCGTGCACTGCATGGGTTAAATAAAACCCTCCAACCAAATTTACCTTACAAGTTAGAGCCCACTTACCGTAGCTAAAAATATCACATTGATCATTAACCATAAAGTTCAGTTTTTAAATTATATTTTTTTATGTAACACTTAATTATTAAAATATATTTTCAAAAACAACCATTAATAATTAATTAATTAAAGATAATTATTATTTCAGTCTCTTTTACAAACGACCTAGGAGGTGATGTGAGACCTTATTATTACTAAACATCGAACTGATCTGCCCTCGACTTCTTGAAAAATTATTTTGTTGGTACATACCTCTTTTCATGCAATTACGCTGCATTAATGATCATGTCTTGGCTTGAGGAATATGGATCTCCACTGGGCTGATTCACAGCAAATATCTTATTATTCTCCCTTTCGAGGAGTCTCTCATTTTCATATCATAACCAACATTTTTCACTGATTTCGTCTGTTTAGTGCGACGACTCTTCTCCAACACTTATCACCATCTCGTTCGGCAATCTTAATTCAATTTTATCTTGTTTCGGGGAAAATACACCTTCCTCGAAATTTTTGGGGTCCGTCTTGATTGGACCCCCCTTCCCTTTTTTTTTCGAAGGAGATTGTACGTGTCGTGCCTGGAAGCATCGGTTAAGTCCATGTTACTATCGTGACCTTTGCAACTGATGATGTTAAAAAGTTTATCGCCAATTCGTGAATCCATGGGTCGTAAACTTCCTCGAGCAAAACTGTCAACCTTGGTGTCATTTGTTTGAGTTTGTTGTTCAGATTGTTTTGGTTGTTGTATTGCCTGAATTAAAATTGCCTAATGGGTCTCACATAATCTATTTTTGCTGTACGCAACACGCCAACATAAATCATTAAAACGAATTGCAACAACATTTATTTGTTTATCTCTTAAAATGATTCTATCCCTTTAAAAAGACAAACAAAGAAATGGTTAAACAGAATAAAGTACTTATCATTCCATACCAAACGGAATAAACCGTTACAAATCAATAAAGAATCAACTTGACACGAATTCTCTGAATATCATTACTAGTTTGTTGTTCAATTTAACTCAGATAACCTTCCTCACACTTTCGAAAATGTAAAATGCTGATATTCGCGCAACACGTAAATGTAAATTAAGCATCGGTTTCTTACGCAATGCTTGCAAACTCAAATAACATGAAAGAAATGGCATGTGCTTTGAAATCAGGTCGAGTGTGAGTTTCTTTGAATTATTCCAGCACTTAGTCTGTAAGTTTGAAAATCACGCCCATCAAGACTTATATTATGAAGTTAAATGTTTAGATTAGAGTAATTTTAAAAGAAAAAAATCTGATTTGGGCAGCACATGACTTTCCATGCAATGAATTTACTACTTTTACAGTAAAAAAAGTAGATTATTTTTATAGTAGATATTCTTCCCAAGATATTCAATTTTCGTCAATGAGTCGTCATTTTCATTGTTTTACCGTCATTTTATCCATTTAGTGAGTTTTTCGTTAACTTAGCAACATTTAAAAAAGTCGCCAAGTTGACGACATTCCACAAAATTCGTCGCCAAAATCTCGCCAAGCGTTATGGACGGAGAATTAAGTTATTCTTATAGCAGACAAATGACTATTGGCGTTCAAATACAAAAGTATTACTCAAAGTTAAGAAATGTCTATTTGCGTAACTTTATTAGCGGTTTCGATTTTTTGACGATTTTTTCAAAATTTCACTCGAAAATTTAGGGGGGTTCTGAACATTCGATTGCGTATAAAAACAATAGGCTTCCAGTGTTTATGGATTGTAATTTGTGTACCAAATTTCGTTCGATTCGGTCCATTCGTTCGTCAGTTATCGTCTCCACAGTCTCACTGACACACACACAGACATAACTTCAAAAATGTTCGATTCGTGATCAGGGATACTTGAAACGTGGTCTCCCGTCGAAAACTCGAATTCGAATTTTCGATCCCGTCACAATGTTTTCCTTATACATTATGTCGGTTCCGGACATAATCCCGACAGCCAAAATCCCGACAAGCCAGAATCCCGACAGCCGAAATCCCGACATGCCAAAATCCCGACAGGGTCGAAATCCCGACAAGTCAAAATCCCGATAAGGTCGAAATCCCGACATGGTCGAAATCCCGACAAGCCAATATCCTGACAAGGTCGAAATCCCGGCAAGCCAAAATCCCGACAGTCGAAACCCACTCTTGCACAGTCTAATACAACACTAAGGCGGTCATCGCAGTGATGTCACTATTGTTAGAATTTATTAATCAGCACCCCCCCCCCCCTCCCACCCACATGCACTGGACTCACGCTGGGCACACGCACATGGCTGTCTACGTCTATATGTATAGCTTGATCAAAATTATCGGCTTTTTTACATCTCTACATTTTGCGAATTAATAGTTTTAATCACTAAATCATAACAATTATGCCATTACTGAAATACATTTTGACAAATTGAAATGACAGTCAAAGATTAAAATGATATAACAGGTCGGTATAAAATTTAGGAAATTCATTTTATTAAAAAAGAAAAAAACACACATTCGATCTGCATACGTTCAAATAGCCTATTTACAGTGACACAGTGTGAGCGATACCACGAAGATATTCCATCACAGGTCGATTATTACTATCGTTCACAACAGTCATAATTCTCTTCTCCCTGTCATCATCTACCTCCCTATCATTAGGTTGTTGTTATCCGCGAAGAATGCATTCAACTTGGTAACCCACCTGCTCCTGTTCTTTTTGAAATTCTTCTATGCCAGAATATATGGCCATTACGACAATGGCCATATATTCTGGCATAGAAGCAAGCGGATGGAGACAAGAGGGAGCGTGAGTCCAGCGCATGTACGTGGGGGCAGGGGGGTGCTGATTAGTAAATTCTAACCCTAGTGCACCCCACTGCAATGACCGCCTTAGTGTTGTATTAGTCAGCGCAAGAGTGGGTTTCGGCTGTCGGGATTTTGGCTTGTCGGGATGTCGACCTTGTCGGGATTTTGGCTTGTCGGGATTTCGATCTTGTCGGGATTTTGACTTGTCGGGATTTCGACCCTGTCGGGATTTTGGCATGTCGGGATATCGGCTGTCGGGGTTTTGGCTTGTCGGGATTTCGGCTGTCGGGATAACGACCCAGACCCACATTATGTATATGAGGAAAGTAATAGGAGCACTTGTATTTTATCTTAAAGCATGAACATTAAAATTTATATCTGAATTTATTTTTAACTAGCAGTATACCCGTTTTTTTATGGATTATGTAGTATAAAGAAACATAAAATTCAAAATTATATGAAAATCCTTGTAGTTCTATAAATAGCAATGTTATTCAAAATATTCTATTAAAATATTTTATTTAATTTTTTTACGAGTATAACAAATAAAATCCAAATACAAAAAATATCCAAATTATTAAATCAAATATATAAAAAAAATTTCATCAAAATATGTTCATTCAAAATATGTGGTTTTTTAAATAAAAATTAAAATAACAATTACCCCCATATTATATTAAGAGATCACGTGACCCACTTCAAAATAAAATATGGCATCCATCTTTTTCCCCTGTGTAAAATTTGTGATTTTTAAATTTCTTTTAAGTTCATATTTAGTGTTGAATCTGTCCTAAAATCGCTTTATTCTTGCATATTTTCTGTGCATCTATATTCTGTGCCAACGCAATTACAATATTTTTGAGTTTAAATGATCATTAAACTTTGATTATTTCTGCAACAAAGTCTAATTTAATAGATGTAGAATGTAAACAAGTGATTGTAAGATGGGTGGTATAAGAATTGCTGATTTTTTTTTCGCGCAAAATTGTTTAGCTCTGGATTCTGGAATAAAAGTGATATGAATAAAATATTTATTGCTTTTATATTGAGAGCTAGGCGATTTATATTTCGATGACATTTGAATAAAGCTATTCATTCTTTTCGATTTAATTCATTCTTTTCGATGAAGTTTCAAGTTTTCAAATATAATAAATTATTGTAGTACTGTGATAATTTAAAATATATCAGAGCTAAATGTCATGCATTTTAGAGATGTTTAAATAAAATTGCATTTCAGTTGGAAAGTGTTTCATAATCAATGCATTAAGCATGATTGATCTTTCTTGTTATATATAATTTATATTCATAGCTCTCACACGAATCTTATTCGTACGGGCAGTTAATTCCATTGAAACTTTCAGTAACATGCTTTTGCAATAACAGAATAATATAGAACAATAACAGAATAATTGGGATTATAAATAAAATTAAATTTTCCCCCAAACTTTTACGTTATGTTCTATTTAGTTAGTTATTTAGTATATTTATAATTATATAACTGGTTGGACAAGCTGTCGTAAACAATAATATAATAATTGATTAATAAATTGCAATAACAGAATAATTGGTTACCAATAATTGCAATAACAGAATAATATAGAACAATAACAGAAAAATTGAGTTTATAAATAAAATTATATATTTCCCCAAATTTTGGGGAGAGTTAGTACAAAATAATGATAGCAACATTTTGCAAATCTTCTCAATAATATTGCGGTTTCTGCATATAATGCAGGAATATGTAGATTTCTCACACTTTTGGAAATGCGAAATAATGTTATTCGTACGAGTCTCAAATGCAAATTAGGCATTTGTTGCTAAGCGATAAATATACATTCAAGTAACACATGCACAATTGCATGTACATTGGGCTTACTGATGTTTGTTCCTTTGGATAAATTCCAGCAATGAGATTCAACGTTCTCCTTCTATTGGTAGCAGTTATAGTATTAAATCATGTGTAGAGAAGTACTAGTTCAACGAATAAATGAAATTTAAATATTACACTTTAATATACAGGGTACATAACTAATACTGTAATGACTCAGATCTTTTTATCCAGAAAGTAGCGCGAAATATATTTGAGAAAAATTGGCATATTTTTTAAATTGTCGCCAAATTGATAAAATATAAATTCAAAACATAAATTGGATTTTGATGTTAAATTTTGGGAATGGATTGTAGTTCAAACTAATTAAACAAGATGGATGCCATATATCATTTTGAAGTGGGTCATGTGATCGTTTCATATCATGGTCACGTGATCGTTTCATATAAGATGTGTAATTATTATTTTAATTTTTATTTAAAAAACTACTGAATATATTTCGCTGAATTTTTTTTATATATTTTATGGAACAATTTGACTATTACCTAAAATTTTCGAAGCAATTTGTGAATTTTAAATCCGCCTAAAAAATGTTTGAAAAATTAGGTCCCATAGGGCTCAATGTATTTCATTTTTTCAACCCGGGTTCAATCCAAAACTAATTGGGTGATATTATTCATTTATATTCCCATAGGTCCTACTGACCGTCTGAACAACATACTAAAATTTCATTTTGATTAAGTCATTTTTACGGCAGTTATCGTGCTAACGGACAGACAGACAGAATGAACAAAGTCATAAACACTTTTCAACTTTGTCGTAAAGTGTTAAAAACGGGCGTTATATTAAGAATGATGTAATAAAGTCTATCTGTGAGTCCCTCTGACCCATTCGATTACAAATTTGGCGATCTTGGTAACAAATTGCGCTAAAACATCGCAACACACATCGCATTTCACAAAACATTGCCAAATCGACAAAAATGTTGCCAAATTGTCGAAATTTAAAGAATCAAGATCTTTTAATTCAATTCAATTTTTTATAATACTTATTACTTTGCAGAAAAATTTAATTTAATATTATTTATTCAAAATATAGTAAGTTTTACAGATCGCTGTTACGTATTATTAGGTGGCCTAGGAGAACGTAAATTAATTGCGTTGCGCTACGGGATGGTACTGCATGCATGTTTTGATAAGGCGTAGTATAAGAAATAATAATATTAAATGTGAGCTTATATGGTTCTGTGGATATTTCAAGCGCCAGTGCTGCCAATGGGTGGGAGAATATTTTTTACTACTTTATGATTGGTGGATGGAAAGTAATGTTTTGCAACTTAACAATCTTACCCTTCTAGTTTAGTATATTTAAAAGTATAAACTGCACGTCAATTTTATGGACATGTAGTTCTCTGGAATCTTTCATAACATGCTTGCAAATGTTTTATAGTGAAATGGTGGCAACAATATGTTATGTGCCTTAAGTTTACGTACATATTTGCAGGAGTCAGTCATATTGCCTCTGTCATATTGCTGCTGTGTAAAATGTATGTCAATTTTGTTTATAAGAAATGGCCACTTAAATAGTTTTATTAATGCAATTATATTTTTTTTCTAAAATTTTGGAAGATTCACTAGAAATTAATGATCGCCATCTTGACTCGAATATTATGAATAGCATTACAGTTTCTACATACAAAGCATAAATATTTAGTCATATTATACTTTTGAAAAGGCGACATAATGTTATTCGTGCCAGACTCCAATGCAAATTAAGCATTTGTTGCTAAGCGATAAATATACATTCAAGTAGCATATGTAAAATTGTATGTAGAAGTGTTTGTTTCTTTGGATAAATTCTAGCACTGATTTTCGACGTTCTAAATAGAAGCACATTAATTTTGAATCATGTGTAGAGAAGTAGTTTTAGGAATGAATGAAACTTAAATACTTCTCTCTTTCGACTCCTACATGAAGGTGTAAAGTATCTGTTTAGATGTCCGGGGCAGTTTCTTCCAGTGTATTTTATTATAAATTGGTTGAAAGCGGAACCCAGTCAAGATGTCCGTTCTACAGGGACTACCTATCGGAAATCCATTCGGACCCTTATATTTAACGTGCGTGTACGCATCGTCAACACTTGGATATTTTGGGTAGAGCCGGGAATTGAACTCGAATCCTCCGAGTGCAACCTCCATGTATTAACCACTGGGCAATCCCATCCCATAAATAATTTATCTTAACGCATGTGGTACATAATAATGACCACAGTTGCGCATATAGATGGGGATGTTAGAAGTAGGCGTAGTAAAGTAATCCCAAACGGCTGAAAGAAAGCGCTAGCACTCGAATCATTGCTTTATTTGTAAAAATATAAAACATAAATGCCAGCAGTCGCTTGATGAGAGAGGTTCTCACGTAACACAAGCACCATAGTGATCGCTTGGCGAGAGAAATGTGCACACAAAGCACACGGGAGAAAGTAATAAACTATTTGAAGACCAAAGATTCGCTGATAATTATCGATTCTGAAAATAGATTGTTAAGAATATTCTAAAAGTCAGCTAGAGCAAGAGTGGCACTCCGAGGATCACTTTCAAATAAGTAGCGCTCTTTATATGCGAAGCATGAGAAAATGCCCATAGTTCGACTAAAGATGGGTTAAATGCTGTCTTTAGATATTAATCTTATAATAGAAAATTGCTTCAAATCTGAAAACATATTTATAAATTCAGTTGTTATATTCAATTTTAATATTTAGGAAGAATAATAGGGCAAAATACTGGAAAATTAACACTTCTACAAAACACCATAGCTAAAAATTAATCAAATACTTTTAATTCTGTAAATTCAATAATAGTAATAATAGTATCTTTCTGTATTTAAGCTATTTTCAGAGAAATATTCTAAATAGATATAAATATATAGAATTTTTGGTAATAAAATATGGAAATAGCACCTAATGACAATTGTAGTTCTCACTCTATATATTTTTAACACCTCATATAATAATTCAATAACTATGAGCATGGTGTAAAGCCTTCATATATATAGTAACGGTATTGCTAGAAAATTTCGAGGCATTTCATAAACAAAATTTTTATATATAATGTTTTGAACAAAAAGAAACAGCAAAAAATCTTGTTTTGAAAAATGAAAAAAAAAATAACATTAAAAGGCATTTTTTACATAATTTTTTTTTTAATTAACGTCTAAAAGGCCCCTGAATCATAAAGTGCACTCTCTTTTCTGTCAAAAACAGTTATTTTTTAAGCTAAAAACTCTAGAAAATTTTATACTTTGTTTTACTGCAGAGGCGGATTAGTGTTTAGAATGGCAAATCATTTCTCCAAAATGGGTGTATAGGTTTTCTTTTGAGACCGTTTTTCCATATTCACATAAGAAAAAAAATCAAAATAAATAGTAATTAATTTTTATTTGCACAGGAAACCGTAAGATCACATACAAGTAAGCACAGAAATCAATGTAAACGTTATGATTGGATCATTTTTCTTTACTGCCGGATTATTATAAAAAACAGTAAAAATCATGTTGCCAGATACATTTTAAATACTTTAAAAATACTAAAGTTATATTGTATAAAGTTTATATTGCATTTATTGCTGAACTGGTTTCGCGAGATTTTTAAGCCTTTTTATTCCGCCTAATGAAAATTTGTCATTTGAGTTCTTTCTGTATCACCTGATTTTCTGGCGTGGCTCATTTATTGCAGCGTCATAATTTTGAGTAATATATAATAGCGAGTAACATATAATTAGAGCCAGCAAATCTAACCAATTGTCACATGGTAAACACATGATCCAATGTTTCGGGGGTGCGATCTGGAGTTAACGATTTTATCTTGGGGGAGCAGCACATGGATACCTGCTGCACTGAAAAACAGGAAGTGCGGATGGCCTTTGGAGATCGCATTTTACCGGAATATGCAACTTTGTCCGACTCGGACGGGATCATAGGGTTTGTGGGCCTTTTGAATTAGCTACCGAAAGGGTATCGTTTTGCTGGGGCTTGCAAAAGGGCTGTTTGACCAGAGGGGTCTAAAAAACCAATGATGTTGCTTTCGGGTCAAGGGGTTACGCCCCAGAAACCAATGAGATTTTCAGCGTTTGAGAGGCGTGCTTTAAAATCTTGGAGAGAGAGACAGTTTTAAAATTAAGAAAAAAGGAGATGAGGTAGTTGACTCCGGGATACGAATAAGTAAACATCTCTTTTACGGCCGGCTCCTTTGGGAGATGAAAAATAAAAAGACGCCAGACGTGCCACTGTGAATTATGTTGGTGAGTTTCCCATTAGGGGCCTTTCCTAATATGTATTCTATATTCTCTCTCTCTCTCTCCACTTTATTACCTACAAGTTAACGTTAAGCAGACAGTTTTATATGATCGGCTATCATCAGTTCCAATTTAGTCGGGAAGACTCATTGCAATTGTTGTTATATTGTTTCTCTTTTCAATCCAATGAATTCATATAACATATAGATAAAATGTTTTTACATAATAATTGTAAATATATATGCATTATTTTGTAAATAAATTTATGTGTTTGTTAATGTACACACGGCCTTGTTCTTTTCCCGGCCTTACCGGGCGTGTCTTAAAACAGGCAGATACCTCAGGACACTAATCATCCAGGGCACTTAAGCTTTATTGTCTAAAGCTGGGTATCGGTCACTGGGTGTTACCATATTCACAAATAATTAAATATTGCATTATTTTTTTTTACATTACAATATAACCTAAATGGGCGATTTTCGTCATCACTTGTTTTATTAGAGAGAGTAATTACTAATGCCGATCGAAAAAGCTACGTGGTTCGTGTATATGTAGGACTTTTAGGAGCGCAAACTATGCAGGCTGGCAGATGTTAATAATTATATATTTTATAAAACTTTGTGCGCCCCCTCGTATGCCAGGCTTAATATATTATTTTTATGTAATTAAATATCCTCGCAAACTAATTCACATGTGCATTGCAAATAATTGTATCCATGCACCATTCATGAAAGCCAGTAACCAAGTGAATTATTTCAGCTATTGAAGTATTTGTTATTCCGTACCACACAGAAAAAGCACTGAAATCAATAAACATAACCTTGACATAAATTCTACGGATACCATTACGTTTCCCACTTTCAATTCAAAGCTAGTTAGCTTCCCTACAATTCGAAAAGACAAAAGCAATGATACTCAGACCAACGCTCGAATGTAAATGAAACATGTGTTACTACGCGACGCATGCAAATTCAGCAACGCATACAAACATATACATGTAGATCGTAGAGAGAGAGCATGTTATTTCTTTGGATAAATTCCAACACACATTCTGGAAGAAAAGGCAGATTGAACAGTAAATACAGGAAGAAAATAATCAGTTCAGGAGTTAACATTGCTGCAACAATTATTCATTTGCAATTTACAGATTGTGTTTTGTCAGTGGCGCGCCTTTAATATTTTACATTTCAATTGTTAACAAAATAATAATTAGTTTTCCGTTAAACCAACTCAATTTGAATATTTCAATGGTGCAAAAGTTCGTATATCAGATATTCATTTCTCAGAAACTCCAAATTATCCGAATCTAGTGCCCTCTTACGGGGGGGGGGGATTGAGGGGACCCATCACCATCAGGGGTCCCCAAATATATATTCATTAAATTGTATTAGTAGTTTTCTCTTAGAATTGCAGTGAATTTGTTTTAGACATGTTTTACCAACTGGCTAAAAAAGAAAAAAAATATTGCACTTTCTAATAAAATGTAGTGCTTTTCTATTGGGGGGTCCCCTTGCAGTTTGGGGGAGGGCAAGTGTTTTGGGGGGAGATCCCCTTACAGTGTGGGGGCCTGTGTTATGAGAAATATATTTTTGGTAGTTTTTGATATATCGTATTATTTTTTGTATTTAATAAGATATATCAAAATTTATATAGTATCTTGATATATCAAGTATTCTTTTATATTTTCCTTTGTTGGAGCCTTACATTTTCTTTTCGGTGAGAGGGGAAAATATTTCTTCCAAGTTTGTTCAACAGTTGCATTGCTGATCTTACTGCAAGTTTCATAAACACTTCGTAAAATCTGGATTGTTGAAACTAATTTTTTTAAACATTTTAAGAGATAAGGAATTTTTATTTGATTAGTAATTCACAGGAAATTACGGAATATAAATCTATCTAGCAAATAGCCGAACTTTGAAAGGACTCGAGGATGTGACGTATGCGAACTGTGAAATATTTCAAATTAAAAGTAACAAATATTTATGAAATTAAACATATCAAAAATTAATTTCAGCATTTGAGAATCCAAGTGCAAAAGAGCATATCAGTTTATAAAATTTTAATATTAAATGAAACACATTAGAATACTGAAAACAATGAAATCAAAGTAACACATGTGAATCGCAAAAACATATTTAATAGACAGAAGTATGTTTAAATCACAATGCATGCTCGTGCATCACGCTTTGATGAGGCACTTGAAAGTTGTTGTTCGCTTGTTATTTGTAGCAAGGGTAGTGAGTATGCACAGTTTTAACAAGAAAGATCAATCATGCATAAAGAATTGATTATGAAACACTTTCCAACTGAAATGCAATTTATTTATACATCTCGAAAATGCGATACATTCAGAAGTGATGTTTTTAAAATTATCACAATACTAAAATAATTTATTTTACTTAAAAATATAAAACCATGGCGATAAAATTACTTTCTAACTTAATGCTTAAAACTTCATCGGAAAAGCAATACTATAGAATCGTCTGCTTCTCCATGTAAAATCAATGAATGTTTCATTCATATCAGCTATATTGCACATTCCAGAACTAAATAATTTTGCTTTAAAGAATTTCAGCAATTCTTATACAACTCATAGCTTGATATGTTTACATTCAACATACGTGAAAATTAGGCTTCATCGTAGAAATAATTAAAGCTTGATGATCATTTAAACTCCAAAATATTGTAAATGCGTTGTTTCAGAATATAGAAGCACAGAAATTAAGCAAAAATGAAGCGGTTTTAGGACGTATACAATACTAAATATAAATTCAAAAAAACTTTAAAAGTCAAGATTTTGACACAAGATTTATGCCATATTTTATTTTGAAGTGAGTCACGTGATCTCTTTATAATATGGGTGCAATTAGTGTTTTAATTTTTCTTTAAAAAAATGCCGAAGATATTTTGATGAAACTTTGTCATAATTTTTATGGGATAATTTGAATATTTTCCAAAATTTTCGTAGCAATTTGTGAATTTTAAATTCACTTAAAAAATGTTTGAAAAATTATGTCCCATAGGATTCAGTGTATTACATTCTGCGAAAGAGTGAAATATTTGGAGCGCTGTCCGCATGTACCAATAATATTTTATGAAGAGTTTTGTATATAAGAAATGATTTCGTTAAATATAATTGTTATCTTTAGCTGCCTAACATTTATCCAGAAAGCTGCCAGAACTGAAACTATGCAGCTAATCAAAATATGTAGAACATGTCTTTACCATAACACAGACTGTCCGCTCTGATGAGTTGGCAGATTACCTTAGAGGAGCTCACTATTGGGAAGAAGGCTGGCAAACAGGGGATCTGTGTGTGCACTACAATGGAAAGGTTGCAAACGCGGAAACCTGTTTAACGATTGCGTTTATTGCGCGTATTTCGTCAATTTTTTGGAATTTAGAATAGTTGGAATGTTTTATTAGCATTGCGCTTGCGACTAAGAAAATATTTAACTTCTGTTCCAACTTCTAACGTCTGTTTATTTAGTTAACTAGAATATGATATTTGTGAACCGTGCTTTTGTCGACTAAATGTCTGTTAAAGGAAAATTATTTCATTCCAAGGAACGGAATGTGGTAGTAGACAAGAAATAACAGTTCAGAAACTCAGACCACTCGACTCGCCCAATGGTTCTCTATAAAAAAGCAGTGAATATATTATTTATAAACTGTTTTCCATTCCTTTTATTCATTATCGATATTTTTAAAATTATCACAATACTACAATAATTTATTTTACTTAAAAACATAAAACCATGGAGATAAAAGCACTTTCTAACTTCATGCTTAAATCTTCATCAAAAAAGCAATAATATGGAATTGTCTGCATTTCTGTGTAAAATCAATGAATGTTTCATTCATATTAGCTATATTGCAGGCTTCAGAGCTAAATAATTTTACTTTAAAGCAATTCAGCAATTTTTAGAGAACTCATTTTACTGCTTGATGGGTTTACATTCTCCATACGTTAAAGTTATGCTTCGTTGTAGAAACGATCAAAGTTTGATGACCATTTTAAACTCCAAAATATTGAAATTGCGTTGGCGCAGTATATACATGCACAGAAAAGACAAGAAAGATCAATCATGCATAAAGCATTGATTATGAAACACTTTTCAACTCTAATTTCATTTAAATATCTCTAAAATGCGATACATTCAAAGGTCATATTTTTAAAATTATCACAATACTGCAATAATTTATTATATTTGAAAATTAAAACTTCATAAAAAGAAACGAACTTGATTCAAATGACGTCATCGAAATATAAATAACCTGGCTCTCTGTTGTTGTTGTTGTTGAGACCAGATCGTCCGACCTACCAGAAAGTTGTAAGATAACCGTTTGGACGGCCGGGAAGTGCCACCCAATTTAGACCGGAATCCAGGCCTGGCTCTCTGTGTAAAAGTAGTAAATATTTCATTCATGCATTTTTATTTCATTCATCACAGTACTACAATAAGTTATTCTACTTGGAAACTTAAAACCATGGAGGTAAAAGTAAATTACTCTATGCATTAAACTTCCTCGAAAAAGTCTGGCATTAAATCGTATCCTTCTCTATGTAAAATCAATGAATGTTTCATTCATATCATCTATATTGAAGCTTTCAGAACAAAATAATTTTGCATTAAAGAAATTCAGCAATTCTTACAAAACTCATTTTGCAGGCTAAGCTGTTCATATTCTCCATAAGTGAAAATTAGGTTTCGTTGTAGAAATAATCAAAGTTTGATGATCATTTAAACTCAAATATATTGTAATTGCGCTGATTCAGAATACAGATGCACAGAAATTAAGCAAAAATAAAGTGGTTTTATGTCGGATACAACACTAAATATAAACAAGAAAGATCAGTCATGCATAAAGCATTGATTATGAAACACTTTCCAACTTCAATGCAATTTTGCTTAAAAATTTCTAAAATGTGATACATTCATCGGTAATATTTTTTAAATTATCTCTATACTACATTAATTTATTATATTTGAAAACTTAAAACTTCATCGATAAAAATGAACTTCATTCAAACGACGGCATTGAAATATAAATTGCATGGTTTAAACATCTCTAAACTGCGATACATTCCTCGGTATTATTTTTAAAATTATCACAGTACTACAATAATTTATTATATTTGAAAACTTCATCGAAAACATATGAACTTTATTCAAATGACGTCATCAAAATATAAATCGCCTGGCCCTCCCTCTCTATAAAAGCAGCATTTAATTCATATTCTATCCATTCCTTTCATTTATCACAATACCATAATAATTTATTTTATTTAGAAACTTAAAACCATTGAGGTACAAGTAATTCAAATCTATGCTTAAAACTTCATAGAAAAAATCATCTTCTTCTCTGTGTAAAATCAATGAATGTTTCATTCATATCAGCTATATTGCAGACTCCATGAGCTAAATAATTTTGCATTAAAGAAATGTAGCAATTCTTACAAAACTCATTCTTTTGGTGTTTACATTCCCCATAAGTAAAAACTAGGATTCGTTGTAGAAATAATCAAAATGTGAGGATTATTTTAAACTCAAATACATTATAATTGAGCTGATTCAGAATACAGATGCACATAAATTAAGAAAAATAAAGCGGTTTTAGGACGGATACAACACTCAATATAGGACAGATGTAACACAAAATATAAATTTAAAAGAACCTTAAAAATCACGATTTTGACACAAGATGGATGTCATATTTTATTTAGAAGTGGGTCGCGTCATCTCTTCATATAATGGTCAAGTGATCTGTTTATATAAAGGGTGAAATTATTATTTTAATTTTTATTTAAAAAACTGCTGAATATATTTTGCTGAAAATTTTTTTATATACTTTATGGGATAATTTGAATATTTCCTAAAACTTTCGAACCAATTTAAGAATTTTAAATTTGCTAAAAAAATGTTTGAAGAATTAGATCCCATAGGGTTGAATGTATTTCATTTTCTCGAACTTTCAATCCGGTTTCAATTCAAAACTAATGGGATGAAATTATTCGTTTATATTCCCATAGGTCCCACGGACCGTCTGGACAACATAATAAAATTCCATTTTGATAAAGTCATTTTTAAAGAAGTTATCGTGCTAACAGACAGACAGACATACAGACAGACACACAAAGTGAACAAAGTCATAAACGCTTTTCAACTATGTTGTAAAGTGTTAAAAACTACTGAACATATTTTGCTGCATTTTTTTATATATTTTATAGGGTAATTTGAATATTTCCTAAAATTTTTAAAGCAATTTGTGATTTTTAAATTCACTTAAAACATGTTTGAACAAGAAAGATCAATCATGCTTAAAGCATTGATTAAGAAACACTTTCCAACTTCAATGCAATTTTATTTAAACATGTCTAAAATGCAATACATTCCTCGGTAATATTTTAAAACTTCTCACAATACTACATTGATTTATTATAGTTGAAAACTTAAACATTCATCCAAAAAAATGAACTTCATTCAAATGACGGCATTGAAATATAAATTGCCTGGTTTAAACATCTCTAAAATGTGATATATTACTCGGTAACAATTTTAGAATTATCATAATACCACGATAATTTATTATATTTAAAAACTCCATCGAAAACAACTGAAATTCATTCAAATGACGTCATAGAAAAAATAACACGCCTGGCTCTCTCTAAAAAAGCAGCATTTCATTCATAAATAATTTCCCATTCATGTCATTCATCACAATACTATAATAATTTATTTTATTTAAAAATTAAGACCATGGAGCTATAAGTAATTTAATTTCTATGCTTAAAACTTCATCGCAAAAAATCGTCCTTCTCTCGGTAAAGTCAATAAATATTTCTTTCATATCAGCTATGCAGACTCCATGAGCTAAATTCTTTTGCATTAAAAAAATACAGCAATTCCTATACAACTCATCCTACATATTTTGCTGTTTACATTTCACATAAGTGAAAAATAGGCTTCGTTAGAGAAATAATCAAAGTTGGATGCTCATTTAAACTCAAATATATTGTCATTGCGTTGTTTCAGTATGTAGATGCACAGAATTTAAGCGAAAATAAAGAGGTTTTACGACGAATACAACACTCAATATGAATAAAAAAGAACTGACGATTTTGAGACAAGATGGATGCCGTATTATATTTTGAAGTTGGTCACGTGATCGTTTCATATCATGGTCACGTGATCGCTTCATGTAAGAGGTGTAATTATTATTTTAATTTTTATTTAAAAAAGTACTGAATATATTTCGCTGAATTTTTTTTTATATATTTTATGGAACAATTTGAATATTACCTAAAATTTTCGAAGCAATTTGTGAATTTTAAATCCGCTTAAAAAATGTTTGAAAATTTGGTCCCATTGGGTTCAATGTATTTCATTTTTTCAACCCGGGTTCAATCCAGAACTAATTGGGTGATATTATTTATTTATATTCCCATAGGTCCTACAGACCGTCTGAACAACATACTAAAATTTCATTTTGATTAAGTCATTTTTACGGCAGTTATCGTGCTAACGGACAGACAGACTGACAGACAGACAGACAGACAGAATGAACAAAGTCATAAACATATTTCAACTTTGTTGTAAAGTGTTAAAAAGGAAGTCCTATATGGTTCAATGTATTTCATTTTTTCATCCCGGGCTAAATCCAAAACTAGTTATGTGGTATTATTCATTTATATTCCCATATATCCCACAGATCGTTTCAACAACATTCTAAAATTTCATTTTTATGAAGTTATTTTTAACACAGTTATCGTGCGAACGGACAGACAGACAGACAGAATGAATGTACAAAGTCATAAACATTTTTCAACTATGTTGTAAAGTGTTAAACATGTTCGTGTCACCCTGCTATAATCTGTTTTAAAAATTGGGATTTTGATTCTGTGTTTGACATATGTATTCAAAATTTCATCTTCCTGCCCATTATAGTTTTCGAGTAAAATAGATCAGAAAATTCAGGCAAATGTTGGTTTCGCTTCAGTAGAAATGGAGATTGGACGATTCCCTAGTTCATAATTAATTAGTGAGTAAAAAAAGTGAGGATTAAATTCGTTAGGAAAGATGAAGAATACCGAGGGCATAAGTTGGTTAGCGTTAGGTTTAAAGTACTAAGTAAAAAATGCCGATTTATTATCCTATAAAAAAATTCCGATAGCGGAATGTATGTGTGCTTGTGCTAGTATTTTCTGTTTCGGTTATTATGTTTGTCATACTTTCATATGTAAGAAAGGAGAAAAACTACAGGTAGTAGCTGCTCAAGTATTACTTTCATTATATATATAGTATAATGTATAAGAAAAGTATTGTGACGGGGTCGAAAATTCGAATTCAGGTTTTTGACGGGAGAACAAGTTTTAAGTATCCCTGAACACGAATCAAACGTTTTTGAGGTAATGTCTCTATGTGTGTGTGTGTGTGTGTGTGTGTGTGTGTGTGTGTGTGTGTGTGTGTGCGTGCGTGTGCCGACAGTACCTGACGAACGGAGCAATTCGAACGAAATTTGGTACAAA
The DNA here is from genome assembly GCA_951213105.1 of Amaurobius ferox. Lineage (NCBI taxonomy): Eukaryota > Metazoa > Arthropoda > Arachnida > Araneae > Amaurobiidae > Amaurobius > Amaurobius ferox. The sequence continues at coordinate 64,570,432 of OX578149.1, forward strand.
AATTGCAATCCGTGAATGCTGGAAGCCTATTGTTTTTAAACTCAATCGAATATTCAGAACTCCCCAAAATTTCTGTTCTCGTGAAAACGTTGAAACCGTTCTCGAGATATTGCAAATTTTCCAAATAAATTTATCAAAAAATCACATAAAATAGAAAAAATTCTTAACTATTGTGAAATATGTTCACTTTTCATATGTACTATAATGAGATAAATTTGCTGGCATCATTCTCGTTAATCTAGCGCGTTCCATTTATGAGAAGATATACTTTGGGTAATGGTTTTGTATTTGGACGCCAATAGTCATTTATCAACTATAAGAATAATTTATTTCTCCGTCCATAACGCTTGGCGATATTTTGGCGACAAAGTTGTTGTAAGGAATGTTGCCACTTGGCGATTTTTTAAAATGTTGCCACTTGGCAACTTTTTTAAATGTTGCCAAATTAACGAAAATTTCGCCAAATTGATAAAAATGACGCTAAATCTATGAAAATGAATACTAATTGAAGAACATTCAATATCTTTAGCGTGATGTCGCCAACTTGGCGACTTTTGAATATTGCAAAATTAACGAAAGTACCTCAGAATTGATAAAAATATCGCCAAATTGATAAACATGACTCTAAATAGAAGGTGATGTTTTGCAAATTTTTATTTCCTTCATGTGGTGGGCGCACCTTCTGGTTTACTCCTATTAGAAAGCTTTTCTCCTCATTTGTCTGCAACACTTGGAGATATATTTACCGAAATTAGTGAATAATCTAATGACATATCGCCAACTTATCAATATTTAGCCCCAGATTGACGAACATATCATCAAAATTATAAAAATGACGGTAAGTTAATAAAAATAAGGCCTAATTGATGGATTTATTGCTTACATATTTTAATATATGGACTATATTGCTTATTGAGGATGGAAATAATATTGATAATTATTAATTTAGAGTTGCGGAAATTTAAGTTAATTGGATACGGAAAAGTTTCGCATGTTGTCATCCGGAAATGTCACGAATGTACAATTCAATGTTAAATACAGCGTGTCATGGATCTTATACATCCATATCGGCAGTAAGAACTTGCAATTTCGCCCCCAATAGCTCAAAGGTAGAGCTTTGGCTGGCCAGTTCGTGGATCTAGGTTCTATTCCAGGTTGGAGCACGGTTCTTTATAATCTTATACATCATTTTTTCACTGTGAAAGAAGTAAATTCACTGCATTATCTAAGAAAAGTCACTTGCTGCCCACATCATATTTTTTTATCTTGTTTAAGTGTAAATTGTTGCTTAGAGTCCCCAACGCTTAAAATGGATATTATGTGCTAAGACGGGCCATATTTTCCCCTTTAAACATATATTTTACGAATTTATAATTTCAAAGAATGAAAATAAATTATATTGATAAACCCTATAATGTCAAATTAAACATTTTCGTCAATCTCTACAATTGTTTAATGCCATTTTGACACGAAGAAATGCTCACATGAACTCTATTTTACTACATATAGACCACTAGGAGCGATTACTCGACGTTGCTCGGGATTTACAACGCAAAACTCTGATAAAAATTACACCGGAAAATATAGAGCCGTGAATCTTATACATTGTTTTTTCCCTGTGAAAGAAGTAAATTCATTGCATTATGTAAGAAAAGAAATCACTGCATTATGTAAGGAAAAAAAATCATTGCATTATATAAGTCATAGCTGCTTCCGCTGCGTAAGCCTGTGAAAAATAAAACATGGTGATAGAGTTTCCATTTAAATTCATATTTCAAACCTGGAGATTTTCAAAAGTGACTAACTAATACGTGCAATAAACTCCCACAAAACTCATTGACTTTCACGTTTAAAACGAACGATTAATTGACTTTCACGTTTTAAACGAACGATTTCCAACCTTTTCCGTTGGGAATCATGGAGTTAGAGAGTAGAATGCCTAGAAAAATGTTTCGTTTTCCATTAATATCTCGATTGGTCTTAGAAACTCGAAACTTGGACTAAATTTATGGGAGGCTATTTTAAAGCTACCCACAAAATTTCATTAAATTCGGTGCAGCTGTTCACCCATGATGATGAGACAAACGAAAGTTTCGTTTTTTATTAATATCGCGACAACCCCTGGTGTTAGAAACTCGAACCATGGACAAAATTTTAAGTGGCCTATTTCAAGATTACCTACTAAATTTCATCAAATTCGGTTCAGCCGTTCTCCCGTGATATTGGATCATACATACATACATACATACTTTTCTTCTTTATATATATAGATTTGCAGCATTTTCAATAACCTAAAATATTTGATTTTTAAATACTTGAATCCAATTCAAATATATGAGTATCCACTGTAAATTTCGTCCCAGCAGTTTTAATCCCAGCAAGTCGAAATGTTAGGACGACGATTCAAATTTCGATTGGACCAGCAAGGTACTTTACAACTAAATACATTCAGATAAACATTGCGATTATCGTTTGTAGATTTCTATCGGTACATCTTGACTCCAACGAATTGGCGAAATAAAATATTTTGGCAATAAAAGTATGTAATATTCTGAATAGCACAGACACGATTTAGAAAGCAATAAAATGCTGCAAAACAACGAAACTGGCACATGCCTTCAATATCAATGAAGCTCTTGTTGCTAAGCGACAAATAACACGCACAAAGATACATGTAATTCTGATTTGGGGGGAGTCTTTCTTGCTTTAGTCAAATTCCGGAGATTAGTTTAAAATATTGGTTTTAAGTATAGCAATTGTATAAAGTATATTATAAAATAGCTCTATAACCATATTTAATGCATAGTAATTTCATATATTTATCATTTAGTGTTTGCAAATAGTTAGTGTATAGATTTCATTTATATATTTGTAAGATATTTGCATATATGTAAAGATATTTGTATATATTTCTTTTGTAATATTTGTTCTCAATTTTTGTTTTCATGTATCTTTCAACTTTCTCCAAATGTGTTCCTTGAACAAAATGCTGATATTTGAAAATCTGAAAAAAAATAGTCTCTATATCGATATTCCGTTTAAAAATTATAATTTCCGAAATTAAAATTTTATACCGGTATTGAATGCATGCCCTTCTTCATACTCAAATTATTTCCGTACACCAATACATCGTCCTTTGAAAGAAATACTGGGTTAGCAAGAAATAAGTTTCCCACTTCACAGGGCTCTAGAAAGCGTTCTGTTGGTCCAATTGAGATAAAATTTGAAATACAGATAATTCAAATAATGCGTTTGGCATTTATTATATCAAAAATTTTAGTATCAACATTCACCTATAGATGGCGCTATAACACAAATGGTATTTATTTGCATATATCGAAAATGTGAAACATTATTTGCGTTACAGCGCATGCCTAGTAGTATTGTATTCTTTGGATAAAAAGAAGGCGGATTCTGCACGAGCTTTAGTTATTTCTCAGCACATCATGCCAAAGTTGCAAGAAAAAGCGCTACTGGTGAAATTGTACTACCAGAACCAGCAGAACTCCGCTGATATGAATGAAATATTCATTGATTTTACAGAGAGAAGGGCGATTTTTTAGATGAAGTTTTAAGCATAGAGTTTAATTACTTGTACCTCCATGGTCTTAAGTTTTTAAATAAAATATATTATTATAGTATGAGATGAATGAAATGAATAGAAAAAAGTTATGAATAAAATGCTGCTCTTATAGAGAGTGCCAGCCGTGTTATACTTCGATGACGTCATATGAATAAATTTCAATTGGTTTAATGATGTTTTCAAAAATAATAAATTATTGTAGAATTATGATAATTTTAAAAATATTACCGAGGAATGTATCGCATTTTAGAGATGTTTAAACCAAGTAATTTATATTTCAATGCCGTCATTTGAATGGAGTTCATTTTTTTTGATGAAAATTTAAGTTTTCAAATGTAATAAATTAATGTAGTATTGCGATAACTTTAAAACTATTATCGAGGAATGTATCGTATTTTAGAGATGTTTAAATAAAATTACATTGAAGCTGGAAAGTGTGTCATAATCAATGCTTTATGCCTGATTGATCTTTCTTGTTATTGTTTATCTTAGCGACTTGAATGGACTTGCTAGTCCCCAAGCAGCATTATTACGAAATATTGTGCTTTCCTGTATTGTCTTGTTATAAATTAATTTACCACATTCCTAAAATTTAATTATCACATTGGAATTATTTTTTTTTCGTTTCACTGACATTATTCAGCTATGTTATGTTCCAAAAGCAGATTCATTTTATTTTTTCCATGGTGTGTATTACATGTTTTCGTTTTTATCCTTCTAGCTTATATTATGGACCACTGAAATTGATTCTTTGGAGAACTGCAACACGAAGAAGGTAAGATTAAAACATAACTACATACTTATCATGCATTTTTTTAATTCGATCTTTCAGAAACTTCTAACACTTTTCACAGAGCAAGAAATCCAAACTTTCCTCTGCGGAACAATTCCGTTGAGGAACAATGCATTGCCGCGATCAGGCGGAAGATCCGGATGAGCTTCTAGATAAGTGTTTAAGGAAATTCATTAGCAGAGGGATGCGCGAACAGAAACTAATCACCACAACTTTTCATTGCTTTCGAAAAGTTGAATTTTTTGTTGTTGTTACACAGGGTTAGCAAGAAATAAATTTTCCACTTCAGAGAACTCTAGAATGCGTTCTATTGGTCCAATTGAGATAAAATTTGAAATACAGATAATTCAAATAATGCGCTTGGCATTTATTATATCAAAATTTAAGTATCAACATTCACCTATAGATGGCGCTATAACACAAATGGTATTTATTTGCATATATCGAAAATGTGAAACATTATTTGCGTTACAGCGCATGCCTAGTAGTATTGTATTCTTTGGATAAAAAGAAGGCGGATTCTGCACGAGCTTTAGTTATTTCTCAGCACATCATGCCAAAGTTGCAAGAAAAAGCGCTACTGGTGAAATTGTACTACCAGAACCAGCAGAACTCCGCTGATATGAATGAAATATTCATTGATTTTACAGAGAGAAGGGCGATTTTTTAGATGAAGTTTTAAGCATAGAGTTTAAATACTTGTACCTCCATGGTCTTAAGTTTTTAAATAAAATATATTATTATAGTATGAGATGAATGAAATGAATAGAAAAAAGTTATGAATAAAATGCTGCTCTTATAGAGAGTGCCAGCCGTGTTATACTTCGATGACGTCATATGAATAAATTTCAATTGGTTTGATGATGTTTTCAAAAATAATAAATTATTGTAGTATTATGATAATTTTAAAAATATTACCGAGGAATGTATCGCATTTTAGAGATGTTTAAACCAAGTAATTTATATTTCAATGCCGTCATTTGAATGGAGTTCATTTTTTTCGATGAAAATTTAAGTTTTCAAATGTAATAAATTAATGTAGTATTACGATAACTTTAAAACTATTATCGAGGAATGTATCGTATTTTAGAGATGTTTAAATAAAATTACATTGAAGCTGGAAAGTGTGTCATAATCAATGCTTTATGCCTGATTGATCTTTCTTGTTATTGTTTATCTTAGCGACTTGAATGGACTTGCTAGTCCCCAAGCAGCATTATTACGAAATATTGTGCTTTCCTGTATTGTCTTGTTATAAATTAATTTACCACATTCCTAAAATTTAATTATCACATTGGAATTATTTTTTTTTTCGTTTCACTGACATTATTCAGCTATGTTATGTTCCAAAAGCAGATTCATTTTATTTTTTCCATGGTGTGTATTACATGTTTTCGTTTTTATCCTTCTAGCTTATATTATGGACCACTGAAATTGATTCTTTGGAGAACTGCAACACGAAGAAGGTAAGATTAAAACATAACTACATACTTATCATGCATTTTTTTAATTCGATCTTTCAGAAACTTCTAACACTTTTCACAGAGCAAGAAATCCAAACTTTCCTCTGCGGAACAATTCCGTTGAGGAACAATGCATTACCGCGATCAGGCGGAAGATCCGGATGAGCTTCTAGATAAGTGTTTAAGGAAATTCATTAGCAGAGGGATGCGCGAACAGAAACTAATCACCACAACTTTTCATTGCTTTCGAAAAGTTGAATTTTTTGTTGTTGTTACACAGGGTTAGCAAGAAATAAATTTTCCACTTCAGAGAACTCTAGAATGCGTTCTATTGGTCCAATTGAGATAAAATTTGAAATACAGATAATTCAAATAATGCGCTTGGCATTTATTATGTCAAAATTTAAGTATCAACATTCACCTATAGATGGCGCTATAACACAAATGGTATTTATTTGCATATATCGAAAATGTGAAACATTATTTGCGTTACAGCGCATGCCTAGTAGTATTGTATTCTTTGGATAAAAAGAAGGCGGATTCTGCACGAGCATTAGTTACTTCTCAGCACATCATGCCAACGTTGCAAGAAAAATCGCTACTGGTGAAATTGTTCTACCAGAACCAGCAGAACTCCGTTGCAGCTGTAATAGAATTCCGCCGTATGAAGCAGATACTACGAAGAGGTCCAATGTCTCCATGTGCCCTACGTAAGATGATAAAGAAATTTGAAACAACTGGGCAACTTAGCATTCTTTCAGGTAGAGGACGAAAGCCAATCCAGTCTTTTAGCTTTGAAAATGTGGCTACCACGGTCGTTGAAGCCAGCAGTCATTCGCCGCATGGTATTGTGGGCGTGCCAGTTGTTTTCCGTGTATTGGATATGCCGTATTCCACTGTACGAAAAAACTTACGGCGGATTTTGAATTTTTATCCCTACAAAATCAAGCCTGTGCACCTATTGCAGGACGGAGACTCGGAGGTTCGTAAAAATTTTGCACTTCAGTTCTTTACTCGAATGGTGGTTGATGTTAGTTGGCCATGGAACATCCTGTGGACTGACGAATCCCACTTTTGCCTCAATGGGAAAGTGGTCCAGAATGGTCGAATTTGAGCAGCGGAAAACCCTCACGCTAACCAGGAACAACCTTTGCATCCCGAAAAAGTCACAGTATGGTGTTGTTTTACTGCTACCTTTATTATTGGACCGTATTTTTTTGAAGAGGTAACTGCAACTGGAATCAAAACCTGTTTTGTCACAGAACTACTGATTTTAAAAATATTACCGAGTAATGTATCGCATTTTAGAGATGTTTAAACAGGCAATTTATATTTCAATGCCGTCATTTAAATGAAGTTCATTTTTTCGCTGAATTTTAAGTTTTCAAATATAATAAATTGATGTAGTATTGTGATAATTTTTAAAATACTACCGAGGAATGCATCGCATTTTAGAGATGTTTAAATAAAATTTCATTGAAATTGAAAAGTGCTTCATAATCAATGCTTTATGCATGATTGATCTTTCTTGTTGATTTTGACATTGGCATAATTCATAGTCAGCAATATTTTCGCCAAATAATTTCTTTAATCGCCAAATTAAATTTTCTTTCGCAAAATATGACCTTGGCGATCGGCAGGAAAATTTGAAACGGTTTTTGATATTTAGAATATTTAATATGTATTCAGGTGTCGCATTTAGTGACATCATCGATTTATTCCGCACGGAAAGAGGAGTTGGAAATGAATAATAAAATCACATATGTCTAAAAATATAAAACTAAACAAGGGAGAATTAGAGAAATTCAAGAACCATTTAAGGGATTTGAGTGATTTCAGTTAAGATGAAATGCAATCTGCATAACAATGTATGCAAATTGTGATGTAGAGTGACTGTGAAAAAAAGGAAAACCCAGTCATTGATTCGAGGAATTAATGAAAATAATGGGATAGAAAGGGCCCGTATTGAATGCAATTGAATGCATTTCAAAAACATTTGCACATAATGAAATACATCATAAACCAGCGATGTCAGAAATTAGAGATGCAAATTACTAAAGTGCAAATAATAATCTCAGTCATGCTAAAATGTATTATTAGCTTACAAATATAAAAACTCAACAACTGCTTAGAAGTCTTTTATTGCCATTAATTACCTATATCATATGAACTGAACTGGCAGATTGATTGACTGAATGAGAAAATGGGGTTGGCTATGTATAAAATTTATTGAGCATATTTTTTACAGCTAGAAGTTTTTTTTTGTGCTATTCTATGCAATTTCGAAAGTATGAGATTACAAAATAAGGGAATAACTAAAAAGCGAAAATTGAAATTACAGGTGATGGTGAAAAAATACGTATATTCAAATACTCGAAATCACTTTGCTTAATGATCGAGCACTTTCACTCTACCTAGAATCTTGGTTTTGGTCTTATTCGATCCGTCTTAGCTTCCAGGTTAACGGAAATATCTAATATTTCAAAAATTCGGAATTAGTCGTGAAGATTCAAAGAAATAATTAAAAAGAATCAAAAACACTCTTTAAAATAATTGAGCACTTCTACTCAAGCCGGAATCTCGGTTTTTGTTTCATGCGATCCGTCTCAGTTTGCTAATCAACGTAAATATTGAACATTTCAAACATTCAAATAAGGAGTGACGATGCAAGAAGATTTTCAAAAATCGTACACCACTTTATCATTCACAAATGTGCGCCATTCCATTTTTATAAATTAATTTTATACTGGTTTTGATATTCAGAACTTTTATTAGAAGTATCACTTTTAGTGGGCATCAGTCATTGAGAACGCACGGACGACGGGTAAATATCTAGCATTGTTATAAAATCCTAAACAGTCTTCACGATATATTAAAATGATATCTATGAACAAGCATTGTTATTATTTGAAAGTCCAAGTTGCTTGAACTTGTTGGCAAATTTGGCGATGTTGGCGACAAATTTATCTACATTGGCGACAAATTTAGCTACATTGGCGACAAATTTAGCTACATTGGAAATTTGACGAAATATCGCTACACATGAGATGAACAATACAAAGTAGATAAAATGCGCCTACTTACCGATTTTTGGAAAGTGCTAGAATTTCATAGACTGATGAAGAAATTTCCGAGTTAATATTTTTCTTTCTTTCTTCTTTTTTTTTTAATGGGTTGGCGTGATACGAGCAAGAGTGAATGTGAATACGGTACTGTCTTGAGAATTCATTTAGTGAATGAGTTGATTATTTAATTATTGTTTTGTTAACACTTTACAACAAAGTTGAAAAGTGTTTATGACTTTGTTCATTCTGTCTGTCTGTCCGTTAGTACGATAACTGCCGTAAAAATGACTTAATCAAAATGAAATTTTAGTATGTTGTTCAGACGGTCTGTAGAACCTATGGGAATGTAATTGAATAATATCACCCAATTAGTTTTGGATTGAACCCGGCTCGAAAAGATGAAATACATTGAGCACTATGGGACCTAATTTTTCAAAAAAATTTTAAGCGGATTTAAAATTCACAAATTGCTTCGAAAATTTTAGGTAATATTCAAATTGTTCCATAAAATATATAAAAAAAAAATCAGCGAAATATATTCAGTAGTTCTTTAATTAAAAATTAAAATATTAATTACACCTCTTATATGAAACAATCACGTGACCATGATATGAAACGATCACATGACCCACTTCAAAATGATATATGGCATCCATCTTGTTTCAAAATAGTGATTTTTTTAAGTTCTTTTTAATTCATATTGAGTGTTGTATCCGTCCTAAAACTACTTTATTTTTGCTTAAATTCTGTACATTTACATACTGAAACAACGCAATGACAATATATTTGAGTTTAAATGCTCATCTAAATTTGATTATTTCTACAACTAAGCATATTTTTCACCTATGTAAAATGTAAACAGCAAAATATATAGAATGAGTTGTATTAGAATTTCTGTATTTTTTTAACACAAAATAATTTAGTCCATGGAGTCTGCATGGCTGATATGAATAAAATATTAATTAATTTCATAAAGAGAAGGACGATTTTTTTCGATGAAGTTTCAAGCATAGAGTTTAATTTTTTGTAGCTCCATGGTCTTAAACAAAATGTTTAAATAAAATAAATTATTATAATATTGTGATGAATGAAATGAATGGGAGAAAGTTATGAATGAAATCCTGTTTTTATAGAGAGATCCAGGCGTGTTATTTTTTCTATGACGTCATTTGAATTAATTTCAGTTGTTTTCGATGAAGTTTTCAAATATAATAAATTATCGCAGTAGTATGATAATTCTAAAACTATTACCGATGAATGTATAACATTTTAGAAATGTTTAAACCAGGCAATTTATATTTCAATGCCGTCATTTGAATGAAGTTCATTTTTTTCGATGAAGGTTTAAGTTTTCAAATATAATAAATTAATGCAGTATTGTGATAAGTTTCAAAATATTACCGAGGAATGTATTGCATTTTAGACTTGTTTAAATAAAATTGCATTGAAGTTGGAAAGTGTTTCATAATCAATGCTTTAAGCATGATTTATCTTTCTTGTTGTATATGACTTTGTAAGTAAGAAAGCTATGGAGTTATTAGTTATATAATGTTTCTTTTTACACCTATTGGTGCTTTAAATAAAAGCGTTAGCTATACAGAACTTTGAGCCATTTCGTGCATCTTGAAAAAATAAACACGATCCCAGAAGATAAATCTTAATAATATTAGTTATTCTAATGTGTAGTGATAAATAGAAATTATAGATAAAGTGATAAATTTTAAGTGATAAATAGAAATAAAAGAAATAAAATTACTTAAGCAATCATTTACCACAATACAATTTGTTTATGTGTATAATGGTTATAAATACTGCTCGATGTTGCATTCAGCAAGAAAAATAAAAATGTCAATGAATGTCATACTGTTTTTGGTATTCCTTAAATATTTCTCTTGAATTTATTGTATATAATACGCTAAATATATTTTATGCAGTGAAATTAATAATTGTACAATTCAAGGTTAAAAATTGATAGTTTTACACTTACTAGGTGTTTAGTTTTTACAACTTTATTTTGGCGTAAAATTCAACCACCAATCTCTCGACTTCTTAAAATAAAATTATAATTCAATGATAGAGATATGCATGCCACATTAATTTAGCTCTCATTTCCTAACGGAATATTGATAGGGTACTTGATTATTTATTTTATTAAAGATCCACTTTCGTACGATCAATCAAACAATGGCTCCTCTTATATAACAAAAGAAAATGTATGTCTAGGTATTCTAAAGCAGAAAATGTAAGCTTCGGACAGCCACGAAATCCGGTACTGGTATAGCTGAACTCCCTGTATGACAAACTTGGTTGAGTTTTTTTTAATTCGAAATAGCTATTTTAGTTATTTTATGTTGAAGCACACTTTTGAGCGATTTTCACATAAATCGGTTCCTTAGCGATTGTAAATATATTATCACAGAGTCTCCATCTTGAAATTATAGGAAATTATTAAAAGCGATTTTTCTAACGATTTCTGAACTGAACCCGTAAAGGAAATTCGTTTATATTTATTTATTTATTTTTAAGTATATCGAAGTATGCATTTTTAGGTTATCTTATATTTTTTTCGTCGCATCCGAAGAAGGAAGATTAGCACAATTCTAGATTATCAAAATTATTGGTATATATCTTCGCATTACAACAAACTATTTATTCTATTTACTGCACTTGAGTTTCTGTGAATTTTCGAGCAAAGGCTAAAACCTGAGATTTTACTTTGCGCTGTGGACTTCATTCTTCGCTTTACTCCGGTCGCTATGCGTTGTTATGACGCATGTGTTGTTATGCGAGGTTATGGCGTCATGCAGCGTTGCAACTGACATCACAGCTTGTCCGTTGCTATGAGGGCTAAGTTTCTTATATAAAGTACTGGCGCATTCACCATTTTGAATCATTATTTCTCATAGGTTATTATTGCGCAGCGATTCAATATGATGCCTTGTAATAAAATGAGTTTGGTATTAGGCGGTAAAATGTTCTAATAATTCCCAAAATGAAATACAAATGTTTAAATTCCTGAAAGAATAAAAAGAAAAAAAAGTGTTTAAATTGTAGAAAAAATGAATGCAAGAATACCATTTATTAGTCGCTGTCGGCAATAAGTGCGCCAAAACAGATGCGTGCCATGAGGTCAGCAAGGATATTTGTAGGTCAGTACTGCTGGTTTTTTATTACTAGTTTTCAATGCATTTCTTATTATGAATCAACATGACTGTTTTGGATTAGCTGTGTTATAGGAGCTGTACTGAAAGCAATGATGCAAATATCTTAAAAGTGTTGGATTTTCGGGCACTTTGAAAAAACGATAAACATGGCTGAGTTGGAGGCGACTATGTATTTTGACAATTTTAATGAATGAATGGAATTAAGCCCGGGTGTAAATCCCAGGAAACGTCAGGTACATTTCTAGTTATATATAGAAGAATCAGGCTGTATGATACTTGATATGTCGATGCAACATATAGAAGCTATGCGATGATTAATTTTTGTTCGTGTTGAACTTTTCTGCTAATAAAGTTGTTCAAAACCTGGTCTCGAAAATCCATGTGATTTTTCGCTTCATCGACTTCGGTGGTAATTCTTCCGCTACGGTATTATTTCGAAGATATAACAACAGATTATTATAGTCTCCTCAAGATTAGTCAAAGTTTTATGAGGACAAAATAAAAATGAAACTGTATGAAAGGTATGAAAAATTTCGCAAAAATCATTAATTGCTACGAGGAAGGAACAATATTCTTTTTATTAGTTTCCTTATATACATAATGTATAAGGAAAGTATTGTGACGGGATCGAAAATTCGAATTTGAGTTTTCGACGGGAGAGCACGTTTCAAGCATCCCTGATCACGAATCAAACATTTTTGAAGTGATGTCTGTCTGTGTGTGTGTGTGTGTATGTGTGAAAGTATGTGTGTGTGTGTGTGTGTGTGTGTGTGTGTGTGTGTGTGTGTGTGTGTGTGTGTGTGTGTGTGTGTGTGAGTGTGTGTGTGTCAGTGAGTCTGTGGAGACGATAACTGACGAACGAATGGACCGATTCGAACGAAATTTGGTACAAAAGTCACAATCCGTAAACACTGGGCTCTTATTGTTTTTATACGCAATCGAATGTTCAGAATCCCCCTAAATTTTCGCGTGAAATTTTGAAGAAATCATCAAAAACTCAAATCCGCTACTAAAATTACGCAAATAGACATATTTTTTATGTAATTTTTCATGAGAAAACGATTGGCACAAATTTTAGAACGCTAACATGAACCGTTCTAGAGATATTGCACAATTTAAAAAGAAATATCAAAAAGTCATATAAAATAAAAAATAAAATATTTCCTATTGAGAAACATGTTCAATTTTCGTATGTAATACCATGCAATAAATTGCGTGACATCATTCTCGTGGATCTAGCTTGTGCCATTCATGAAAAAATATACTTTGAGTAATACTTTTGTATTTGAACGCCAATAGTCATTTATCTGCTGTAAGAATAACTTATTCCTTCGTCCATAACGCTTTGTGAGATTTTGGCGGCGAATTTAGTGGAATGTCGCCAACTTGGCGGCTTTTTTAAATGTTGCTAAATTAACGAAAAACTCGACAAATGGATAAAAATGACGCTAAATCAATGACGACTCATTGATGATGATGACATGGAAAATGACGACTCATTGACGAAAATTCAATATCTTGGAAAGAATACAAATAACTACTATAAAAATAATCTTTTTTAACACTTTACAACAAAGTTGAAAAGTGTTTATGACTTTTTTCATTCTGTCTGTCTGTCTGTCTGCCCGTTAGCACGATAACTGCCGTAAAAATGACTTCATCAAAATGAAATTTTAGTATGTTGCAGAAGGTCTGTAGGACCTATGGGAATATATATGAATAATATCACACAATTAGTTTTGGGTTGAACCCGGGTTGAAAAAATGAAATATATTTAGCCCTATGGGACCTAATTTTTCAAGCATTTTTTAAGCGGATTTAAAATTCACAAATTGCTTTGAAAATTTTAGGTAATATTCAAATTGTTCCATAAAATATATAAAAAAATTCAGCGAAATATATTCAGTAGTTTTTTACATAAAAATTAAAATAATAATTACACCTCTTATATGAAACAATCACGTGACCATGATATGAAACGATCACATGACCCACTTCAAAATAATATATGGCATCCATCTTGTTTCAAAATCGTGATTTTTGTAAGTTCTTTTTAATTCATATTGAGTGTTGTATCCGTCCTGAAACTACTTTATTTTTGCTTAAATTCTGTGCGTACTGAAACAACGCAATGACAATATATTTGAGTTTAAATGCTCATCTAAATTTGATTATTTCTACAACTAAGCCTATTTTTCACCTATGTATAATGTTAACAGCAAAATAAGTAGAATGAGTTGTATTAGAATTCCTGTATTTTTTAAACAAAAATAATTTAGTCCATGGAGTCTGCATGGCTGATATGAATGAAATATTAATTGATTTTATAAAGAGAAGGACGATTTTTTTCGATGAAGTTTTAAGCATAGAGTTTAATTAATTGTAGCTCCATGGTCTTAAATAAAATGTTTAAATAAAATAAATTATTATAGTATTGTGATGAATGAAATGAATGGGAGAAAGTTATGAATGAAATTCAGTTTTTATAGAGATCCAGGCGTGTTATTTTTTCTATGACGTCATTTGAATTAATTTCAGTTGTTTTCGATGAAGTTTTCAAATATAATGAATTATCGTAGTAATATGATAATTCTAAAACTATTTCCGAGGAATGTATAACATTTTACAGATGTTTAAACCAGGCAATTTATATTTCAATGCCGTCATTTGAATGAAGTTCATTTTATTCGATGAAGGTTTAAGTTTTCAAATATAATAAATTAATGCAGTATTGTGGTAAATTTCAAAATATTACCGAGGAATGTATTGCATTTTGGACTTGTTTAAATAAAATTGCATTGAAGTTGGAAAGTGTTTCATAATCAATGCTTTAAGCATGATTGATCTTTCTTGTTTTTACTGTAAAAGTAGTGAATTCATTGCATTATATAAGAAAAGTCATGTGCTGCTCACAAAAGATTTTTTCTCATATTATTATGTGGAGAGTATTCTTTTCTGGTACTTTTCTGAACTCATTTTTGACACTTTTAGAAAGATGTTATACTAGAATAATTAGTAACTTAAGATTAGAGCTAAAATTATACGAATTATCAGATTTACTTAGAGTTATTTCATATGAAGAAAAATACAGCAATTACTAAAACAATGAAGTCATAGTGGATATGGCGGGATCGACAATTTCAACAGCGCTATGGATGGATGTGCAGATAAAAGTATTTTTGGAATTGTCATTTTAGGCGAGTTCTGTAACTATGATACTTTACGGATGTGAATATTATCAACATGCGGGATAAAAAAAGGCCTATCTCTCCGTCTGACTATTTGTCCCAATCTGTCAATTTCTGTCTGTCTATCTGATCAGAATATTCGCTTGTATCAACTTCATTGCTTGAAAAAAACCCTTCAGAAACCAGCTTATGGTTTAAGAGATATACTGGTGCCCAAAATCATCTTTACGTACATAAAAATAAGTGATGCAAGCGCTTTGCACGAATAAAGTTCTGTGCGATCTTCTGCAATTCAAGATTTGTTTTCGGCGTTTGTCGACTCAAAAAAAAATATGGCTCCGCAGTATTATTTGTAAAGAATCTTTGATGTGACCAGCTGATGTGGCTGCCGTTTAGAGACAGGGAAGATATTGATGAAAATAGAAAATTGTTTCATAATGAATTTTGTATCGTTTGCACATGCATCCGATTTTTCAATTAATACTTTTACGGTACTACATCAGCCCCAAAAAATGCATTCTATTATATTAAGTTGTAGACCAGAAATAGATCTCACATTAAGTGTTATGTTATGGTGAGACAGTTTTATACTAGTTATTTATTGATCTAGAACTTCGGACAATATTGACAGTCTGGATGGCATCGAGTTTTACAACCCGTGAACCTAAAGATCAGAAAACCATAAATTTAAGGGTGCCATGACAGAGGGGCCGCGCTGACCCTGACGAGGATGTGGAATGGTTCCATTGGTTAAAGGAGTAACCAATAAAAAAAAAGAAGCTTCTGGCGTCACACTGAATGGCGTCACACTGAATGCACTGAATGAGCTACAACCTGTGATCGAAGAGAACGACGAGAGAGATACCAATATAACTTGAGAGAGTAAACTTTAACAGATAACTGCAATGATGATTTAATACGACTTAAGATAACTTCGACATTATGACTTGTGCAGATACTACAGAGATGACTTGATATACTAAGAGAATGAAATAAGTGCGAGTGTTGGACTCAGCAGTACAATATGATCGACGAAGTTACGAGTGGATGCATTACACTACGAGTTGATGCGGGTAATAAAGACTACATCAAATACGTGCTGCGAACAATGTACAAGTCAGATTTGAAGGTATGTGCCCATTGAAAATAATATCTGGTCCTAACTACTATTTAGGCGTTTCCGTTTTGGTCACATATGTCCCCTTTGTTGGAATGATATAATTAAATGTTGTAATTGAATTATTTAAGTAATTATGTTTTTTAATAAATGTTTTTGTTAAAGTTAAAATGGTGTGATACATTTACCATTTTATTAATTAATAATTCTTTTACAGGACTCACACGAAAAGTACATAATTGGAGGGTTTAAAGCGGCACAATAAAGCAATGTACGATTAAATAATAAATTCACTATGTATGAATAAACGGCCATGTCAATCTTAATGAATTTAATATAAAAGTTTAATTTCAAGTTTCTTTTCTATTACGTGTCCCACATTTATATCAGCCCCAAAAAATGCATTCTATTATATTAAGTAGTTGAGAAATTTTTACTTTCCTTATATACACAGTATAATGTATAAAGAAGGAATTGTGACGGGGTCGAAAATCCGAATTTGATTCTAGCGAAATACCGCCAATCTGGCGATACTTTACCCTAGACTGACGAGACTATCGTTAAAATTTAAAAAGTCACGCTTAATTGATGAAATTATTATTCACATATTTTAATATATGGACTATATTGCTTATTGATAATGCTATCAATATTTATAATTGTTAGTTTAGAGTCGCTTGAAATATAAATTCATTGGGTACGAAGTAGTTTCACATGTTGCCATCCAGAAAAGCGTCAAATGTACAATTCAACGTTACAAATACTGTGCCATTGATCTTTTCGCAATTTTTTTTACTGTGAAAGAAGTAAATCCATTGTATTATATAAGAAAAGTCATGTGCTGCTCACTTCAGAATTTTTTGTGCATGTAAAGATAATTTTGGACATCAATATATTTAAGTTTGAAGTACGTAATGACAATTTTTTTCTTTTTATATATTAAATTGTCTGTCTTAAAAACACGATGCTTCAATAAATATTACCATACATCAGCTGGTAATAGTATGATTTTGTTAAGAAACACCTTCAAGATCTCATCGTCCTTGCATTATTTCCAACAAAATGCAGTGATATTCGTACAGAAATTCAGCAACAATTGCAAACAAAGCTTTTGTTGCCACGCGACGCATATAAATTCAAGTAACACTTCACGACATTTATTTTATTTCTCGTTGGAGTGATTTTTCTCTGGATAAATTCCAATACGTGGGGGACTTCTTCTCAGGTTCTATCTGTTATGCTGTTAAATAGATTATGTCAGAGTTTCTCAAGCTGTGTTCCCCTGAACACTGGTGTCCCAAGAGAAGAGAATATATCTTGTGTGATAAAATCTGAAGGGTAGGAAAATTGATAAATTCGTCAGCTGTTTTGAATGTTAAATTTTAAATTTAGATTCTGATTAAAGAAGTGAATAATATTTGAATGGATGATCTTAGTTCAGTATGTACAAGGTTCTTAGAAAAGCCCGTATATGCCTATAAATTTTACACCACGTATAAAAGCGTCAAAACTGCCATTTACATGATTGTGTTACAAACGTAATTTAATCATTAAGATGAATATTTTCACTGAATGAATAAACACTCATTTACGATATAGATACACATTTATACAGTATACATTTTTAACTAAATACAGAATAACGACTTTCAACTATCGCATTTTATTAAAAAACATTAAATGTACTTTTATCTCGTTAATTATTTAAAAACATGTGGACTGACAATGGATGCCAGACATATTTTTCTAAGAATGTTATTTACTTTTTGCTTTTTCCGTGTTTGAAAATATGTCGCGGTTTCATTAGTACAGATTCAATCATCTTTTAAAGGAAATAATTTGCTATTTAATGACATTTTAATGTCGATGTTTTCCCCGTTTAACATATTCAAATAAACGAATTTACAATACACTGCTATCATGTTCTGTTTTAGCAGAGAGCTGGAACGAGAAATTGAAAACTACTTTTACTTGAGCATTTGGCTTAAATTATATAACTCTTATAAAGTTTTGAACCATCATACTATGTTCAAGAATCCTCATATGGCTTACGAAAGATAATTTATGAGGAAAGCACAACACATAATACTATAAAGAGAAAGTACAAATCATAATACTATAAAGAGATAGCGCAAAAATTACTATAAAGAGAAAGCACAAATTATAATACTATAAAGTCAAAGCATAAAACATAATGTTATAAAGAGAAATCACAAAACATAATACTCTGAAGAGAAAACACTAAATATAATAATCTAAAGAGAAAGTACAAAACTTAGTACTATAAAGAGAAAGCACGAAACATAATACTTTAAAGGGAAAGCGCAATACATATTACTATAAAGAGAAGGCATGAAATATAATTCTATAACGATAAAGCACAAAACATAATATTATAAAGAGAAAGCACGAAACATAATTACAGAATATAAAACAGCTGCTTTAAGAATAGCACACTTAATACATCTTTAAAGAAAGCAGACATATGTAAATTACATGACAAAAATTGTTTCGAGGGAGTTTGAAACCCTCTTCATCATGTCAAAATAGCGTCTTTACTTAATAAACGTCACGCAAGCTTGGCGGCGGGGGCAGCACCACCCAATTTAGATCGCAACCCAGTGGGGCCGCTCTCTACACGAACCACACCTTCCTTCCCCTGACCCCAACCTCTAGGATGGAATTTCGGACCCACAGATTTAACGTTCTCGTACTCTGCGTGGACACAGTGATAGTTTGGGTAGCGCTGGGAATCGAACTCGGATCTTCGGAATACAATCCCCGTGTCTTAATCACTAGGCTATCATACCCAAATGATCTTTTCCAGACTTTCCAAAGAGGAACAGAGATAGCCAACTGATTAAGGCAAGGGGATTGCACTCAGAGGACCAGAATTTGATTCCCAATGACGCCCAAAACTATCCCTGTGTCTACGCAGAGTATGGACACAATAAATCCATGGGTCTAAATGTCCACCTAAGATGTGATAGATACGGGAAAGATAGTACGATCCCTGTCGTTGTCACTCCCGTTGGGGTTCAGTCTAAATTATGTGGCACCTTTCCGGCCATAGGAATAAATGCATTACACTTTTGGATAGGTTGAACGTTCTGAAAATTGAGGAAAGTACTCCAGTGAAGCAGTCATCAAGGTAGGGATGATAAGTTCTCTACTGCAAATATTTTACTACAAAGTAAAAATGTAAAGATGTGTTGGTTAATTAAAATCCTCCGTTTAAGCATTTGGGTAAATTGAGATTACTTTTATTTAAATTAAATTATTAAAATAAATTTTTAAACGGAGTTACTTTTATTTTAGCTTTTGGATAAATTGAACTGTAAAATAAGTAATAGCAGTTAGTTCATTCCAATGTTCAAAAATGTGCGCATTTCATTTTCTAATGTTACATTATGCATAAATGTATTGTTTATTTAACATGATTTACTATCTTATTTTTTACGCTTTTCTAAAATATTCAATTGAATATTTGGGTTCCTATTTTAGACCGCGTTTGTATTCAGTACAGTTTTAGTTTTTACTTTCCTTATATACATAATGTATAAGGAAAGTATTGTGACGGGGTCGAAAATTCGAATTCGAGTTTTCGACGGGAGAGCACGTTTCAAGCATCCCTGATCACGAATCAAACGTTTTTGAAGTGATGTCTGTGTGTGTGTGTGTGTGTGTGTGAAAGCATGTGTGTGTGTGTGTGTGAAAGTATGTGTGTGTGTGTCAGTGAGTCTGTGGAGACGATAACTGACGAACGAATGGATCAATTCGAACCAAATTTGGTACAAAAATCACAATCTGTAAACACTGGAAGTCTATTGTTTTTATACGCAATCGAATGCTCAGAACCCCCCTAAATTTTCGAATGAAATTTTGAAAAAATCGTCAAAAAATCAAAACCAATATTAAAGTTACGCAAATAGACATTTCTTATGTAATTTTTCATTAGAAAACGATTGACATAAATTTTAGAACGCTAACATGAACCGTTCTCGAGATATTCCACATTTTTCAAAAAAATTATCAGAAAGTCATATAAAATAGAAAAAAAAATATTTCCTATTGCGAAACATGTTCACTTTTCATATATAATACCATGCGATAAATTGGGTGACATCATTCTCGTGGATCTAGCTCGTTCCATTCATGAAAAAAGATACTTTGAGTAATACTTTTGCATTTGAACGCCAATTTATCTGCTGTAAAAACGACTTATTTCTTCGTCCATAACGCTTGGCGAGATTTTGGCGACGAAATTGGCAGAATGTCGCCAACTTGGCGACTTTTTGAAATATTTCCAAATTAACGAAAATCTCGCCAAATGGGTAAAAATGACGCTAAATCAATGAAAATGACGACTAATTGTCGAAAATTCAATATCTTGGAAAGGATATTAGTATCTACTAGAAGAAAAACCTATTTATTTTACTCTAAAAGTAGTAAATTCATTTCATTATATAAGGAAAGTCATGTGTTGCCCACATCAGATTTTTCCTTATTGTGATAATTGTACCAAATTCCATTCTAAAAGAAACACGCATTCGTGAGATAACGCGTCCACACACATACACACACACAGAGAGAGAGAGCCATTACTTCAAAAATATGCGATTCCCGTTCAGAGATGATCAAATTAAAAGATATAAATCTAACAAAAACTCGAATTTCAAAATTCTTCACAATCACAATAAGATCACAATGTAAAGAAAGTAATATAGCAAAATTTGGAAGACTTTGAATTTGATCTGCATGATGTATAAAATATAAACGAAAATCAAGACTCTGTCTTATTAAAGTGGATATTCGATAAATCAGAAATCTTTTACAGCATCTGTAAATACACATCTGTACATACTACATTTGTAAGCAGAGTCCTTTTCCGCCAGCATGAAGATATAGCATACTTAGTGTCTATTTGCATTACACTACCACTAATGAAGGCGCCCAAAGATTGATCTTTACACACACACAATCCTCTTGATCACTCACTTAAGGTCACGGTGAGGACTATTGAAGAAGAAAAATAATCTCTCAGCGGGAAAATTTTGATTTATTTTTTCCTATCAAGGGCATCTTGTGAATGAAGTTTCAGTGTTGTTAGAAGACAAATTGAAAACCTACCGAGATGGATAAAATAAATTGAACAATTTTTACTGAGTATCTTTTGTGATCAACGCCTGAGTTTTGCTGCCGGCAATACGTCTAAATATTCTCTCTATTTAACCATTTATATTTATTGAAATGTGCTATTTGTTTTATCATGTATGTAATGCATGTACAATTAAAATTACTTAATTGACTATTGTGTAGCTATACATCAATGATTAGTACATTTGTATTGTCTAGCTAGTATAAAGGTTTGTATTTGTATTGTCTAGCTAGTATAATTGTTTGATTTGCATTGCCTAGCTAGTACAAGGTTTTGTATTTATATTGTCTAGCTAGTATAAAGTTTTGTATTTGTATTTTCTATCTAGTGTAAAGGTTTGATTTGTATTGCATAGCTAGTATAAGGGTTTGTATTTATATTGGCTAGCTAGTACAAATATTTGTGCTTGTATGGCCAAGCTAGTATAAAGGATTGATTTGTATTGCCTAGCTAGTATAAGGTTTTTATATTTATATTGTCTGTAAAGTTTTGTATTTGCATTGTTCGTTCGTTACTAATTTCCCCGTGGTGAAGGAGCGCCAACGCACCACGTCCAAAAGACCCCCCAGGGTATCCCATGGCGAAGGGGAGGTTATTTGCAGCTTCACTTTTATAGAGGCCCCCCGAAGGGCGGAAGTCTGACTTGGCCTTGACATGACAACATCCATGCTCGCTGGCGGGATTCGAACCCGCAACCCGGTAATCCAGCGATCAGACGGAAACGCATGCTCCTGACCGCTCGACCACCGGATCGGCGTATTTGCATTGTAAAGCTAGTATAACAGTTTGATTTGTATTGCCTAGCTAGTATGAGGGTTTGTATTTATATTGTCTAGCTAGTATAAAGGTTTGATTTGTATTGCCTAGCTAGTATAAGGATTTGTATTTCTATTGTCTAGCTAGTAGAAAGTCCAGACCACACGACCAACCCGAAGGTTTATGGCAGCTGTTTGTAGCTAGTGTAAAGTTTTTTATCTATATTGTCTAGGGTAAAGTTTTGTATTTGAATATGATTGGTTAGTATGGTAGTTAGTATTTTTATATTTGTTAGCTAGTATGAAGATGTACGTTACGTAGTTTGTATTTAAATTACGCTATCAATAATAAATGTGTCAAAGAAATGCCCCTACTTTATTTTTGATATCATAATGGCTTTGAGGATAAGAAGATAACGTGGAGAATTATTTTATGATGAAAATTTATTACGCTGCGGATTTATTACATTGAGGAATATTTAAGAGAAAATAATATCGCTCAGAGGAAATATTTTATTTTATTTTTTATTTTTAAGAGCATCTTTTGATGAACTTTCTGTGTTATTAGAAGATAAATTTTAAGCTTACGTACTGCGATGAAATAAAATTGTTACTTTTCACTACCACACTTTACGAATGAATGAGACAACTGATCTTCACAATCCTCTTCATATTTCACACTGACGTCGAGAAGTATTGAAGTAGAAAAATAAAATCTATGAAAGGCATTTAAATTTTACCCTTATCAGTCAATATTGAGTTTTAGATGAAAAAACGAAATTGTATGGGAATACTCGCCCTGATGGCTAAGAGATATGACATCAACGTCTCTGGAATTCGGTGAAACGTGGGTTCGAACTCCACCGCAGGCATGCATGTTTGTGCTGTCCTAAAAACCAATAGGAGCATGATTTTACTCTGCTACAGTTATTTACGTTGAACTACGTCTGGGTGGAGCAAGAATTGGAACATATGATTACGTACGCAATCATCATTTGAGATAAATCACGACACTCTGTAGATTTGTTGGATTCACAAACGTCAAACGTAGGGCGCTGATATGAGAAGTACGATATATAGCGGCTGCATCGCTAGCTGTTTAAATTTCTTACGAAGGTCATTTCTATATACGAGCCGGGCATCAGGATGTAATTCTACTTAAATATATGTATAGTGCAGTAAAAAGACGACAATTGTTGAAGTTATCTAAATTTAATTAATTATATTGCGTTGTAACATGAAATACCGCGTTAACCCACCTTATTAATCTTTAGTGCGAGTCCTGGAATATAATATTTATTTACTTAATACTACAATTAGTTGCACCATTTTAACTTTAAAATAAAATCATTTACTAACAACATAGATTACTTATTAAATTAATCAAAACAATTGTTCATATTAATTGCGGCGAATAGAGCAAATGTGAGACCAGTTAATTAAAAATGCCTAAAATGCATTGATGGCCTTCAACAATAATTGAAGAACACATACCTTCAAGTCTGTCTTTGGACATTGAACTCAAATCTCACATCAGAGTCTTTTGTACAGGTGCCAACTCAGGGTGTGGTATTGCTAATTGTACTGAAGTTCATCTGGCATCTGCCGTCTATGTTCTGTATATCAAGACATTGGACATTTCTGTGGAATTTCTACGGAACACTCTGTTTGCAAAACTTGCTGAAACTTGCTGCTCTACTGCATCTCTCTATGAAAAATCGTCGCTATGTCGTCGCAAAAATCGCAGCAAATATTGCCGAAGTCATCGTGAAATCTGTCGTAGAAATCGTTCTGAATATCATTCTAAAATCTTCGGTTGCCGCCTCCTTTGCCTGGAGACTGTAACGCCTCTTACGCTTCCATTGGCTAACCTTAGGGCAATGCGCTCAGACATCCTGCATAATTGGTCAACGTTTTTAACCATTCTCGTGGTTATATGTAGCCTCTTAGGTTTATGGCCTAATTGACCTCTCGAGTCAAAGTGCTGTAAAAACTGGCGTCGTTACGTCTGCTGCTATTGTTAGACATGACATACATCGTAAATAAAGAATATAAAACTGTCTCCGCTCAATCTTGTTCAAAATCTGGTCTCACAAGTTGATTCTGAGCTATTTTATTCCCCAAATAAGGTGCAAAAATCGTCATGGCTTGAGTCGGATTTATGTCGGATACGTGCTAGAATACCAAATTTTCCATTTTTCTATGTAGCCTCTTAGGTTCATGGCCTAATTGACCTCTCGAGTCAAAGCGTTGTAAAACTGGCGTCGTTACGTCTGCTGCCATTGTCCAACATTACAACCTTAATAAATAAAGAACATAAAACTGTCTCATCAAGTCGTTCTCAAATCTGGTCTCACATATATCAATTAGCAGTACCACGCTCTGTATTGGTACCTGTATAAAATACTCTGATGTAAGAGTTGAGATCAATGTCCAAAGACAGACTTGAAGGTATGTGTTCCTCAATTATTGTTGAAGGTCATCAATGCATTTTAGGCATTTTTAAATAAATGGTCTCACAATATGCAGTATAGTAAAGCTTAGCTTCTGTTATTTTTTCTTGACATTCACTTCCAAAGTTTCCCCCCTTACCTATTGCGGGAAAAGATAGCTATGTCTGTTCTCCTCTGTCACGGTGTTGTTCCTTTCTGTATCTACACCATCCCTTTTTTCTGTTTTATTTGCAAGTAGTAATGGTGAGAGTGGCATTCGTGACATGAGTGGCTTTTTTGTGACATTTTATTCCCAAATTTGCCCCCCCCCTAATCTAGTGTATGGAAAGATGTAGTTACAAATGTTAATATTTCTTCTAACGTGGTGTGTTTTTTCTATCCAACACCATATACATCATCACTATCTCTCCCGTTTATTTCTGAGCAGTAACGAGAGAGTGAGTTGCACTTTTTCGTGACATATTTGTAATATATATATATATATATATATATATTCATGATATAATGTTTATAATATTCAACTACTCACGGTCCACAAAAATTATATATTTATGCTAGTAGTAGAGTTTATGTTAATAGAGCAAAATCAGCTCTGCTCCTATTATCTTATTCAAATAATTTATAATATATTTATATAAAGAAAAATTAAATAGAATGCGAAATTCATTAATAGTTTTTCAAAGAATTTTTTATTAAAGTAGAAAATCTATCGTAAAACTTAAGTCCGTAAAAGTGGATTAAAATATGCATTACAAAACAGTTTTTATTTCTGTATATGTTTTAGAATTAATTTTTAATGATGTTTAGATAAACAACTGTCTTAAATTATAAGCTTTAAAGATAATGTAAGAATTTCAATTAGAAGCGTGTCACAGATAAAATTGCATTTTTACGATTTTAAATAACAACGCTATTAAAATAACATACCAGTCAAATATACACAGGTTTAGATTGGATCTGTTTTTTCCTATTAATGGTAATTTAACTTGAAGTAATTATTTGCAACTTGAATTAATTTAGTGTTTCTTTTCTTATCACAAATATTCTAATGGTACGTAGAACATTTGAATATGTGTTATCTTTAATTCGTTTCAGTTTTTACTTTCTCTGCAATACATTATATCTGTAAAAGGAAAGTATCGTGATGAGAATGTGGAGGTTTAATGCTTTTACACGTTTTGTACATCCCTGATTATGAAACTACAACTTTCTAATGATGTATGTATGTTTGCTGATATCAGTAAATCTTCATGCATGATATCACTCGGTAAGCCTTTAATTTTTCCGATTTCTTTTCGAAAATCGAAAAATTATTATAAAAATATAATTAAATAATAACATTAAAATTTATTCGTTAAAAGCAGTATTTGATATAGAAATGAATATAATCGATCGGTTTCGAAGACGACAAACAACCCTCTTTGTCGAGACACACAAGAAGCGCAACCTTCACTCGTCCGAGAAAGATCAGCAACTGAAGCAGGAACAACAAATGTGGCACAAGCAGGGATGGGGTGTTGCTTACGGCGAGAGAAGAAAACGTGTGTAAAAGAAACTCAGGAGGAAGGATCAATTGGTGGAACATAATGAATGAACGGTAAAATACCGAATAGGAAAGTGAACACCCAACAAATGATTCAAATCACCAGTTATTCATAGAAGCCAAATTAAATTAAAAAACAGGCCAAGGATGAAATTTCTCGAAAAATAAGAAGGAAGCAAACGAAATCAGAAAATAAAAGGAAAACAAACGAAATCGAAAAATACGAAGGAAGCAAACGAAATCGATAAATAAAAACAGAGATTTCCAAGAAGAGGAGAGGGATATATATACTTAATGTTTTCTCTTTTGCTTGGAAATATCTAGTTTAATTTTTCGAATTTATTTGCCTCCTTATTTTTCTGAAATTTTCATTCTTGTTCTGGTTTTTTAATTTAATTGGGCTTCTGTGAACAACTAAACAAGCGATCCGTATCATTTTCTGGGCATTCGCTTTCCTGTTTGGTATATTACTTTTTATGTATTATGCCCCACATGTTGTTCCTTCGTTCTTGGTTTCGGTTACCCCCCCCCCCCCCCTTTTCTTCTCTCTCCGTTGGCACCATCTTTTTTATGATTCTGCCATGTCTGTTCATGCATCAGTCGCTGCTCTTTCTCTGGCGCGTGAAGGTTGCAGTTCTTGTGTGTCCTGGCGAAAAATACTGTTTTTGCTTCTTCGAAATCGGTCGGTACAATTAATTTATTACGTGCTACTTTTAACGAAGATATTTTAATTTTATTCTTCATCAGCAGTCTGAGCTGTACGAAAAAATATAATCAGTTTTACATATATTAATTATTAGCTGTATTACATGTAATTTTTTATTTTAAAGTGTCTGTCATCATAAGGCGCCAACACGCACTGTTCATAAAATACTAATCACATTTTTGCGTTTAAAATAGAAATGTTCGAAATTTTTATGAAATCCATATTAAACACTTATTTTCCGTCATTTCTGTATCTTCACTAAAAATCAAATTCCTATCGCCAGCGATCGCAATGTATGCAAACGCAGTGGGAGGAAACTCTTGCTGCTAGAATTTTTGTCTCGGTTCGTAATATGGATTTTTTTTCATTAGAAAAACGAAATTTAATTTTGAAACATATAACTATTTTATAATTATAAGTATGATGTAAAAAATCTGATGTGGGCAACACATGACTTTCCTTATATAATGTAATGAATTTACTATTTTCACAGTAAAATAATAGGTTTTTCTTATAGTAGATACTAATATTCTTTCCAAAATATAGAATTTTCGACAATTAGTCGTCATTTTTATCCATTTTGCGAGATTTTCGTTAATTTGGCAACATTTCAAAAAGTCGCCAAGTTGGCGACATTCCGCCAAATTCGTCGCCAAAATCTCGCCAAGCGTTATGGATGAAGAAATAAGTTATTCTTACAGCAGCCAAATGACTATTGGCGTTCAAATAAAAAAGTATTACTCAAAGTATCTCTTTTCATGAATGGAACGAGCTAGATCCACGAGAATGATGTCACCCAATTTATCGTATGGTATTACATTTGAAAAGTGAACGTGTTTCTCAATAGGAAATATTTTATATGACTTTTTGATAATTTTTTTTAAAAATGTGCAATATCTCGAGAACGGTTTGTGTTAACGTTCTAAAATTTATGCCAATCGTTTTCTAATGAAAAATTACATAAGAAATGTCTATTTGCGTAACTTTATTAGTGGTTTTGATTTTTTGACAATTTTTTCACAATTTTATTCGAAAATTTAGGGGGGTTCTGAACATTCGATTACGTATAAAAACAATAGGCTTCCAGTGTTTACGAATTGTGCTTTTGTACCAAATTTGGTTCGAATCGGTCCATTCGTTCGTCAGTTATCGTCTCCACAGACTCACTGACACACACACACGCACATACTTTCACACACACACACACACACACACACACACAGACATCACCTCAAAAATGTTTGATTCGTGAACAGGGATGCTTGAAACGTGCTCTCCCGTCGAAAACTCGAATTCGAATTTTCGACCCCGTCACAATACTTTCCTGATACATTATGTATATAAGGAAAGTAAAAATAAATCATTCTTTGGACTATAAACATATTAGATAACATATTTTTTCTTTGCTTACCTTGTAAAGAGCCTTGCTGCTCCAGCCGGAAATCGAACCTAGCGCTGAGCTACGGAACGAAATTGCAAGCTCTAATCGTCGAAATGGACTCTGCATTCTCCACCCTCTAATGACAAATTGGCGGGCAACTGACAACCTGACTAACTACACCCTACAATTTTTACCTCAGTTTAGCCTCCTACTACTACTTTTTTACCCAGCTTAGGGGTGATGCCCCCATTTGTGCCCCCCATAGATGGGGGTGATGCCCCCATTTGTGCCCCCCATAGATGGGGGTGATGCCCCCCATAGATTTGATGCCCACCATCGTGGTTATTGTCCTCTCACTTTGAAATCGGAGCTCCATCTTCCAGAGTCCACTGAACCCGTACTACACGTACTAGGGTCACTTGCAGACTTCCGGTATCTTTGCACTAACCAACAGGGTTGATTTGTTCGGGCGCCTTTGTAAAGAGTCTTGCTGTCTCATACAGGAATCGAACCCTGGATCTCCGAACTGGCCAGCCGACGCTCTACCGTTCAGCTACTGGGACGAAATTGCAAACTCTTATCGTCCAAATTGACTCTGCAACGATTATAGCTGAAAAATATAAATAAATGGACATTGTACTTGAAAAAGTTTTGATTTGTACTTTCTTCTACAATAAAATACACTATAGAGAAAGTATCGCTTTCATTAGAATTTTCAATTTCGAGATTTGATGCCAACATATGTTTTGTGACCTCTTGAATACGTTTTGTCTATTTTTAGAGTGATGTCCGTCTGTCTATGTGGTGTCTGTTTATAGTCGATATCTTATGCACACGATACTTGCAACAAAAATTGATGGATTTTAACAAAACTCTTTGATTTAGCTTTGTTCACGAAAAATTTAGAACTGGAAACTGCGAAAACTACGAAATTTATTCAAAATTTTATATTTTCTTAGCATTGAAGCATAGGACAAAAGTTGGCATAAGTATGCATAAAAAGGGATTATTTATAGCTCAATGATCATGAAACATAACAGTTTCAATCATTGTTGTGAAAAAAAAGGTCAGATACAATTTTTGAGTTCGTGACACAAGAGCACTCTCGGGTGGGGCGGGAAAGACAAGTTACGACCCTGAAGGGTACATTGTCAAACTTGGTATCATTCCAAATATTATTTCAATCCCTTTAAAATGAAGTGTTAGACTTCCTATAATCGCGATTATTTGAACCGATAATACATATTTTTCAAATTTTTTCTTGTAAAATTTGTAAAAAATAAATTGCAAGCTACTCAAATGTAGCTTAAATTAAAAATAGATTCTTGTATAAGAAATTCCAGTCACGCAAAATTCCAGTCACGCAAAATTCCAGTCACGCCGGTAATTCCAAACACGCTCCACTTAATCAATTATTAAAGTGGA
The DNA here is from genome assembly GCA_951213105.1 of Amaurobius ferox. Classification (NCBI taxonomy): domain Eukaryota; kingdom Metazoa; phylum Arthropoda; class Arachnida; order Araneae; family Amaurobiidae; genus Amaurobius; species Amaurobius ferox. Next base: position 64,600,226 of record OX578149.1, read on the forward strand.
ATAATGATCTACGCATTGCATACATGTTTAGTTGTATTTTATTTATATTATTGTTAATAGGACGTTTTTAAATGTATTTTATTTATTTTATTATTATTAGACCATATTTAGGCTTATTAAGGCGTTTATTTAGGGCGTATTAGAGGATGATGCGGTTTTAAACATTTAGTTATTAAAGTAAGTTCTAATGTTTATTTATTAAGTTAGGAGTTACGAGGCCGCGTAGCAGGTTAATATATCGCTTAAGTAGGAGACATTTATTTAGGTTGGATACAAGTTATGAGACCGCTTAACACACGCATATTTTTAGTTCATTTGTTTTTAAAAAGTCATTGCTAAGGAAGTGATCGCTAGCTACGTGCACTGCAACTAGTAATCCCTCACACGTTTCTTCCCATGTAGTTTCCTCATAAATTTCCGCACACGTAGTTTCATTACATTCCTGATACGTTTTAGTAATACAACATATGAAGGACTATCCCAATGGACGGATAGGGTATTTTATGAGCATTTATGCAGGAGAAGACACAGCGTGTTAGAGTTGTGCTGTAGCAAAAAATATTGTTTTTAGAATCATTTATGATACTAATTACACATGATACTTATTGCGATATGATTAGTAACACTGAGTTTAATTCAAAATTTACAGATTGATAGTCACCACTAAGAAACTTTTATTCATTTCATTTTAAATTAGTTATTTTTGATTTAGTTATTTTGCACACTGAGCCACTGAGTTTATTGCACTTTAGTTATTGCACTTTAGTTTTGCACACTGAGCCACTGAGTTTATTGCACTTTAGTTATTTTGCACATTGTAACACTGAGTTTAATTCAAAATTTACAGATTGATAGTCACCACTAAGAAACTTTTATTCATTTCATTTTAAATTAGTTATTTTTGATTTAGTTATTTTGTTTAAAATTATTAATACTAAATTACATTATTAATATTAAAAAGTGATATAATTGAAACATTTGAAGTAAAATAGTTTTATTGCTTATTATTAATCTATAAATTTGGAGTAAAAGTGTTTTAATGCTTATTATTTATCTATAAATTTGGTGTTAAACTTAAGGTTGCTGATGGTATCGCAACAACTTCAAGTATTTAAAATTATTATTTGCGGCATGAAATTCTATTAAAAATTTAAATTGGAAAATTTTATGGCCATTCTTAAATTCCAAACTGCTGCACCAAACAAAAGTCCACATTGTGAACTACATAAATACAAAATGAAATGTTTAAGGCACAGTAGTAGTTTTTTACATCAACATTTCACTTTTACTTTCTTTCCAGCTTGCTAGGTTTTTGAACTCTCCATAAAAACTCACGTTACTGCCATTTTACAGCCCATCCACCTTCCTGTCATTCTGCTTTTACAACTCAGTTGCTCTGTCATAGGTTATTTTCCAGAAAAGCAATAGAAAGCCTGATGCAGTTTTTATGTTAACTTTATATTTATTAAGGAACATATAAAAATTACATTATGGACTCTTTCTTTTATATTTCTACTTTCCCTATTATGCGTCTCATGTATCAGAAAATTATTGGAATTAATTAAAAAATTTGAATTCGTGTCTTCAATGGATTTGCATTTTGGTGAACACCAGAACATAAATAAACTATTTTAGCGTGACCCACCCCTCTCTATCTCTCTCTCTCTCTGTGTGAGTGTGTTGAGTGTATATATTTATACTAATTACACATGTATGTGTGTTCACTGAATACAGACACTGTGTCACTGACTGTCCCTCCCGGGGCGGCCCACTTTCAGAGTGGTGAACGGATCTTAGCTAAGTAGCTCTGATCCTCCAACTCGGGAGGCAAATAAATCCGAGGAAACCTGCTGTCGACCTTCGGCGAGACAGTTAGGCCCTCGGACTCTTCCAGGTGTCTGTGATCGCATGGACTGCGCCTATTCATGACCTGAGCCTAGATCTGGCCGGCGACTGGGGTCGGGCTTGGCGGGTAATTCTTCGGGCTTTGCCCGGTGAATGATTCCCCCAAGTACGTTTCCCTGGCTATGGCTTTGTTGGATCAGAGATCGTTCCTTCTCAACAAGCATTTATATCGGCATAAACCAACAGGTTGCCATGGCTTGGTGCTTAATCTTGTGTCACTGATTCACATATGTTCACTGAACACACAGACACTGTGTCACTGACTCACATATGTTCACTGAACACACAGACACTGTGTCACTGACTCACATATTTGCATTAACTCCAAAACTATTAATCCAATTTAAAAACAGAAGAAATGGCCAATTAAGTGATGAATGACCCTGCTATTCATTACATTTTTGCGAGATTGGGAAAAATCGAACTGATCCGTTTTTCGTAATATACCTAAACAATTTACACAAACTGAAATAAAATACTAATATTTCAATGTCCGTTTGACACTAATTTGTTGACGGGCCAATTAATAAAAAGTACGTTCCCTACGCGTGCATATTCGTCAGGCATTTCAGTTTTATGGAATTCTGCCGGCTTTGCGGTATGTCAACATGTATATAGTCTCCAAATAAGAAAGGAAATTATTTTGAACTTCCAATTTTGAATGTAATTTTAAATAAGTATGCATTTAATGCTATTTTGTTGCATAAAATATTTATTAATTTATAACAAAAATAATCAGTTTGTATGGAAAAGCATATGCTCTCCATGTCATATTTACCGCTGAAGTGTTTAAGATAGCACCGTAGTGATTATGGATAATCAGAAACACTCATAGTAATAAAGTTGGCTTGATTTTGGAACATTTTTACTTAGAATACTTGAGTCTGAAGAGTGCCTAGATTTAAAACTGCGGTGTTTAAAATCGAGGCACTTTAAATTTAGAGATGCTCCTCTTATTCATGCATAAAGTTATAAACATTGAAAAAGTACTTCGTAATAATACAGACCTTCATACAGGACTACAATTCATACTACAGGCCTTGCTTTGCTAATTGCTTCATCATAAAGCAACTAATAAGCATAGCTTTACGAAAGAATATCTCCCACTAACATCGGTACTGTCGGCCAAAATAAAAAATTCCGAACACCGCTCGATATCATTGCAAATCCTCAGATCGTACAGTCAAACCAAAAATGTCATTAGACTCTAAATAATATCTACTGTAACCACATTTGGATCTAATTTACATAAGGGGTCGTTTCCATATTCAGTAGATTATTATTTCCGAAAATTGAACTGGCAACATCCATTGTTTATGTCATTATAAGATTTCTCATGTCGACAATATATTAAAAATAAATTTATGTGTTATTTTCGATCATAAATATGGGAGATAATGGGAAAAACATTTGGGGTCCGTCTCCATATTTAAAGTAGTTAAATTATGGTCACATATACTCTGAAGTGACACCTTTACAATGTCGTTGAGATGGCATATTCTCTGCAAGAATATCTTAGTTGAGATGGCATATTCTCCACAAAAATATCGTATCACAACGCTTGTAGAGTACCATATTTTAAACCATCAATATGGTAAAATTAATTGAGGTTTAATAACGTTAAAGTATTTATGGAAATCGACGCCCCTATTAATTTTCCTCAATAACTTTTACTCAAATCATACAAAATATTATTTCCAATTCTTATTTAGACTGATTTAATTAGACATTCTATAATGTTTAATTTATTGGCTTTTATTTTCCTTGTACACAAATGCGTATCGCATTATTAACGATATTAGCAATTTCTGTGTTGGGCGCTTAATTTGTTGTATTAACTAAACGATGAAACTTCAAATATTTTGAAATATATACAGATAAGCTCAGTACTACATAATTTGATACAGCTTATTATAATCAGTAATATATATTTTAATCACAGGCAGTTTTTAGACATATCCACCTATTCACCCGTGGCTTGATTGACTTGAATCACACAGCTAATTTGCTTTAAGCTTAGACCTGGTACATAAAAGACTAACATTTACCTTGTTAACGTTTTGTTTTCAGAGAGGATCACCCACATTTTATAGAATAGATTAACTTCAAACATAGCTGCAGAGCACAAAACGCGCGTTAAAAATGACCATTGGAAACATCTCTATGCCTTCTAAATGCAATTAACAAGTTTATATTATTTGTAAAAGTTACATAATTAACTGTACTTTTAATGAGATAGACCAAATCTGGTTTTCCATTTGACCATAAAAAGTCTCAGGCAAATGTAGTCTTTGATACATATTTTTCAAGAACATTACTCACATTGAAAAAATATACTCCATATTTAACACTTTACAACATAGTTGAAATGTGTTTATGACTTTGTTTATTCTGTCTGTCTATCTGTCCCGAAAACTGACGTAAAAATGACTGAAAATGAAATTTTAATTTGTTGAGAAGGTCTGTAGGATAAATTGGAATGTAAATGAATAATATCACCCAATTAGTTTTGGATTGAACACGGGTTGAAAAAATAAAATCCATTGAACCCTATGGGACCTAATTTTTCAAACACTTTTTAAGCAAATTTAGAATTCACAAATTGCTTCGAAAGTTTAAGAAAATATTCAAATTATCCCATGAAATATATAAAATGAATTTCAGCAAAATATATTTGATAGTTTTTTACATAAAAATTAAAATAATATTACATCCATATAATATGGAGATATCACGTGACCCACTTCAAAATAAATGATGGCACCCATCTTGTGTTAAAATCGTGATTTTTAAAGTTCTTTTAAATTTATATTTTGTGTTCCATCTGTCCTAAAACCGCTTTATTTTTACGTAATTCTTGTGCATCTAGTTTGTGTGCCAAATCAATTATAATATTTTTGATATTAAATGATCATCAAACTTTGATTATTTCGACAACGAAACCAAACTTTAATGAGTGCAGAACGTAAACAAGTGTTTGTAAAGATGAGATGTACAAAAATTGCTGAATATTTTCATGCAAAATTATTTAACTCTGGAGTCTGGAATAAAAGTGCATGAATGAAATATTCACTGCTTTTACATAGAGAACCAGACGATTTATACTGCGATGACGTCATTTGAATAAAGTTCATTTTTCCGATGAAGTTTAAAGTTTTCAAGTAAAATAAGTTATCGCAGTCCTGTATTAATTAAAAAAAATATATCACAGCTGAGTATATTTCATTTTGCATTTCAATTGGAAAGTGTTTCATATTCAATGTTTTATGCATGATTGATCATTCTAGTTTAATTTGGAATTCCATGATTTGTTGTTGATTTAGAATTCTAAATGAATTTCGAAATTATAACTATTTTATAAAAAGCTTATAAAGTTAAATATTAAATGTAAAGTTAAATTAAATGTAAAGTTAAATTCAAGATTATAATACTAAACGTAAAGTTAAATTGAGATTATAATATGAAATGTAAAGTTAAATTCGAGATTATATTATTAAATAGAAAGATAAATTCGAGAAAACGGTATTACACGCATGGATCTAAGCTGAATATAATTTTATTTTTTCATTACACTTTAAATTATGTGTTTTTTCAACACAAATATAATAACAGAGTCTCATCCTTCGTTACACACATGCAAAGTATCCAAACTTTGCGTTACCCTGCAATTTTGACATTTTCGTTCTGAGCAGTTTCCATCGGCAATTGATGGATAGTTCGTTTTCAAAAGGCTTTAGAATGATTCGCTTTTAAAACTTTACAACATAGTTCAAAAGTAATTGTTTATGCCTTTGTTCATTCTGTCTGTCTGTCTGTCCGTTAGCACACCTGAAGTAAAAATGACTTTATCAAAATGAAATTTTAGTAAGTTGTTCAGACAGTCTGTGGAACCTCTGGGAATATAAATGAATAATATCACCCAATTGGTTTTGGATTGAACCCGGGTAAAAAAATGAAATACATTGAATCCTGTGGGACCTAATTTTTTAAACATGTAAGCAAATTTAAAATTCACAAATTGCTTAAAATGTTTTCAGAAATATTCAAATTATCCCGTAAAAATATAAAAAGAATACAGCAAAATACATTTAGTGGTTTTTTAAATAAAAATTAAAATAATAATTACATCCATATAATATGAAGATGTCACTTGACTCACTTAAAAATGAAATATGGCATCCATCTTGTGTCAAAACCGTGATTTTTAAAGTTCTTTTTAATTTATATTTAGTGTTGTATCCGTCCTAAAACCGCTTTATTTTTACTTAATTTCTGTGCATCTATATTCTGACATAACGCAATTTTAATACATTTGAGTTTAAACGATCAATGCCATCCATCTTGTGTCAAAATCGTGATTCTTAAAGTTCTTTTTAATTTATATTTAATGTTGTATCGGCCCTAAAACCGCTTTATTTTTGCTTCATTTCTGTGCATCTATATTCTGAAACAACGTAATTAGACAATATTGGAGTTTAAACGACCAATGCCATCCATCTTGACTCAAAATCGTGATTTTTAAAGTTCTTTTTAATTTATATTTAGTGTTGTATCCGTCCAAAAACCGCTTTATATTTGCTTAATTCCTGTGCATCCATATTTTGAACAACGCAATTAGAACATATTTGAGTTCAAATGATCATCAAACTTTGATTATTTCTACAACGAAGCTTAATTTTTACTTATGGAGATCTAAATACATCAAGCTGTAAGATGAGTGGTATAAAAATTGCTGAAGTTCTTTAATGGAAAATTATATAGCTCCGGAGTCTGCAATATAGCTGATATGAATGAAACATTAATTGCTTTTATACAGAGAAGCTTTTATTTCTACAACGAAGTAACGAAGTAAACACACCAAGCTTTAAGATGATTTGTATAAGAATTGTTGAATATCTTTAATGCAAAATTAAGAGTTTGCAATATAGCTGATATGAATGAAACATTCATTGATTTTACATAGAGACGCATACGATTTTATAGGACTTAGTCGATGAAGTTTTAAGCATGAAGTTATACAGTACTTTACCTCCATGATTTTAAGTTTTTAAATAATATAAATTATTGTAGTATTGTGATGAATGAAAGTCATGGAAAGAAGTATATGAATGAAATATTTACTGCTTTTTTATAGAGAGCCAGGCGATTTATATTTCGTTTACGTCATTTGAGTACTACAGTTCATTTTTTTTTCGAAGAAGTTTCAAATTTTCAAATATAGTAAATTATTGTAGTATTGTGATAATTTTAAAAATATTATCGCTGAATGTATCGCATTTTAGAGATGTTTAACTAAAATTGCGTTGCAAATGGAAAGTATTTCATAATCAATGCTTTATACATGATTGATCTTTCTTGTTAAATATATGTTTGTATTTCGATAAGTACTAAGAGTAATGAACAATAATTTTGCACACCATGACTTCCGACATTGTTGAATTGATTGTAGACAAAATGCAACCAAGTTTCCTTTCATATTATTTTACCGAAATAATGTTCATAATTAACAAATAATAATTAATATTAAAAAAAATTAAAGACACAAAATGATATTCATTTTGTTCTGGTTACTTAGTGCTACAACATGAAATTGAAATTATTATGATGGGCAAATAATTTAGGGAAAATATAAAATAAAACCACAGCACCAATTTAACATTAGGAGTCTTAAATTTCAAGCAGTGGTAACTAAACAACGACTTGGATAAAACATATAAAGCTTATATGAATTTGAGATGCTGTGATTCGGAGAATTAGAATCTGCTACCGATGCTAGGAGTTGCTCTTTACAAAAATCGAGTATGTAAAAAATCTTATATGAAGGCGACCCATATGCAGATTAGATACACATTTACTTATAGAAGAAATTATTTCCAGTTTAATGATGTATTTGGTTTACCTGTACAACCCAGGGAGCCGGAATAGCTAGCGGAGTTCGGACTTTTTTGGGGAAGGATGCAGTCTGTACCTTAAGAATAGCTTTCTATAGCGCACTCTTTTCTGCAAAGTGTACTGTTGAGACGGCAACGTCTGTTGATAAAATGACTATGGTGTTACTTCCGGTACATGGTTTGTTTCATCCCTGTCTCATTTTTTTTCATGATTGATTTCGCGACTCCATGCCGTAAGATGTTTCACATGACAAAAAAGTTGATGCTCACGTTAATGATGCTGTCATGGCTGTCTGAAAATATACTGTGAGACCCAGGAGACATTTAGGCAGTGTTAATGTACGGAGATTTACGATGTATACCAAGCAACACAAAGTGCAGACGCATAGGCACCAGTTTACGACTGCCATGACTCTGGAGGTCATGAAACAATAAGTAAAGGCACTTAAGTTACAGGTTTGATTGGGCCAGACAATCTACTGGATGTCAAATCTGAAACCATGCAAATTGGTTAACAAATTAGACAATGAAGATGTATTGCTGCATCACCCAGAGGACAACCGATGATATGCGGAGGGCGTATCTGGACCTCAGGCTAAACGATCTGGCAACATGCATAGAAAGTTCAACATAATTCAATCTATTATTCAGATATTGAGACATGGTCTTACAGTCGATATTGAGAGATGGACATATGTATTCTAAAATTCATAGACATAGCGTGACAGACAACGATGAATGACCGGCTAAAAAGGTTGGGCTTCTAAAATAATGTCAAGCAAAGATTGCCAAGTTGTGATATCTTTCGGTACTTAGAACGTATTAGAGTGACCATGGAAAAAGTCAATGAAGGTCCAACATGCAATGCAATGTCCAAGACGACAACAAAGGTATGTGCCAATCTACATTAAATTTAGGTCTATATGATTTTAGGCAAATACCTTCCTCCTTATAGTGGTGGATTATAATGCGGCAACGATGCAATGTACGACTATACGATTTACGAGCAATTTAATAATGATGATTTAAGTCAATCCAAATAATTATTTATTAGTTATGAAGGAGTTAAACTCCAACCAAGTATATTTTTAAATGTGTAGCACATATACAATTTTATTGCATTGCTGCACCACAAAACAATTTTTACTTTGGATAGTCCTGTATCCTTTCCTTTTTCACCATCCTTATCTTCTAACATCCTCTCTTGACCTTCAACTTTCCTCTCTGTCCGTTACCTCCCTTGAAATATATATTTATTCATTTTGTCTAATAAACATCCAGAGATTTTACGATTCTAATCATTTTCGCCGTCTGTGTTACTACTTTAATAAGAATCTATGTGGATTATGGAATCTTTCACTTGAGTACGTCGAGAACTAATGTAGCGGCCGTATAATCCCATAGGAGAAATTTGTTCCGTGTTCTTCTCTCAACACTTTTACATAAGTAATGATTTCACCTTAAATGCATTATTCAGGTGCTAAATAATATGTGACCTTACATTAGTGAGATGTAAATGAAATATTTACCTATGGTTATGAATGCCGCTACTGTAATTTTTTAATTGTTAAACCTTCCGCAAATTGGAATTATATTTTATAGATTTGTTTGAAAATATTAAGATTTATGCTATAGAAATTTTTAAAGCAATGGGTCGTATTTTATAAGCGGAAAGTGATTTAATAAGAACAGAGTCACCCTGATTTATATTAATGGGAGATATTATTAGTGCTAAATAAAAAGTATTATTATACAAGATGTTTATAAATCATTATCCTGATTTCAGTATAATATGAATTTTAATTAATACTTCAAATTGAACACAAACTTAAATATAAGTATATAAACGTAAAAGGATTTTAGCCTTATAAAATAACAAATTAATAAGCTTGTGCAGTTCAGATTTAGCACGCAAAATATTCAATCACTGAAGAATCTCACATCATTTGCCTACATTTATGGTACGATACTTTTAATTGTGCGATTGATTCGCTCGCGCATCATGTGTCGTGCATCATGTCGTGCTTTATGTCATTATGTCGTGCTTTTTGAATAGTTGTTGCATAAACAATATTTTTAACATAACCTCAAAGAAAGACATCGAGTGATGTAGAACCTAGTGATCTTTTGGTGGCCATGGGATTGGGTAGTCTGTGTCAATTCACAATTTGGAAATATTCCATCCAGATTTTTAAAACAGCATGTACCAATGAGGTGTTCCATCTTGTTGGTTTCGGCAAGCCACACAACACTTTGAGATTTCTCCAGCAAAACGCCATATTGAATGAACATCAGCAGCAGCGCTCTTAACGTCGGAAGTGGTAAGCACAACACACCATCACAGAAATGTTATGAGTGTTCCAGCTTACATGTTGCAACGCAACTGAAGTATAAGTTTTTATAAGTGTGAGACCCGAATACTTGTATTTTTAATATATTTTATTAAAGGAACTCGCATTAAAGATTAATGGTGAGTTATTAGCGACATTTCAAAGAATCGACGCAATGTGTTTAACTAATTTCAATAACTATTTATATATGTGCACCACAATAAGACAATTTCAATAAACACTATTGGATGTATTAGAGTTTATCTATGATAATAAAAATATATGCATATCTGTCTGACTGATTGTAGGTCACGAAGCGGAAAATATAAGCAATCCGCAGGTACAACTTTGGTGCAGGATACTGTAGGTCTGGTCCAAGAAAATTATTCGAAAGATTTTTTTAAAATTCGAATTAGTTTGTTGATATTTAATCTTGAAGCGTCATTTTACGCGATTTTCATCCAAATACGTTTATTAGCCTTAGAGAATATTTCTACAGAGTTTTCACCTTGATAATAATATAAAGACAAAAAAAATATCCTTCCACACGAACATCCGTGCTATTATTAGACCAATTTTTGCGACTTTAAAAATATATATATGCTTTTCGTGTTTGAAGACGTAAGCCTTTTAAAAATTTCTGTATATAAAAATTGACTGACAATATGATTTTTATAATTTAACAGCTATTTCTTTGAATATTACACACGGCTACAAATAAAAAAATAATGTAAATAATGTTTCTGCTGCTATCCGTTTAACTGTAAATTTTTATGTGGAACTTCTCAAAAAAGTTCTAAATATTTCTAACAAAGTACGGAATTGGGCTTGAAAATGTTTTAAGATGTTCTTATGGGATAAAACTGTAAAGTCGAAAATTCTCCGCCGGACGCACGTACTTTTAAAACTTAAGAGGCAAAAGGTGGTGTTTGTGGTGTGAAGTCGTCAGATTAATTTATGAGGGCTTTTTAACTGCATTGTTATTTAGAAAATGTACTGTTGAGTTTAACTTTCACTTTCAATAGAACTGCTACAGAAGGAATATATTTCACAGGATACAGTCATTAGCGAGCTGCTGTTATATTTTGAATGCTAAAATAACAGAACTTACATGCACAGGACTCTAATGTACAATCTGTTCGAGACGCCCTCCTACAGCAATAGCGCTCGATTGAATTAGAGAAAGTATATTACTGCGAACTTTGACAAATATTGCATGTGTCACCGCTTTGCAGTCTCTGAGGATACGATTACGTGAGATGCATTTATTGCTTTGCATATACGCGTTTCAAGCTTTTCTGATGCCGATTTCTACTAATTTGATAACCTTTAAGAACATTGCAATTAACATTTTTGTTGAGAACTTGTAAAATGACTCGGAGTCTGCCCCCCCCCCAGACACACACTCCTTATTTTCGTTCTTTCGAAGACCAGACGGACAAAACAATCGTAAAGGCCTTCCCATGAAATGAACGTTGGGTTTCCAGAATATCCAAGTTCAAATTAGGGTTGCCAGATTTGGCGATTTATCGCCCATTTAGAGACAATTCTAATATTCGAGAAAGTCCGCAATACCGTATTTGACGATTTATTGCTAATTTAGTGACATTTGGCGACTTTTCGTAGGTTTTGAAAGACACCTTGAAATTACCAGTATTCTACGAGATATGACAGGTTTCCAGAAGTTTCTATAGATACATTCTATATTCTACATTTCTATAGTACATAAGTACTATAAAAGAAGCCATCATTCCGGTTGAGAAGTAGCTGACTTGATACCAGTTACATTGAACTGTGATTTTCATCCATGTTTTGAAAATAGTAGCAGCTGTTTTGTGAAATGACTTCCGTCAAAGTTTTTTGAATAATATCAGTTATTTTGTGAATTTACTGGAGTATTTAAGTGCTGTTTTACTGTATACTGTTCTTGTTTACGCTGCGTTTATGAATAAACGTGCTAGTTATCCAGAAATTTGTACTTATTCCTGTATTCTGAATGCACGCTCACAATTCCAATGGATATGCCGTAACATTTTTAGTCTACCTCATCTTGTTGCTAAGTTATCTTAACTTTTTAAATTCTAACTTTTTAGATTAGAGGTACCACAATCACTTTATTCAATCAGATGGGGGTGGGTCACTTTACTGTAGCTACACGTAAACGGAATTCTCTTGCAACATTATTGGGGGTGTTTAAGGTCTTTACTAGTAAGACTATATAAACGGACATGGAAAAACTGAAACACATTAAAAGCAATATAAAATGTAGAGCATATTTTACTTGCAACTAATCTTATCACTAAATATCTGCACCTTGTCTACGATTACATCAGTTTAACAATTCAAAACATTTTCACCATTTCTGTGTTGCCAGTCTATTTTAATTAAGATGTCCAAAGTTTGATCTTGGATCTATTACTTTAACCCGAGAACTAATGCAGTAACGGAATAATCCCATAGGAGAAATTAGCTCCAGTTTTCCCCTTTTCAAGATCGTTTCGCGTGTACGTGCAGCTGAAATGCATTTTTCAGAAGTTATATGATATGGAACGGTTCGGGAAAGTTAATAGTGACATAATTCTTCTGAAAATTTTAAATGGGATTGCTATTATTCTTTGCGCAACGAAAAGTTTACTGTAGATGTGAATTTAAGAATCGTTCGTGATTTTTAGTTTTCAGTAACAAACAAAATAGAAATGTTACAGTTATCTGTTTACAATAGCTGGTGAAATGATATTTCACTTTAGGTATTGCCATTCAATTTGAGTAAGAAGTATACAGTAAATAGATTATCAATAGCTCTTAGAGAAAATGAGTAAAACTTATACAGTAAAGATTAGAAGGGTTGGTTGAGTAAGACTTTTATAATAAAGAGTTTATACAGTGGGAGCGTTGAGTAAGATTTATACAGGCCCTTTTCAGTAAGACTTCTACTGTAAAGATGTTATAAGTACCTCTGGCTTAAAATTAAAGGGGAAATGATATTTTTCCTAAGCTATTGCATAAGTAGGAAATAATATTTCTCTAAAGTCCCAATTTAAGAAAGACTTATGCTGTTAACAGGATATAAATACAGGGTATCCCAAAAAGGTTGAAACGCGCTTTAATTATTTACCTGTTGGAGATAAGTGGGCATTGTAAATTGCAAAAATGATGAAAGTAAGGTAGGAAATACGACTACGTTAATGAACTAGTTCTCCCGTTAATTTTAATAAAGTTACACTTTTTAAATTTTTATACGACCCCCTTATACAAATTTCGTCAATCAGAAAATTTCTATTTTTAATTCAGCAAGATCATTAAAAAACCCCGCATATCTGTATCTTTAAAATTGAGCGAGTTATATTTAATTAAAAGATAAACATTGTGAATGGGGACCATATATCAAATTAGCAATGTAAATTTGTGACATATCACAAAAAAGATAAAACTGAATGATAATACATAGGAGATATTTTTGCGAATTCCGCGTAGGCTCACTATGCAATCACGGATTCTTAAGTACTTTTCAATAACTAAGTACTTTTTCAATAATTAAGTACTTTTAAGTACATTTTTTTATCTAAACAATTTCCATCGTCAATTTGTTTATGATCTCTATTTTCACTGATGAAAAAGACTTTGACATCGTACGGAAATGTGGCATAAGTCAGATTTTTTCCTTTATCATAATTCAGTTGATTTTGAAGATACAGATATACAGTTATTTTAATGACCCTGTTGCATTAAAAGTAAAAATTTTCTGATTGACCAAATTTGTCTAGGGGGGGGGGGTCGTATAAAACTTTAAAAAGTGTAACTTTTGGAAAATTAATAGGAGGATTATTTCATTAACGTAGTCCTATTTCCTACCTTATTTTCAACATTTTCGCAATTTACATTGCCCACTTATCTCCAACAGGTAAAGAATTAAAGCGCGTTTAATCTATTTGGGATACCCTGTATATCTTAGATCTTACCGTGGTATTGTGTAAGGCATATACAATAAAGAGTGGGCGTATAGAGTGAATAAGACCTGTGGGGTAAAGATTAGAAGAGTGTGTTGATTAAGAGTTACAGTAAAGAGTATATACAGTAGAGGTTATTGTTGAGACCCAGACCGTCCGACCTACCAGAAATAAGGTGTAAGGTAACCATTATATACAATAGAGATGTAAGACTTATACACTTTTGAATAAGACTTCTACAATAAAGAGGTTATAAATACCCCTGCCTTACAGTGGCGGGGGAAATGCTATTTCTCCTAAGGCTCTGTTTTTAAATGAGAGTAAGAATTATGCCGTTAAGAGGTTATAAATAGACCTTGTTGTGTTATTAGGACATATACAGTAAAGAGTGGAAGTGTAGATAAGACTTGTACAGTAAAGAGTAGACGAGTAGATTGATTAAGACTAATACAGTAAAAAAAATATACAGTAGATGTGTTCAGTAAGACTTATACAGGCCCTTTTGTAAGTCTTCTACAGTAAATAGGTTATAAATACCTCGTCTTACATTGACAGTGGAAATGATATTTCTCCAAAGGTAATGTCTTTCCATTTGAGTAAGACTTATATAGTTAATAGATTATAAATAAATCTTGTCTACGAGTACTATTGTCTTCCGTCTATAAAATCGCGTGTTTTATTTCTATCAACTTAGACTGGTAAACTGAATGTATCGAATCATTCTCAATGAAAGTATTAATTAAAGGATTTGCATAATAGTATGTATATCACTTGATTTTGTACTATTTAAACTTTTTTAGCTTAACATTATTTTAAAAAAAAATGATTTTTAGAAACATAAACTTGAAAGCCTTAATTTTTTCGAAAATTTCCTGTCTCAAACACCTTCAAAGAAATATATCCGTATATCTGCATTTACTCTAAAAACCGATTAACAAAATATTTCTGCTCCAGTTTAATGAATCAAAACGGTTTCGCCGTCTTTACTGTCATTCAACTTTAATGAAAATACTTAACGTATGATCATAGGATATCCCGACTGAATGTCTCGATAATTAATGCAGTGAAGGTAATAATCCCACAGGGGGGGGGGGGGATTTCGCTACAGTTCCATTTTACAGTGCCGTTACTTGCATAATTACTAATTTCAAAGCAGTTTTGAATGGTCAAATGATTTGTAAATGTTATCATATGGATATGTAAATAAATAGTACTGTTACATTTGCACAAAGGATAGTCTGATGTTATTACACTTGCGCTTAAAAATGACTGTGTATTTTAATATTTTTCACATCTTTTCATTTTACAGTTTTACATCAGCTAATATAAACTAATTAAATAATTTGCTGAAACTGATGTATAAATAATCGGAAAATTTAAGTATTTTGTTAATATAATATTGTCGTGACGGAATTCGTCACTCCTTTGTAAATTGCATAACTTCTGTACTTTTTAAACTTTTATTTAATTAATCTGTGTCTTGGAACCCTCTTGTCATTGTATATATTTTAGCATATTTAAACGTATCAAAATCTGTATTAAATTGTGGCCATTTTTATTCCATAATAATTCTCGCACACTCGGGGAACGGCGTCCGTTAGTCTGGGTCGCACCTGTTTGCTGGCGGAGACAAGTGTCTTCGTTCTTCTTGACTTCACGTGGCAGCTGCACGTGCCTTAAACTTTGCCGTTGGTAGGGGCGGATCCCTGGATGTTTTTGAAGTGGAAGGAATTTTCGATTGGCTGAAAGGAGAAGTTGTGAGCCCCTCTTAAATTTTCTATTGGCCGGGTCCTGGATCCACCCGGAGTGTTTAAAAGCTGAGTGATTCTTGATTCGGGGCTCTCTCCCTGGAAACATCTTCGAACCCACGAATGGCTCAGGGCCCATCCCTCAGGCTGGGTTACTGTCGCTGTGGGGGTCGGGAGAGATGCCACTGCTGTTACCGTCGCCACTGCTTGACCGGACCTGTTGATGCCTTGTCCTCGCCGACCGTCGACCGCCGTGTGAACGTTGGAGATGATGCCTCATTTTCCTTGGTCGAGTACCGGGACCTGAAGAAGCAAATATGATACTGATCACTTGGCTGGCCTGATCCGGCACCTTGCCGGAAACTGCGGTTCTGCCATTCCTGCTGGAGCGGGGCAATGTTTTCCCCGAGGGAAATTACCAGTGGATGCCTGTGCTCTTTCTGCCATGAGTCCTTCCAAGAATATCATGAGGTAAGACTTGAATATTTAGACGTGTTGTTGGCAGACGTCTGGACTTGAACGTCGACTCTGAAGAACCCTTCGCCTTTGATTTCAGCTGCCTTCCTTAATCATATTATATATTGTTAACTTCAGCTACCATCCTTAATTTAAGAATAGTAAGCAATCGTAATTTAAATTGAATTAAAGTAAATTAAGCTTTAAGCGTTCCTCGGGTGTGTATTCTCTCTGACCATACCATGTTTTTGTTGAATTATTGAAAATGTGAAATTAATATGTAATTCTGATAAAATTGGATTTTAGATTTGATTATTTTAATTCCGGCAAAGAGCCGATGATTCTTGGTAAAAGAGGTCCAGTGGTTTTCAGTTATTAATTCAGAAATTGTATTTGATATGCAACTCCACTTCTTGAATAATTAATAAATATTGGATTTGAATTTAAATTGTGTTCTTATTTGAGTAGAAATTGTATTGATTTATGTGTTTTCAGCTTCTGGTGAAATCTTGAAGGTAAAGGTAATTTCTTTAGTACTTTTGGTAATTGTTGGGTTTCCTTCACAGGTCATCAGTTGGAATTCTCCAACAGACGGGAGGTGTGTTTCGAACCTGGGTGTGAAATATTTGGAGAAAGTTAGACTTTCTCCGGTCTGTCGTGTCGAGCGGGAATCCGTTGCGACTTCTGATGCCCTCGGAATTCCCGTCTTGACAATATAGAAAAGTACAAGATAAAGTAAGATAAAAGATATCAACTCATGTAGGATAAAAATATAACACGTTCGCTTAGATATATAACAGAGGTAAATCAGTTTCTACTCAAGTGGATATAGTGGAGATTGTGATAAGGTAAAATTTCATAAATACAATACAAATACTTACCCATAGTGTCCCCTAGTTGACCCTGAAAATAGTATAGTGGGATCTGAATAGATCAAAGCCCATTGTGTTTATACTAAAAGAACCATTCAAATTGTGGCCAATAACACATTTGCTTAAACACATAAATTATTAAACTTAAATATTAACAATAAAAATACAAATACACTACACTTAAACGTACCAAGCTTGACCTAGGGTGTGTAAGGGACGATTATGGTAACTGCTACTTCAATTTATTAATTAAAATTCAATTTATCCAGTAAGGGAAATTTCACAAAATACTTAAAATTCCACTGACACTTAGATTTAGAATAACACATAAATATACATTACACCACAATAGGAACTTGAAAAACAATACCTCCACCACAGATGAAATGGTTCGGGAACTACGTGCAGACCGATGCCGGTTTTGGAGTATCCCAAATAAACTTTGCAGTTGTTTGCCTCACATACCCGCGCCGATGACGGTTGACTCACTCAGCGGACGTGTGTTGTTGTAGGGGCCCATGCCTAGTAACCACATTGTTCAAGTATACTCGTCCGTGAAGTGAGATAGACACTGAGCTGTCGATTATCGGCCTTGTAGTCGACATAGTTGTTACGGCTTAAATGCAGTTTAGAGGGTCCAAAGGTTAGCCCATACTACACCGTATATTTTCAAAGCTGGGTGGTACTGCGTGGCAAAAAGGGGCGAAGTCCTCGCTGAGCCGATGATCGCCACTGCCCGATGATGATGCGTACTTTGGTCTGGTTTTGCCCTAGCTCGACTTGGCTCAGAGCGACCATGACACTTAATTTGCTGAATGGTCAAGCCTAGCTACGAGCTACACTCAAGTATATACTCCTGCAGCAGGATACAAAATCGGCTCCTTACTATATGCCTAGGGTTGCCTCTAGAGATTGGTAGATGAAAACCGGTACCTAAAAATGCATCAAAATGCATTTCGAATCGGGCTTCAAAACAAGTGCACCTACACTTGGAGACTTTCTGTAACAAGATCAAGAAGAGTCTAATTTTACATTTTAATGTTGAGTCCCTTCAGATTTTTGAACAGGGAGGAACAAAATTGGGGATGAAGTCACCTCTTCCACTCATTCGTCATTTTACTTATGTGTGCGGAAAGGGTGGTTCTAATTCCGACCAAACTATTGGATTGCGTAGTGACGCTCATTTCATATGAGTCTCAAACCGGAGGGCTTCCCACAGCCGGGAGGTCCCAACCAGGCTCAAGTGTGAGCTAACACTTGACAGGGGCTATAATTGAGAGATTTGTAGTTTTCAATTTGACATTTACTACGACATCTCTTTTCATGAAATTTACAACTGCTGTATTGTAGCGTTCAAACCATGGTGCTGAACTGTCCCATATCGTCCGTGAGGAGGCATAGTGCAGCAATTACATACAGTTCCCGTAGCCTAGATTCAGTAATTACTACTCCACCCTTTCATTTCCGAGGCTAGCACGGGGCATGAACAGTATTTGTCTTATGTGCAAATAAATGTTATGCTTCATAACAGAGATGAGTGGGACTCTGTAGTTATCGTTGACAGGCTGTCTGTGATCTTTGCGACAGTGCGAGTCTTGCATTCATTCACGTATTTAAAAGGACCACGGACGGTGTAAAGTAACAGCAGCTGCCTCGTATGCAGTGAGATGTAAAATAATTTTGATAGCTGTGAGATATCCATAACCTTTAACTTATCATTTCTTGAATTTGCATTTATACTATGATTTTCCTGTTGACCAACAGCCTATTAGAACAAGTAGAATAAAATCAAGTTTTAGACAGATCTGTCAGTCAAGAGCATCCCAGTTACGTTGTGATATCTACGAAGTTAATTATGGATCACAAGAAGGTGGTTACCTAGACTCGGTTGATCGAATATGGTAATTTTCCGACTCTACGGAATATGAATCTGTAGAAAATCTACCTTCTACATAAAGCTAGACTCTTGTGAGTTGTGCACGGGTTCGGAATAAGCAGGATTTATGTATGCGCATTACCACCAAACCTATATTGTGTACATCGGCGGCACCAGACTTTCACATTTTTGGGGGGTAATATGTATAGAACATAAGATCATATATTAGGCACGAAGCCCGAAAAAAAATTGGGGGTGGGGATTGAAGGGGCAAATGGCCCAGTAGACCCTCAACGGATGACGGAATGTTTGGATTTGCAAGAAAAAATTTTCACATTTTAAAAATAATTTTGTGTGCGTAAAAATTAAATGTGCAGAAATATTCTGGGTCTTTAGGTTTTCTCATCTAGAGTGCAAACTAATTAAATTAATTACACTCAGTCAATTCATAAGTAATAAATCAATGATTAAGGGACAGTTGTTAAGTAAAGAGGAGTGCTTCACAATTTGTAACGGGGGTGTTGAAGCACCCCTATCACTCCCCCATTGAGCCGCCTATGATTGTGTAGTGTAATTAGGGTCTGTCCATGATTGAAGTCTTACTGACCTGATTTCGTCATAACAGGCGGAGAAATTTGTAACTTTTGGTTAATAAATGCGTTCGGCCTTTTAATATCTGCTTGTACACTCCTTGGCTGTAAGGATTGACAATTTGTTATTTCCAGGATCACGTATTTCTGACCTGTGGCAACAGTTAAAGTGCCACCTGTTCTAACTGCAGATGAAACTTTACAATGAAACCCGAACAGGGTAAAGAATTTTCAAAGGTGATTAATTTTTCAAGTAATGGACGAATTCTACATGATAGTAATCACTGTGATACGATTTTGTACACGATTAAAATTCCCTTCCCTACGAAAAAGCAATTAACACCTGACCTCAAAGCAGACGTATGATAAAATATGCGAATATGCGATGTAAAAGTAAATGTTTAAATTTTAGCATAGTTTCTTGCAACCTTTTTTTTCAGTCTTTCTCACAATTAGTTATTTGACACAGACTAGTTGTGTGTGAGACCACAAATAGATCTCACACTGGTTATTCTTCTTCCTCGACCCAGACCGTCCGACCTACCAGAAAGGTGTAAGGTAACTGTTTGGACGGCCGGGAAGTGCCACCCAATTTAGACCGGAACCCAGTGGGGGAGGCATCCACAGGGACCGTACCCTCCTTCCCCTACCACCAATCTCTCGGAAGGACTTACGGACCCACATGTTTAACGTGATCGTACTCCGCGTGAACACGGCGGCAGTTTGGGCAGCGGCGGGAATCGAACCCGGGCCTACCGAGAGCAACTTCCGCGCGCTGACCACAGGGCTACCACGCCCTCACACTGGTTATTGTGAGACAGCTTTATGCCAGTAATTTATTTTGTCTGAAACGTCAGACAATACTCTCAGTCTCAATGACGCCAGTGTTTACGACACGCTGACTCAAAGGTCAACCAAAATCATAAATTTAGGGGCGTCGAGACAGAAGGATCGAACGAATCTAAGAATAAGGTGAAGCAACGACATTGAGTAAAAGGTTGACCAATTGAGAATATGCTTGTAGCATCAGCCTGAATGCGGCCAATAGGAGCAAAAGGGGAGTGTCAGACCTGAGGCAAAAGAGCCACAACTGAAGACAGAACGAAAAGATAAGAACGACGGCACTTGGAAAATACAGATTAACAGCTCGAAATTAAGGAGCAGGACACTTAAGAACGAACGACTAGATATGTTTACTACGAGTGTGACTAGAGATGTAGAGAACGACTTCGACAGTAGAGAGATGAAGAGGACGACTTCGACAGTAGAGAGATGTAGGGGACGACTTCTACAGTAGAGAGATGTAGAGGACGACTTCGACAGTAGAGATATGTAGTTGAGAAATGTTACGCAAGTGCTGTAGAGTGTTCCGTAGAGATTCCAAAAAGATGGCTAGATCAATTTGCAGTGCAATCAGCAGTATGAGATGGAGCCAAATAAGTTATTTTTCGAGCCAGTTACGGCCAGTATAGATTTGCTGATGCAAGAATTGTGGTCTATGGCCAAAGCCGAAAGTGAAGGTATGTGCCCATTAAGCATAATAGAGGTCTTAAATACATTTTAGGCATTTTAACAAATGCTCTCAAATTGTCTTTCTCCGGCGCGAACAAGAGGAATAATTGCTGCAATTGTAAGAATTAAGTAATTAAATATTTTATGTTTTTAATAAATGATTTATTGTTAAAGTTAAAATGGTGCATTCAATTTAGTATTATATTAATTAATATTATTTTACAGAACTCGCGCGAAAAATAAATAATTGCAGGGTTATCAGCAGCAAACAACGCAATGTAATTTAATTACGTGTTCCACGAATACGATCAATTTACGTCTATGTATATTAAGTATAATTTAACAATTTAGCAGTATTATATTAAATAGCACTATTGTATTTTGTTTTTACGCACCACAATTTTAGTTTGGCTTTCATTTCTAGATACTTTATTTCAACCACTGTGAACTTAAGTGAGCAGAAAATGACCGTCTTCACATTGTAAAAAATCGAAATAATTAACTAATTTAGAGTAAATAGTGACACACAAACTCAAACTTAGGGTGTACTCAAATTTGTCAATCAGCCCTTTAACGGTTTTGATTGATAAAGATTATAGTGCGTTGTGTCATGTACAGTACTACCAGAACGCGTTATGGCTATTAAGCAACAAACCACCACAAAAAATTCGCATTCTGATTTTTTTTTTTTGGTATGGAACTCGTAGATGCTTTAACTACGGCCTAAAACTTCGAATTCGTGGAGTTTTCCAGAGCTCAGAATCCATGATGCCCATTTTTGTGCCCAGGGAATTATTTTGATGTTTGCGACAAATATATGCATATGAAAACATATGATCAATACATACATATGAACATATATAGCACAACATATATATGAATATACAATGAACAACCTACACATGAACAATAAATTTACAAAACTCAAAAACATATCTGATATTCACAAGACTGTGATAACTGACATTCCCTATATATACACAGGGGTTAGACAAAATAATATGAACTCCTGTGTAAAAACAATACTCGAGGGAAACATGTATACTCCCGCCCTCTAGTGTTGAAGCGTGCCACCTAGCGGGCGAGAATGTACACACATCAGTCTGTGAGTAGTAGTGATAGCGGTTGGATGCAAAATATATTGCGACGTGAAAACTGTGCTATGGCTGACATCTAAGATTTCAAAAGGGGGATGACTATTGGAGCCCATCTTTCCAGAACCATAGTAACGAAAACGGCTACCTTGTTGGTTTTCTTGAAAAGTACCATGTCGACTGTAATGACATCCTATATCAAACTGGGAAAGACATCATCTCCCACGCACAACAGTAGCCGACGGTCGAAGCTGACTGATAGAGACAGAAGGGCTTTGAAGCGGATTGTGGTCAGAAAGTATAAGATATCTCAGATGACATCTGAGATGAACACACTGTGGCACGTAGTAATATTATTAAAAGATAATTAAAGTTACACCTTTAATTATTAAATTCCTTAATTTTAATCACCTTAACATTGCCGTAAATTCATATATAGTGGAATTAACATTAAAACGTACATTGCTCGTTGTTGTGCCGCAATAAACCCTCCAATTATTTTTATCTTTTGTGTAAGTCCTGAAAAGAATTATTAATTAATATAAAAAGATTAGACTATTTAAACTTAACAATAACATTTATTAATTTACATAGCTGCTTATTAACTTCCAATATATTATATTACTCTTAAAATAGACTGGGATGGAGACAGGTGAGACTACTTGAACCAATATCTAAATATTCATTAACCGCTGGATTGTTGATGACACATACCTTGAGTTTTGGGCCCTGTTGGGAACCGTGGTCGAATTCGTCTGTAGTTGTTCTCTCCATGTCATGATGATACTCTCACTACTTGAAATCTGCTAATCTTACGATGATACTTGTCGTCATCTTACTTGTTCATGTTGCTAAGTCAGAATGCTGATGCCTCAATGTCATGATTTCTCTAATACTATATTGATGCTATACTCAAACTATACTCGAACTACAACTGCCGAATCTCGGATCCAAACTTGAGGTCCACTCGATGTGTGTGTGTGTGTGGGGGGGGGGGGAACTCCGTCTTACATCTTCCATGGCACTGATTGGCCACCCCTCATCTAATGGCACGACTACACTTTCAGTCCGGCCCAACTCTTATATGGCCTCCGAAATTTACTGTCCTTTGACCTAAAAGTTCAAGTTCTCATAAAATTCGGCGCCAGCCAGACTAATGCTTTGTCTGCCTTTAAGGACACCATAAATCTACACATAAACTTGTCTCACTACATGTGAGAACATATTCTGGTCTCACACACACATCTACAAGAAGCTGTATCATCAAGAACTATCCGGCGTGAACTGCATGCGGCAAACATTCACGGTAGAGCGGCGATTCCAAAACAATGCTTTGTTACACCAAACAATGCTTTGAAACAACGAAAATGGTGTCGCGAGCATAAAAATAGGACACAGCAACAATAGGAGGATGTCGTCTTGTCAGACGAATTGTCGTTCACATTATTCCCGACCAACGGCCGTGTTTACGTTTGGAGAACGCCAGCAGAAATCTATCATGTTGACTATCTCCTTCATACTGTTCAGCATAGAGGGAAATCAGTGATGCTGTGGGACGCAATGTCGTACTGTAGTCTCAGCCCACTTGCTGTCCTGCATGGGCGGGTTACATCACAAGATTATGCCAGTATTACGTCCGACCATCTTCATCCAATGGTGCAAACTTTGTTCCCCGATAAACGACCTGTGTACCAATAGGACAATGCTCCCATTCACACTGCAGGAATTGTCCGATACTGGTTTAATGAACACGATGATGAAATACAACACCTCGTGTGGCCTGATCTTAATATAATTGAACGATTGTGGGGCATTTTGGGAGGCAATCTGCGCAGTCGGTTTCTACCTCCAAGGACACTTTCTGAATTAGAGACCTTTTTGTAGGAGAAGTGGCTACGTATCCCTGTGACTCCTGTGCATGACTTGTATCTGTCCATCCCACCTCGGATACAAACTGTAATTCATGTGAAATGATGGTAATCAGCCTATTAAAAATATTTTGAATCTTTCCACAGGTGTTCATATTATTTTGTTCACCTCCTGTATATATATATATATATATATATATACATTGAGGTGCACATATAAGAAATATATGGAAATCATGCTTTTTAAATGAAAAATATTTAACATGGCTGTTGATTGTTAGTCGTAAACATTGCATTGTGTCGCATATTAAAACTCCCCATATATATTATCTTTAGTGCGAGTTCCTGGAATAGGATATTTTAACATAATACTACACAATTAACTGCACCCATTTTAACTTTAAAATAACATTATTTATTAACAATATTATACTAATTATTAAATTGCTTACAACAATTATCACACATAATTAAGGAGGAGATTGGGTATGTGAGACCAAGTCTTTTATTCAAACTGAATAATGGCCTATTATATATGTTAATAAGCACAGAAAAATTTTTCTTGTCTTTGGACATCGACACACAGTCTATTGCAGGGTGCGGTAGCCCATTGGTTAGCGCGCTGGAGTTGCACTCGGTAGGCCCGGGTTCGATTCCAGCCGCTGCCAAAACTGCCGCCGTGTTCATGCGGAGTACGATCACGTTAAACATGTGGGTCCGAAAGTCCTTCCGAGAGGTTGGTGGTAGGGGAAGGAGGGTACGGTCCCTGTGGATGCCTTCCCCACTGGGTTCCGGTCTAAATTGGGTGGCACTTCCCGACCGTCCAAACAGTTACCTTACACCTTTCTGGTAGGTCGGACGGTCTGGGTTTCAACAACAACAACACAGTCTATTGCCTTTTATTATAGGCACTCGCAAAACTTGTTATTGCACATTGCCTCTTCGGCATTCATTGCCTCAATTTTATGACAGCACACTACTGACTCTCGTCTGAACGCTGACTTATCATCACTGCGTGCCCGTAACTTCATGAATATTTCAATACGAGTCTTAGTTGTTTCACCATATCAATGCATCTTCCACATCTTAATTCGATTCACAAATATTCTGTTCATCTGTCTGTAGTACTACTATCTGCATATCTTGAATCCCGTCTCCTTTGAACTCATTTCTTATCAACCTACAATCTGCTGTTAGCGATTTTTTCCTGTGATTTAGATACGGCTCTTCGTTGATCATTGGTTGACTTCAGAGCGATGCGACAACACATTTCCATTGGTTACACCTTTAACCAATCCCATAGCTTCATCTTTAGCTCCTTTTATGGCTTTCCTGACCTCTCGGGTGAGGGCTGATGTACATTGGCGTCTACCCGTCTGGGCCCTTTGTATTCTTGTTAGAACTCCTAAATTTACATATAAACAGGTCTAAGTGTATCTGGGTCGCGCAGATATACTTCTCTCTCTCTCTCTCTATATATATATATATATATATATATAGAGAGAGAGAGAGAGAGAGAGAGAGACCGAGAAAGATAGATCATTAAAAGAAAATGTTCTGTGTAGCATAAGTGTAAGGAAGATGGATTGAAATGTAAATGTCACATCAAAAGTACTATACGACAAGCCGTTGGATATTTTAAGAAAACACGATAAGTAAACTTTATAAATAAAACAGGTACTAAATTGGTATAAAATACCCCTTTTTCTCTGTTCCATATATAAGTTAAGGAATGGAATAAGAATTACATGTGCTAAAAAGAAGTGCATAAAAATGAATATATAAAACATGAACACATGAATATATATATATATATATATATATATATATATATATATATATATATATAAATATATATATAATATATATATAAAGGAATAGCTGTAACTATTATCATGTAGAAATAAGACTTCATTAAATGTCTACTTAGTTCATGTTTGTTGCAGTATTTGGATGTGATAATGAATATCAAAGATAATAGTATATATAACTGGACATAAAGCAGCTAATTAACAGTATCAAAAATATATATTTAAAGTACAATATGAATACTTAACAAGAAATGATTCAAAGACAAAGTTTAGATTGGAGTGTTTGGCCCAAAATGAAGCTCAATGGGAATCCGCAAGCTGGAATGAACATGAAAAAATAAATGAACTAAATCGAATTAGAATCAGTTATGTTAACGATTAGATATTAAGAAGATTAACAGTAATATAGAGGAATAAGAATGAGAAAAATTATAGAAAGAGACAATAAATAAAAAGCGGATGAATGTGTTGCAGAAATATTAAATATGGCTAATTAGTAAACATACATAAATATAATTACAATATATCATTTAGAATCTGAAGTATAGCTGGAATTATTAATAATAATATTTAACTAAAATGCTGTATAATTGTATATCTTACTGGTTTTTTAAGATTATTATTGCTTATGTTTTTATTAGAAATTTAGATCACACATTTAGATTTGAATTTAGAAATTTTTTATTAGATTATATTTTTATTATGCATTCTCTAAAGCTGATTTATATCAGTACCTATAATAATAATAATAGTTACTCATGAGCTGATTTAAATCAGCATCTATAATAATAATAATACTTACTCATGACGTATAATTTATTCATAAAATTTATATTAAACTAAAAATGTCACTAAGCATGATAATTTACTGAAAAGCATAAAATATCTTTCTGTAACCAACACAAATTATTACATATTTTAAATAGTATTAAATTCTGAAAAATTTTATTAGTGTATTATGTTTTCAAAACTGAAAAATTCATTTATTTTTCCAAGCATATTGCACCAAATTAACTGAGTGCAAAACTTTCAATCATATTTATTAATAATACATGTTGTTACCGGAACAAAGCGTAGTGCATTGTATAGAAGATTAATTAAATTATGTTTTAGAACTTTGCAGAAAACAAGGGGCATTCCAATTTCTATAAGTAATTGAAAATTAGTAACACTAAGCTTAAACGAATAAGAAAGTTAATCGAACTTCATGTAAACATGTAGTTACTTTGTTTTCTTTCAACAAAGTGTACAGTTATACAAAGAATGTAATTACTAATAAATTTCATCTAAGGCATACGAAAAATACTTTCCTCTTGAATAAATGATATGCATTCTGTTTGTTGTAATTATTGTAGGTTCATTATAATAGACAGCTGAGGTGCAAACGCTGTTTATTTAATGAGGTACATTGAAAGAGTATTGAATTTTCTGTTAAAACAATGTATTTAATGATGACTAACTACATTTTGAAAAATCTGTCTTCCATCAGAGTGTTATTTTTATATGCAGACGATTTTAAGCTTTGAATTAAAAATATTTTCGGTGCTATTTATTTTGCAAATGTAGCCATCTTCATCCAGAACGGGTGAAATGTTTAGTAGTGGCTATATGTGGCCCTATACATTTCGGAATATAAAAATTAGAAATTTCGGATCTACAAATTTCGAAATATAATTTCGAATTCTGCAAATTTCGGAATATAATGCTTCAATTGCTTCAATTTCAAAATTTTCAGACATTTTAATATAAAAGCAACTATTAACGAACAATATATTTTAATTAGTTTGATCAGAAGAATATCCAGCTGACGACTTTTGTATTTGAAGCACAATTATTTTACTTTCATTACAAATGCCTATAAAACCGTATAAAAGAGTGAATTATAAAATACATTACAAAAATCGTCAGCTATAATTTTAAGTTAAAATATCTCAATAACAGTTTGCTATACATTAATAATATAATTAATTAAGTGTTTGGATATATTTTCTTTCTGCTCATGATGGTATTGCAATGAATTATGTGTGTCTAGTTTTTGTTGAGTTATAGATGGAAGAGTGTTGGAACAACAAATTCCGATATTTATACATTTTTCAAACTAACTTCCAAAATTTCAGGTTTTCCTCACTATTCATAGGTCAAATCCCACGTATATGCGAAGTTTTAAGTTTCAATATTCAGCAGTTTTGACTGTAAATTTATCGCTTGGTCAATCAGTCTTGCTCACCTGCACGATATAGATTCAGTTCTACTTCTCTGTTACAGTGAATAGTAGGTAACTTAAAAGGTAAAATGTATAGTAGTTGAAAATTTGAATGGAAGTTTTCTACACATTTAAAAGTTCAAACAATATATAAGGGACATAACGCGTGGAGTTGTATGTATCTTAATGCATGTATCCACTCGAACTCAATCTATCCTGACGATATCCCTGAAAAATTTTAGTTAAGTTACTTATATAGGACTCAGAGGCTGAAGAGAGTATAGCTTCCAATGAATGTAATTGGACTGCTATGAATTATCAAAGAAATATACAATATTAGCCATTTCACCAGTACTTAATGCGTTCTCCGTAGCTAGTGGTCACTAAATGATTTCTGATTATTATAATTTATGATTATTATGGTTAAAAGGTTACTAAAAATATAATTTTTTTCCGAAATTATCTTTTTCCTATTCCAATGAAAATACAAATCAAAATTTGTAATATTATTTCTAGTTAATTTAAAACGCAAATGGTTGACACCGGAGGAAATCTCCATTCTCGGACGATTCTGGAGTCGAATTAAATGAAGATGATGATGATTTTTTTGTCAACTACGTGGGTTAGTTTTTGATTTTGAAATTCACCAAGGCAAGGCAACATTTTCGTCATCCATTTTGGTAGAAGAAAGAAGCAGAAGAAAGTTAAAACAATATATAAGAGAAATAACGCATGGAGTTGTATGTCTGTTAATGCATGTATCCAACCAACTCAAACTATCCAGCCGATATTCCTGAAATGTTTCAGTTAAGTTACTTATATAGAACTCGGAGGCTGAAGAGATTCTAGCCACCAATGAATGTTATTGGACTGGCTCTTTTATCAAAGAAATATACAGTATTGGTCGTTTTACGAGTACTTCTTGCTTTCTTCGTGGCTAGTGGTCACTAAATCATTTCTGATTATTATAATTTCTGAATATTACGGTTAAAAGTCATTAAAAGCATAATTTTTTCTTCGAAATTATCTTTTTCCTATTCCAATGAAAATATAAATCAAAATTTGTAATCTTATTTCTAGTTAATTTAAAACGCAAATGCTTGACACCGGAAGAAATCTCCAGTCTCGGACGATTCTGGAATCGAATTAAATGATGATGATTTTTTTGTCAACCACGTGGGTGAGTTTTTGATTTTGAAATTCACCAAGGGAAGGGAACATTTTCGCTATCCATTTTCGTAGCAGAAGAAAGTAGCATCAATTTTACGACTTTGTGAAAATCTGTGTTCCTGGGGGTACACGTATTTGTGAAACATTCTTCACATCTGTACAACTTATTGAAAATTTGCATAGATATGATGTAGAAGCCATTGGCACTCTTGTGAAGTATCAAGTACTGAAAAGCTTGAAATTCAGGACGATGAAACGTTATCAAACTCTGGTCGTGAAGCAGGTGATCCAAATGTGAAGTCTAACGATACTTTATGCATTGTTAAATTGTTTGCCAACAAGCCCATTTACTGTGCTACGTCTGTGATCGATACTGGGACAGAATACAAATGCGAACGGATGTGCAAGAAACAGAAAATATATTTATAAATACCACGCTTACAAATCGTCGAAGATTACAGAACCAATATGGTGTAGTGTATCTAACAGACATAATTATCTGTTAATATAGAGCGAATGTTCGAACAAATAAATGGTCAGTCAGAAACATCATTAATTTCCTTGATATGGAAGCAGCTAATAGCTGGCTACGATAAAAACAATAAAGAGTAGGGTTTCTATGAAGTCCACACAAAATTATGATGACTACATTTATTACTTTCCTTATATACATAATGTATAAGGAAAGTACTGTGATGGGGTCGAAAATTCGAATTCGAGTTTTCGACGGGAGAGCACGTATCCCTGATTACGAATTGAACATTTTTGAGGTGATGTTTGTGTGTGTGTGCGTGCATGTGAAAGTGTGTGTGTGTGTGTGTCAGTGTGACTTTGGAGACGATATCTCACGAACGAATGGAGCGATTCGAATGCAATTTTGTACAAAAATCACAATCCGTGAATTCTGGAAGCCTATTGTTTTCTGAATCAAATGTTCAGAACCCCCTAAATTTTTGAGTGCAGTTTTGAAAAATCATCAAAAAATTAAGACCTTTAATAAAGTTACGCAAATAGACGTTTCTTATGTAATGTTTCCTTAGAAAATGATTGACACAAAATTTTGTATGCTAGCATTAATCGTTCTCGAGATATTGCACATTTTTCAAATTAATGTATCAAAAAATCCTATAAATTAAACGAAAATATTAACTGTTGAGAAAGATGTTCACTTTTCATATGTAATATCATGCGATAAATTTGGTGATATCATTCTCGTGAATCTAGCTCGTTCCTTTCATGAGAAAAGATTCTTTGAGTAATTATTTTGTATTTGACCGCTAATAATCTGTTATTTGCTGTAAGAATAAGATTTTTCACCGTCCATAACGCTTGGCGAGATTTTGGCGACGAATTTGGCGAAATGTCGCCAAATTCGTCGTCATACTTGGCGACTTTTTTAAATGTTGCCATATGGATAAAAATGACACTAAATCAATGAAAATGACGCCTAATTGAAGAAAATTCAATATCTTGGAAAGAATATAAGTATCTACTATAAGAACAGCATCTTTTTTTAACTGTAAAAGTAATAAATTCATTGCATTATATAAGGAAATTCATGTGCTGCCCACATTATATTTTTTTAAAAATGGAACTTACAAATGATTTAATATTAGAGACAGCTACACACACACAAGCTTCTGGAACTAGAGATTAGATTCAGACAAAGGGCTGAATTATGAACTCTACCAAAAACGTAATTCCGTTACTGAGTTGTGAATTCTTATTAGTGTTAAGCTGCAAATTTGCCTGAAATTGTACCTTGAAAGAATTCTACCTTCTATTGAAACCCTGGATGCAAGAAAAAAAAATCGATGTACTACATGCAACATGTTTTATATGCGACAGGTAAAAAAATTGCTGTACCGACTTTCATAAATCATCTGCGGGAAATAATAAACTACTTTTGTAATTGCATCTTTTTCAGATGGATTTTTCTTGAGAATTAAAACTTAGTTAATGTAATAATATCTATAATTTTATTTTATATGGAGTGCTTTTATAATGTATTTTTAGAATTAAAATTCATTTTTCCAAAAGCAAATCAAAGAAACATATTCCTTAATAAAATAAATTAATTGAAATAAATTCCTAATTATCATATAAAATATTTTTTCATTGGAAAATAAATTATAGCTTTCATAAAAATGACCATTTCATTTGTATTAAAATACCGTTCAATTAGAAGAAGATAGATCCCCATATACATTTAAATTGATGCACTAATTATAAACAAGAAAGATCAATCATGCATAAAGCATTGATTATGATAAACACTGCAATGCAATGCAACTGAAATGCAATTTTTATTTTTGCTGAATTTATGCGATACATTCAGCGGTAAAATTTTGAACGGTAAAAAAATGCAATCCCATAGGATTCAATGTATTATATTTTACGAAAGAGTAAAATATTTAGAGTTCAGCTCGTATATACCAATAATATTTAAAAAGTATGCCTTATATAATAAATGATTTCGTTAAATGCGATACTCTAAAAGCATATCCGTTTACTATCCAGGAAGCTGCGAGAAATGATGCCATGCAGCTAATCAAAATATGTAGAATATGTGCCGCCTTTCCCACGGCTCTATCTATCGGCTCTCATCAGTCGGCAGATGAGTTTACTTCGCTATAGGGAAGAAGGCTGGCAACAGGTGCCAAACGCAGAAATCTGTTTGGCGATCGCGTTTTCTGTGCGTATTTCGCTAATTGTTTGAAATTTAGAATAGTTGGAATGTTTTACTAACATTGCGAATGCGACTAAGAAAATGTCTGAATTCTGTTTCAACTTCTAACGTCTGTTTATTTAGTTAATTAGAATCTGATATTTGCGAACTGTGCTTTTATCGACAAAATGTATGTTAAAGGAAAAATAATTTATTCCAAGGCACGAAATGTGGTAGTAGACGAAAAATAACAGTTCACGGCCAGCAGGCGGAATAAGGGAGCAGCTCCACATGCCGATGAGTCATGAGGAGTGTGTTTGAGGCGGAAGTGATAATGGAATGAGGCTATCTCATGCGGAGGTGGACATTTACGTAATTCGGAAATGTTTGAATGGATAATCTAATTGTATGAACTTTGAACGGATGACGTAATGAGGAAATATTTGGATAGTTAATCTGTTAGTGGGATACTTTGTCCCAGTGAGTTGAAATTTGAACGATGATGCCATGAGGGCACTTGAACTTTGGACGGTGGGGTGACCTTCAACTTTGAGATGTTATGTGAATCTGAAAGAAAATTATCAGGTTTGAAGATTTGGGTGGTGCATATATCGAGATTTTTTAAAAAGTTCTGAATTAAAATGGATATATTCACTGGGAATCAGCTGGATTCGATTTGCGTGCTGTGGATTGGTAGCGTACCATGCTATCCACGGTCCTATGAAGACTTGATGTGATATTAACTATGGGGAATATATTTACTGGAAATCTGAATGGAACAATGCTTTTCGGTATTATAAATGATGGAATGGATTAAAATGGGGAAGGAGGATATGAAAGACTGTAATTAAAATGATAAATATTTCGTAAAAAAAATGACGCTTAATATATTAATTTTACCGAATGTTCGATGAACTATGTGGATGTGTTACAGGGGTATAACATTTAATAATGCGAGTAAATGGATGGATACTGAGTGAATTTTCGCGAATCTATTCAATATTTAAATGAAATTTAGCTAATTGCACGATATTGTCTGAATAAATGGGGAATTAAAGATATGTTTTGGGTGTAACAAGGGGTCTAAGACCCTGCAATTTTGGGAAATATGCTGGTATGCTTTTAACGTTGCAGGTTATTTTTGAAATTGTATTCATTAAAATGTAGTGAAGTATTTACATTCACTAAATGACTTGGAGAATGTTGAAATCATTTAGCATGCGAAACTTCACCGTGTTCACTGTTTTTCAATGAAACAATTATTTTTTTTAAATTAAAATTTAATTAAATAATTTGCATAAGAAAAAATATATTCAATAAACCACAATGTCACTTTTAAAAGTTTTCACAACTTACCAATCCATGGGACTTCTAAAGTTTCATTATTTTTTCTTTTGAAATGCAAGATATGCTCTGAACGGATATATATGTTAATAAGTGATCAATACTGAGTGAACAGGAAGATAGAATAGAGATGAACAGGAAGAAAAACAAATAAAGCGGTTTTAGGACGGATACAGCGCTAAAAAAAAATTAAAAAGAACTGTAAAAATCACGATTTTAACACAAGATGGATGCCATATTTCATTTTGAAGTGGGCCACGTGATCTCTTCATATAATATGGGTGTAATTATTGATTTAATTATTCTTAAAAACTATCGAATATATTCTGCTGAAATTTTTTTCATATTTTTTGAATATTTCCTAAAATTTTCGAAGCAATTTGTGAATTTCAAATTCACTTAAATAATGTTTGAAAAATTAAATCCCATAGGATTCAATCTATTACATTCTGCGAAAGAGTGAAATATTTAGAGCGCAGCTCGTATACACCAATAATATTTTAAAAGGTATATCCTATATAATAAATGATTTCGTTAAACGTTATACTACGAGGTTGTGATTTTGTGAAGCTGCTGCTTTTTGATTGTGGTGACTTTCTTTGCTTAAGTTTGGCGTGTTATATCTAGTTACGATAGAACACGTCGGGCTAAGCAATTACAGCTTTGTTGTGTACGGATTTCTCGCCATTTTGGATTCGTGCTTTTTCAACTTTGGAGTGCCACGTGTGTTTTTCCCACGTGGTAGTGCTATTGCTTTGATCGTTTCTACGCTGACGACATGGATTTGGATGCATTCGATACGGAAGCTACTCGCGGACTTGCTGGTGAGCTAGACGAAGATGGACTGCGGCCTCTCAGGGATGCCCTGATTGAATATTGTGATACTCTGCCCAAGGATGGATTGATGCCCGCTTGGAAGGAAGAAGTGAAAAACTCTGTGAACTTTTGTGCACTGGCAATCTACACTCTGACGCTACACATCAGGGAGCTACTGACGAATGGACTACTCGGACGGGACGAGGACCAAGTCTCCAAGATTCTGGGTTCGTTTCTTTCTGTAAATTCTTTTTTGTTGGTCCAGAATTTGGATAGGTTTTATGCTAGTAATTTAAATGAGATTTATAACTGCGAAGGAAGTAATTCTAGTGATGTAATTAAATGTAAAATGATAGAACTAGGCTTAATTAAAGAAATTAAAGATGAAGATAAACTTAAACCTGTTGAAAATCCAAATAAAAAGAGGAGGATAGAGGGGCAATCTACTATGGATGCTCCTACTAAAAACCAGAATGGAGAATTAAACTTAAAATCTAATGACAAGGATAACATGGATTGTAGTGAAAAAATTGATAAAGATGTAAATGATAATGTTAAAACTAAGAGTTATGCTGAAATTGTCGCGCAACCTATAGTGTTCAAAAGTGCACCAAAACCAAAAACGGTTCAAAATAGTGACAGGCAAAATAGTGTAGTGGTTGAGAAAAAAGACCCAAAAGCGGCATGTTTTTTCATCAAGTTTAATGACAATTACCAGGCTCTCCTTAAAAAATTAAATGAAATCTCAGGTAATAAAGTATCTGGCAAGCTCACAGGAGACATGCTAAAATTGATTCCAAATGACGCTGACGCCTATAGGGTTGTACAACGCCATTTATCTAGTGAGAAAATCCCCTTCCACAGTTTAAACTTAAAGACGGAAAGGCCCAAGAAGGTAGTTTTGAAGGGGCTACCAACAAACTATAACATTGAGGAAATAAAAATCACTCTAACATCCGAAGGATTAGATGTAGTCCGGGTTTCTCAACTGAGAAACACAAAAACGAGATTGCCCCTGCCGATCTTCTTAGTCAGCATTAGGCCTACGGAAGACTGGCAGAGGGTATACCGACTGACAAGATTAGGATACTTGGCTGTGAAGGTAGAGGCCTTCAGAGCACGGGGCTTCAAAATCTGCTACCGGTGCCAGCAATTCAATCATTCCTCTGAGAATTGCAGCATGCCACCAAAGTGCCTTAAGTGTGCTGAAGAACACTTCACACGTGACTGCCAAAGACCAAGGACAGAGAAGGCAACGTGTGCTAACTGCAATGGAGATCACCCGGCGAACTTCAGGCAATGCCCGAAGAACCCCTGGAACAGAGGAAAGGCACCGGGGTATGCCCCCCCTCCCCCCAAAAATCAGATACCCCCTTGGAGGCAAAAGGCCCTCGGTCTAAACCCTCAGACACCCCATCAGGACTCCTCGCACTCTGTGCCACAGGTTAAAAGAACTCAAACTTCAGCACCTACCAGATCGGTGCAAGAGCAGGCCCCTAAACCGTCGACCTCCAGAGAAATGACTGTGGAGGAAGTGAGAATAGCTCATAAAGACATAAATCAGAGGATAGCAATTGATAAAGCTGCCAAAGAGGCAAGAGAAGCAAAACAAAGATTAGAAAAAAAGGTTCAGGAATGGCAGAAAACTAAACGCGCCCGAGAAGAGCTCGCGCAAACACAGCAGTTAGACAAATCGGCTGAAAAAAAACAAAAGACTACCGAGGTCCAAAAGGATACTCACAAAACAGATCAAACCGCGGTTGAGGCTGAGGAAATTGTAGCTGAGACTGAGGAAATGGAAGCTGAGACTGAACTTGCTGATAAATCCAATGATGAAAAGATGGATGAAATCTTCAACCTCGTCAGAGGATTTATCAGTATGTTCAACCTAGACGATATAAAACATCTGTTGATGCAGCTCGCTGAGTTAATTCAAAAAAAGAGCGATCCAATGCAAATGGTCTTTGAGGCTTTTAAATTAATCGCGGAATTTAATAAAAACAGTGAGAAACAAACCCGCCATGAATAGGTCCCAAAAAGAAAGTTTTAAAATAATATTTTGGAATGCGAACGGCATATCTCCAAGAATAAATGAACTTAGGAGCTACGTAAATGAAAATGATGTAGATGCCCTGCTAATCCAGGAAACTAAAGTTAGAGAAAACAAAAAACTAAATATAGCAAACTATAATAGCTATCATACCCTTAGCTCAAATATAACTGCTAGAAATCCCCATGGAGGAACAGCAATATATATTAAAAGTAATATTCCCCACGAGGAAATAAACAACATAAATCTTCAAGGTATAGAAAATACTAGTATAAAAATTAAAATAAATAATGTAAACCCATTTATCCTAACTTCAATATATGTCAAAAACATGAGTGGTATAAATGTAGCTGCGCATCTGGAACTGCTTTTCTCGCGATATCCAAACACAATACTCGCGGGCGACTTCAATGCACACCACCGAGCGTGGGGCAGCAGGAGAGCCAACACACGCGGTACACAGATACATAGATTGCTAAACACAACAAACACTGACATCATTGCACCGTCGAGACCAACCTGCTTCTCAGGTGCCAATGGCTCATTCATAGACTTTGTCCTAACGAGAAACATAGAATACGCTCACACAATTGATACCCTGGATGAATTCGACTCAGATCATCTACCGGTACTGGTGACATTCGATTTGAACACTCCCCTTCCAGCCTCTCTGGGACAAGAGAGGGTGAACTGGAACGTATTCAAAAGAGCACTTTTCGAGCCGCATTTAGCAGTACCCAACATTATGAGCACGGCGGATATTGACTCTGCCACGCACACACTCACAACAGAAATCAGGAGAGCTATTGCATCTGCCACAACACATCGTGAGTCACCAAAAATGCCCACACTTTCCCACCATGTCAAACAATTAGTTAGGCAAAGGAACAGAATGCGTAAGACATGGCAGGCTAATAGAGACCCTACCCTCAAAAGGGAGCTTAACAGACTCACGTGGAAAGTCAGGGATAAAATTGTCGCAGAAATGCAGCAACAGTATAAAGAGTTAATTGAATCCCTTAGCTCGGAAGACGTATCGCTCTGGCAATTCGCTAAAAGACTCAGAAAACCTCAAATTAAACTCCTGCCACTAATAGATGGCGCTAATATTGCGTACTCAGACGAAGAAAAGGCAGAGGCGCTTGCTAGGCATTACGAAAAGCAATTTGAACCAAACCACGATCTAATGTGTCAGGACACCCTAAGAATGGTTAGGCAAACTCTAAACAATTTCAGGAACTCCCCGGTCACGGCTGAGATTAACCCAGCCACCCCGCAAGAAATAGTAGAGATTATCAAAAACCTTAAAAACCGTAAAAGCCCAGGGCACGACAAAATCAGGAATATCGCGGTAAAAAACCTACCCTTAAATATAATATTTTACTTGACCATCTTAATAAATAAAATACTAGAACTAAATTATTTCCCCAAAGAATGGAAGGAAGCGATAATTATAGCAATCCATAAACCTGGTGAGGATGCCTCAATTCCAGCCAACTACAGACCAATCAGTTTGTTGCCGACACTTAGTAAAATTACTGAGAAAATAATTCTTAAGAGACTGAACACGCACCTTAGTGAGAATGACATTATCATTCCGGAGCAGTTTGGATTTCGGCCAAAACACTCCACCACTCATCAATTGCTGAGAGTGGTAGAGTACATTTCTTCTGGTTTTAATAATAAGACACCCACAGCTGCGATTTTTCTTGACATCCAAAAAGCCTTTGATAAAGTGTGGCACTGTGGATTAGCCTACAAATTGATCACTCTAAAAGTCCCTGACGCACTTGTCAAACTTTTAATTTCATACCTAAATAACAGACACTTTCAAGTCAGAGTAGGAGGTAACTTATCTACACCCAAGCTCATTAAAAGTAGTGTACCGCAAGGATCCATCCTGGGCCCGACACTCTTTAACATATATCTAAATGACATTCCCAGGACCCCAGACACGGAGCTGGCACTCTATGCAGACGACAGCGCGATACTTGCAAAACACACTTACGTCTCAGTAATGCACAGACAGCTAGCTACAACAACACTTAGACATACTCCAAACATGGCTGGAAAAATGGCGAATAAAATTAAATCCCAATAAATGTCATTTCTCAAGAAAACGTAATTTATTTCTCAAGAAAACGTAAACCTCCGCCTCCTCTGTACATAAACAACCATGCCCTAAAAGCGGAAAAATCTACTAAATACCTAGGTGTAACGATAGACTCCCACCTAACTTGGAAACTGCACGTAACGAACATAATCAAAAAAGCGTATATAACCATAGGAGCCTTATACCCAATGATAGGAAACGGAAATCTAAGTTATCAAAATAAACTCCTAATTTATAAATCGGTCATCTGCCCGGGAATGCTGTATGCAGCACCCGTATG
Source organism: Amaurobius ferox (assembly GCA_951213105.1). NCBI lineage: Eukaryota > Metazoa > Arthropoda > Arachnida > Araneae > Amaurobiidae > Amaurobius > Amaurobius ferox. Next base: position 64,638,770 of record OX578149.1, read on the forward strand.
GGGATATGCCTGTAAAACTACCATAGACTTATTAGAGACAAGACAAAACAAAACCCTAAGGATTATAAGGAAAGCCCCTAGATACTTAAGAAACTCGGTAATTAGGAAAGACTTCAAAATAAAAACTGTTAGAGCCCAAATCAAAAAGCTAGCGCTTAAATTCTACAAAAATCTGCCATCTGTCCCAAATGAACTATTATTTAATCTGCATGACCATGATCATCGCAAGGCTAAATCTCGTAAGAGACCCCGCTCGGTACTTAACTTTGATATTCGGTACTAGATACGTCCCACCTTAATCAGTTGATATTAACGAAAACTCGCGATCTTTGGTTTTCTACAAAATGTTTAAAATCCTAAACTGCTAAAATGCTAGGTTACCCTCAGATCTGCATCAACCCCCCAAACTGCTTAAACTCTTAATGTGCAACAAACTGCCACACTAGGAGCTAGGACAAATAATAAAAACAGTAAATCAAAAACCTCGAACCTCCAACTATGGACCAATGAAATAATGTCACAGTATGAAGATAAGAACCACACCTAGAGATTGGAGATTAAAGGCGCTTCGCGCCTGGTGCTCTGTTCTGGACGAAACTCTATGAAGGACGTTATACTCGAACTGCGCAATTGTCATCTATCCAGAAAGCTGCCAGAAAAGATGTCATGCAGCTAATCAAAATATGTAAAATATATCCCGACTTACCCATAGCACTATCCATCAGCTCTCCAGATGAGTTTACTTCGCTATAGGGAAGAAGGCTGTTAACCAGCGGCCAAACGCAGAAACCTGTTTGGCGATCGCGTTTGCTGCACGTATTTCGCCAATTGTTTGAAATTTAGAATAGTTGGAATGTTTTATTAACACTGTACTTGCGACTAAGAAAATGTCAAACTTCTGTTCCAACTTCTAACGTCTGTTTATTTAGTTAATTAGAATCTGATATTTACGAACTGTGCTTTTATCGACAAAATGTATGTTAAAGGAAAAGTACTTCATTCCAAGGTACGAAATGCGGTAGTAGACGAGAAATAACAGTTTACGGGCAGCAGGCAGAGTAAGGGAACAGCTCCACATGCCGATGAGTCATGAGGAGTGTGTTTGAGCGGAAGTAATATTGGCATGAGGCTATCTCATGAGGAGGTGGACATTTGGATGATGACGTAATGAGGAAATGTTTGAATAGATAATCTAATCGTATGAACTTTGAACGGCTGACGTAATGAGGGAATATTTGGATAGTTAATCTGATTGTGGGATCTTTTGGCCGAGTGAGTTGAAATTTGGACGATGACGTCATGAGGGCACTTTAAATTTGGACGGTGGGGTGACCTTGAACTTTGAGATGTCATGTGAATCAGAAAGAATATCGGTAGGTTTGAAGATTGGAGTAGCGCCATCTATCGAGATTTTTTTTAAATTCTGAATTAAAAAGGATATTTTAGCTGGGAATGAGCTGGATTCGATTTGGGTGGCTATAGATTGGTAGCGTACCACGCTATCCACTGTACTATGAAGATTTGATGGGATATTAACAGAGGGGAAAATTTTTAGTGAGAATCTTAATGGAAAAATGCTTTTCGGTATTATAAATGGTGGAATGGCTTAAAATGTGGAAGGGAGATATGAAAGAGTGTCATTAAAATGATAAATGCTTTGTTAAAAAAAATGACGCTTAATATATTAATTTTACCGAATGCTCGATGAACAATGGGGATATGTTACAGGTGGCTAGCATTTAATGATGCGAGTGAATGGATCGATATTGAGTGAATTTTTGCGAATCTATTCAATATTTCAATGAAATTTAACAAATTTCACGGTATTTTCTAAAATGAATGAGGAATTAAATATACGTTTTGAATGTGACAAAGGGTCTAAGACCATGCAATTTTGTGAAGTATGGGGTACGTTTTTAACGTTACAGGTTATTTTTTTAATTGCATTCATTAAAATGTAATGAAGCATTTACATTTAGTAAATGACTTGGCGAATGTTGGAAGCACAGAACATGCAAGATCCCACTGTGTTCAATGTTCTTTAATGAAACAATTATTTTTTTAATTTAAAATCTAATTAAATAATTTGCATAAGAAAAAAAGATATTCAATAATCTACAATAAGACTTTTCAAAGCTTTCACTACTTACCATTCCATGGGACCTCTAAAATTTCTTTATTGTTTTATAAACGCACGATATTTTCTGAACGAATGGAAATTAAAAGTGCGTTTGTAATGAAGTTAATATATTTTTTAATTATATCCATTAAAATATAATGAAACAGTTAAATTTAAAATGAGATTGATATATAATTGCAAATGTGTACACACTATCAAAATGTATTCAACTCGAACAGAAAAAAAAATAATTTTATTATTGAAGTGTTGCAAAGTTTACCTTTCGTGTGCGGGTTCGAACATGGGATTAAAAAGCATCTGTGGGCCTACAATTTTATTACTGCAGTGAATTGAAAATAATCTGCATAATAAAAAAAATATTCATTAAACCAGAACAAGCCTTTTAAATCTTATCACAACTTGATATTCCGTGGCAGCCTCCAATGCCGTTATGGGACAGTAGCAGTATATAAAGGTGACGAGTTATGTACTCATCTTAACAAAAGGATGTTGAGTTTGCCTCTCGAGAATAAATTAGTCAGGTAAGAGTCTCATACGAGTGCTCTTTTCCTTCTTAATTAATTTTATACAAATATTTCATTATATTTTAATTATAATCATAATAGATGTGTGAGGCAACGGCTCTACCGTGCTTAAAACACCGGTTCCCGTTAGATCACCGAAGTTAAGCAGCATCGGGAGCGGATAGTACTTGGGTGGGTGACCACTTGGGAACGCCGTGTGCTGTTGGCTCATTTGAGTCGACGTGGTGGCCGAACGGTCAAGGCGAGCGTTTCCAGCAATCACTCGGCCGCCAGGTTGTGGGTTCGAGTCCCACGTAAGACATGGATGTTGTGTGTTGTGGGCGCAGTGTGTTCCGCCCCCCTCTGGGGCAACGTCCTAGGACGGCAAAATGGTTCATGATTTCGACCGTACATAGGGCAAAAACGATGTAAGTTGACGTAGAGTCTAGTGTTAGAGTAGTCTAGTGCTTAGCCATTGGAAAAAAATAATAGATGTGTTAATAAATGCTAATTTATGAAAGTTAAAAGTGTTGGTTTTCATGAGTAATATTTTAGTTTTAGATTATGGTAAGCGGGGCTAACATAAAGAATTAATGGTTGTTTTTGCGTCCATGTTAGCAAGTACTAATAAAGGTTATCTTACACCTTTCTGGTTGGTCGGATGGTCTGGGTTTCAACAACAACAACAACAACAACAACTTAATAAATAATTCCCCCCAACAATAATTTCGCCACACAAAAAAAAACATGCGCATTTGGAGTCAGGTCTGAGGAGGATAGGATAAAAATGCAACACAATAACCTTTAATAGGAAGGAAAAAAACTAAATTGACTAGTAAAGAACTAAAAATAACTATAATAATATTTCATTCGTCTATGCTCTGGACCGCAGTTACACGGAAAAAACACGATGGATGCGAAAGTGTTTTCCAAATCCCAACATTGTTATCAGATTCACTTTATTGCTATTTAAAATCTACGAGACTACGGTATATATTTTGATTCCTCGTTTTCCCTCAGGGAGGAAGACCGCTGTTTTAAAGTTATAATAGAATTTATATATAGAATTTGTTTCTATCATAGAATTTGTTTACCCTTACAATGCAACCTTGTTCTCTATATTTTGTTTTGATGTTTTCATTTCTAAAGCAAACAGAACCGCTATAAAATAATACAAAATCTTTTCTATATATATTAATATTTTTTAAAAGTTTAGTGTCTTTTAAGAAACGCCAAGTAGCTGGAAAAAAATGAAAATATTTAAAACTAGAAATTCTATGCAGTATAAAATAAGCTTTGATTTCATGCTTTGCGATATTAAACTTTTATGTATGTATAAGTGACGTATATACAAGTGACGTATATGAAAATTATGCAAGTCTGTACTGAAAGCCCTGCGTTGCTTGAATCGGAATGTTTTATTTACTATTCAAAAATGTAGCAAATGTAGTTTAAGTTATTTTATTTCTTAAAATAGTTTCATTTCTTTTTTATAATACATTTTTTCAACCGCTTGAAAGTTCTAGAAAACTACCTGCAGCATTGTTTAAAAATAAATAAATTCCAAACGAAAATAACCTCAGAGAGGAAAAGTTTGGAAAGACATTTGGTTTCTTTCAGGAATAAAGGAACTTTTCAGTCCAAGAAACATCATAACATGGTATTTCTTAGCAAGCAGATGCATTCAAACCATCGGAGAGTTTTGTCGAACTGAAAGACCCATCTGGATGTATCACTCTATGGCCTTTATCATCACAGGAACCATAAATGTGCAGCGGCACCCATACTAACAACATAGATGTACCAACAAACTTATAATCGGCGGTTGTCAATAAAACAATTGAGGTATACATATCTAAGTACTAACAAATCTAGAGTGAAAATATGAAAGTTACAAATAATACTATACTGTATCAGATATTTTATTTTGGAATGGAAAATACGGAACAGAGTAAGCAAAATTAAATTACTGTCGGGGTAAAAAGGTGCTGGCGTTCTATTTATATCAAACAAGGATTTTTATTACCAAAAAAGACCAAAAGTGATTATTGTCTGAAGCTAAAGCTTTAAGACTCATGTGAAAAATAAGCTGCACAGCTTTATTTCCAATTTTATCCATCTCCATGTGAAATATCTTTGAAATTTCAGAGTCAATTTCTTCCATGCCTAGGCATGTGAAGAGGTAAGACATGAAACTCAGAATTTTATTCGTTAGCGTTAATTTGGCGACTTTTGGCAAGTTCTGGAAGCCTTAAATTTTGCTGATTGGTTAATAATCTCATGAGTTGCTTGATTTTTCCAGAGAGGACATATTTGCCATAGAGGACATATATGCTCATCATCGTTCAGTATGGTTGTTAACATGATACACGGAAAAGTATCTGTCGACCTCAATACAGACCCCCAATATGCATTGAATCTTCAGATTTCTCATATTCTTTAAATTCTATCATACAACGATCTTGGAGAAAAAGTATAAAAGAATAATTTAGATTAAAAATATCAAATATTTTCCTAGATAGCTTGTACTATCGTGACACATAGCACAACCACGTTTCCTCGTTCGAAATATGTGAAAAGCGAGATATTCCACGTCAATCTATAACGAGAAACTAGTTTTCAAACTCACTGACGTTTTTTAGTCCCATTTCATGGGGCTCAAAACTGCCCGTGTCATCCTTTTTTTATTAAAGAAAAACAGGAAAGTTCTTGAAATAATTTTTACTTTCCCTACAGTACATGGTAATGTATAGATAACGTTTTGGAAATAATTCTTACTTTCCCTACAATACATGGTAATGTATAGATAAAGTGTGGTAAGGTAAAGTATTACTCATGTCGAAAAGCACAACTCGAGTTTTCGAAGGATCCACACGTTTCGGGACCTCTAGAACACGAAAACCTTATTTTTAGAATGACGTCTGTGTCTGTCTGTCTGTGCAATGTATGTATCCACACTTACTCACAAACCAATGGACGGAATATCATAAAATTTGGTAGGTAAGTCACTTGTGTGAGACTTTGGTGCTCATTAATTTTTGGTACGATTTGGAACAATCAGCTTTTCTTTGCAAAATGACTCGCTAAAATTATCTGTATCCACTCTAGCTGAAAAACTACTATACCAAATTTTGTAAAATTTGGTAAATAAGTCTCTTGTTGGTTACCCTGGTGTTAATTAGATTGGGACACGATTCGGGAAAAAAAGAACCTTCCTGTTTTTGCGAAATGGCCCTCAAAGACCGTCAAAATCTAAAATTAGAACTACGTATGCTCAAATATACCAATTATATAAATGCTTGTTTCATACATAATTTTCAACGATGGAAAGAATAAGACCGACTCTTACATTAGAGGAAGCCATTCACGAGATATTTTAGTTTCTTCGCATTTTCGCTACGCTACCGTTGAAAAAAAGTCCAGTAACCAACTGAGAACGAAAGTGCCATTTTAGATAATTATGGATGTTATTTTGGGCAATTAAAATCAACATAATGAATTATTGAAGAAATAAAGAGAACGCGAATATGAGTCTGCTGTGAAAGTCATGTTCTGCACACATCAGATGTTTACTTTCCCTGTAATACATGATAATGTATAGAGAAAGTATTGAAATCATGCCAAAAATCGCAATTCGAACTTTCGACGGATCTACACGTTTTGGGACCTATAGAATACGAAAAAACAATTTTTAGCGTGACGTCTATGTGTGTGTCTTTGTGTCGGTCTGTGCAATGTATGTATCAACACTAACTAAAAACCTAATGGATTAAATTTCATAAAATTTGGTAGGTAAGTCACTTGGTCGGGACCTTGGTGCTGATTAGTTTTTGGTACGATTTGGGAAAAAAAAGAATTGGCCTTTTTCTGCAAAACGGCCGGCAAAATTCTCATGTACCCACTCTATTTGAAATGCTAACTGACTAAGTTTCACAAAATTGGGTAGATAAATAACTTGTGAGATACTCTGGTGCTGATTAGATTTTGGTACGATTCGGAAAAGAACAACCTGCCTTTTTTAAAGAAATGGTCCACAAAATTCGGCTAAAAAATTACGTATGCTCCAATATTATCAATTAAATGCTTGTTTTACATGTAATTCTTGACGAGTAAAAAAGTAAATCAACACTATTACACTAGGACTAACAGTTTTCGAGATATTTGAGATTTTTCGCATTTATGTTACGCCACCATGTCCAGTTACCAATTGAAAACAAAATTTGAATTAAAAATACAAATTTAGTGTTATTTTGTGCTAGTAAACTCAATTTAAAGAATTATTAAATATTGAAAGAAAAAATGAATGAGAAAATCAGAGAAAGTCATGTGCTGCCCACATCAAATTTTTCGTTTAGCTCTGTTACTTATATCGGGAATTTTCATTTAAATGTTCTCATTGAATTCATATCGATTTTGTTTTTATCGATAAAGTGTTAGGATCGTCACTTTTGAATCTTAAACATTTTTTTTTTGCCCTTACAAATTATTTCTGCGGTTCGAATGTTTGGCTACCCTTGGTGTTTAGATATATATGATAGAACATGTATACAAAAGCTTTAGAAATGGATTTGGAAAGCATACCGGCTTGTCTTCAGTTCTTCTAGAGCCAAGACTGTAAACATAAGAAGGTCTGTTGTGAGCAGCACATGACTTTCCTTATTCTATAATGCAATTAATTTACTTCTTTCCCAAAGAAAAAAAACTGATGTGGGCAGCACATGACTTCCCCTGCAGACTTATATCCGTTCTCTTCATTTTAATTAAATTTAATTGGCTTTTATTTCAATTTTCCTTCTCATTTTGTAACTGGACTTATTTTCAAAGGTGGGATGGAGAAAATACGGAAATATCTCGAGAACGGCTAGTCCTAGTGTAATGGGGTTGGTCTTATTCTTTTTTTTCGTTGAAAATTACGTATTAAACAAGCATTTAATGGATATATTTGAGCATACGTAGTTTTTTATTTTAGATTTTGGCGATTTTTGCGGGCCACTTTGCAAAAAAAGGCAGGTTATTTTTTCCGAATCCTACCATAATCCAATCAGCACCAGGGTAACCCACACGTGACTTATCTACCGAATTGTGGGAAATACGGCCCATTATATTTAGCTAGAGTGGATACAAGTTTTTGCGGCCATTTCGTAAAAAAAGGCGGGTTCTTATATCCCGAATTATACCCAAAACTAATCAGCACCAGATTAACCCACAAGTGACTTACCTACCAAAGTTTGTGAAATTCGGTCCATTAGTTTTTTTTAGTTAGAGTGGATACAAAATCTGCATAGACAGACAGACACACAGACAGACAGAAACACAGACAGACAGAAACACAAACAGACACACACACAGACGTCACGCTAAAAATAGTGTTTTCGTATTCTAGAGGTCTCGAAACGTGTAGATCCGTCGAAAACTCGAGTTGCGATTTTCGGCATGATTCTAATACTTTCCCTATACTTTACTATGTATTATAGGAAAAGTAATATATGTATAAAATCTACGGTACTGTGAATGTTGAATTGTACAGTTAATGTTGAATTGTACAGTTGCCGCTTTTCCGGATGACAACTTGTAAAACTATTTTTAAATACCCAATTTACTTATATTTTATCCAACTATAAATTGACAATTATCAATATTGATTGCATCTTTACTAAACAATAGAATCCATATATTAAAATAAAATGATTATTTCTGCAATTTGGCGTTAGTCGCGTTTACTTAGTCTTTTTATGCGATGATATAATATTTTCAACAATCTGAGGCGGAATAGCGTCAATTTTTATACATAGCGTCAGTCGATATTTCACTAGATTATTTGTCTAGTTTGCCGAATTCATCGCCAAGCGTTACAAATATACGAGAAGAATTTTTTTATATACTAGAAAGTATGCCCATCATATGACGAAGTTCAAAATTTGCAAAATATTACTTTACGTTTTACGTCATTTTTTCGTTTTAACACTTTACAACAAAGTTCAAAAGTGTTTATGACTTTGTTCATTATGTCTGTCTGTCTGTCTGTCTGACTAACCTTTAGTACGATAACTGCCGCAAAAATGACTTTAACAAAATGAAATTTTAGTATGTTGTTCAGACGGTCTGTGGGACCTATGGGAATATAAATGAATAATATCATCCAATTAGTTTTGGATTGAAGCCGGGTTGAAAAAATGAAATACATCGAACCCTATGGGACCTAATTTTTCAAACACTTTTTAAGCGGATTTAAAATTCACAAATTGTTTCGAAAGTTGTAGGAAATATTCAAATTATCCCATAAAATATATAAAAAAAATTTCAACAAAACATATTCAGTTTAAGTAAATAAAAATTAAAATAATAATTATACCTTTTATATGAAGCTATCACGTGATCATTATACGTGATTACGTGATCATTTTTAAAGTTCTTTTTAATTCATATTTAGTGTTGTATCGGACCTCAAACCGCTTTTTTTCTGCTTAAATTCTGTGCATCAACATGCTGAAACAATGCAATTACAATACATTTGAGTTTAAATGATCATCCAATTTTGATTATTTCTACAACGAAGCCTAGTTCCACTTATGGAAAATGTAAACAGCAAAATATGTAGAATGAGTTGTATAACAATTGCTACATTTCTTTAACGCAAAATTAGTTTGCTCATGGAGTCTGCAATATAGCTGATATGAATGAAATATTCCTTGATTTTACAGAGAGAAGGACGATTTTTTGGATGAAGTTTTAAGGATAGAGTTTAATTACTTGTACCTCCATGCATGGTCTTAAGTTTTAAAATAAAATAAATTATTACAGTATTGTGATGAATGAAATGATTGGAAAAATGTTTATGAATGAAATGCTGCTTTCATAGAGAGAGCCAGGCGTGTTATATTTCGATGACGTCATTTGCATGAATTTCAGTTGTTTACGATTAAGTTTTCAAAAATAATAAATTATTGTAGTATTATGATAATTTTTTAAATATTACCGAGGAATGTATCGCATTTTAGAGATGTTTAAATAAAATTGCATTAAAGTTGGAAAGTGTTTCATAGTCAATGCTTTATGCATGTTTGATCTTTCTTGTTACTAATTTGGAGACACTTTTTTCGATTTGGGAAGATAAAAAAACAATCGCCCAGTTGACGACATCCTGCCAAATTCGTCGGTATTTTTTTTTTCTCCAAGCGTTATGGATAAACGGACGGACGGAAAAATGGGTTATTTTTATAGTATATTCTTATATTCGTCTCATTTTATTGATATGAATTTTTATTGATATGAAAAGCGAAATCCAAACGGAAAAATTTAAAGCTCTTTTGAATAAAAGAGGCAGAAGGAAATACGGACCGGTCACTAGTACTCAACAATGGTTACCAATTATTTTTCTTAAATGCTTCCAAAGTTCATACTTCCTTGATTATATTCTCGTTTTACTTCCCTTTCGTCACACTGTCTTTACAGTTCTCGTTAGATCACCGAAGTCAAGCAGCATCGGGTGCGGTTAGTACATGGGTGGGTGACCACCTGGGAACACCGCGTGCTGTTGGCACATTTCGGGCGCGGTAGCCCGGTGGTTTGCGCGCTGGATTTATAGGCTGCCACAATTGCCGCCGTATTCATGAGGAGTACGATCACGTTAAACATGTGAGTCCGTAAGTCCTTCCGAGAGGTTTGTGGTAGGGGAAGGGGGAACGGTCCCTGTGGATGCCTCCCCCACTGGCTTCCGGTCTAAATTGGGTGGCACTTCCCTACCGTCCAAACGGTTACCTGACACCTTTCTGGTAGGTCGGACGGTCTGGGTCTCAACAACAACACTGTCTTTACAGTTCTCATTAGATCACCGAAGTCAAGCAGCATCGGGCGCGGTTAGTACTTGGGTGGGTGACAACCTGGGAACACCGCGTGCTGTTGGCACATTTCGGACGCGGTAGCCTTGTGGTTTACGCGCTTGATTTGCATGCTGCCACAACTGCCGCCGTGTTCATGCGGAGTACGATTACGTTAAATATGTGGTTCCGTAAGTCCTTCCGATAGGTTGGTGGTAGGGGAAGAAGGGTACGGTCCCTGTGGATGCCTCCTCCACTGACTTCCGGTCTAAATTGCGTGGCACTTCCCGGCCGTCCAAACGGTTACCTTACAGTTTTCTGGTAGGTCGGACGGTCTGGGTCTGAATAACAACACTGTCTTTACAGAAGTAGAGCTACTGTATTGGGTTCTGTCGATTAGCCATTTTATATTTGGCTGGCTTAGTGGGCGTTTTGGTTCAAACATATTGTACTGAAGAAGGGAATCCAATGATTTCCAAAACGTACGCATGCCTACATATGTTTATTTCCTCTGCATTATACGCTGTAAACTGGTTAAATTGTTTTTGTTAACGATTTTTGGAAATATCTTGATATGAGTTTTAAAGAACACATTTTCTTCGTACTTATTTTTATCCACAAAATATTTCCAATGAACATTTAAATGCTCTTAATTATTTCAACACAACACATATATTAAATCACATATTTTTAGCATTAAAGTAGCATTACCCTATACTAGAAATATATTTTATTTTACAAACACTTTCCTTTCTGGATAAAACTTCTCTATCTCTTAATCCAAAAATAACAAGACGGTGTTGAAAATATCCCGCGTACTTTGACAGATAAATTTCGGGTAACAGGTTTTGTTTTGTTTGTCTTATGCTTGAAGGGAAAATAATAATGGTATATAAATAGAATTATATAATTTTTGATAAAATAAAATAATATAAAAATATTTGACTTGTAACAATAGGAAATATAACTAACAATCATGATGAATATATTAAGTGTATGTAGAAAATTGTCATATTTAAGTGTATCTTAATAGAATTGCTTGGAATAAAAAATGCAGCCGAAGATCCTAAAGCTTATGTTTTAATATGTGTATTAAGGGGGAAAACACCAATGAAGAACTCCTGAACACATATTACATGAACACTCCTAAACACATTTTGAACAGTTTCAAAAGTGTTCAAAATGTGTTCCAGAGTTCTAAATAAGTGCATTTTGGATACAGATTTTTCTGTACAACAGTATGAGAATTTTAAATACCCATGGTCGAATTTCTGAATTTAAATGTCTACAAAAACAAATCCATTCAACAACAAATGTAGTAACAACAAATGTTGTGCAACAACAAATCCATTCTTATACTCTACAACTGCATCTTTAATATAAAAATTCGAGCAAACGGCAATGCATAAACAGTTGATTAAAAGTAACAAAATATTATGGAAGCAAAAAACAGCCTCCTTATTCAGGATAAAAAGGAAGCCATCACACCATGATAGACAGAAAGCCATCTTTCACGATAAAGTTACATCTCGTGACCCTTAGAAAATATTGTTGAGAAAACTGGAAAAATGAACAGAAAAATCTGACGAGGAAAAAAAAGAACAACAGATACTTTAATCAACTGCTTATGCTATTATAAGCGAATTATTTTTATTTCAGATATATGGGTTTAATGGTTTTAGAGAAATGGCTAACAGGCGCCATTTTATGTTACGGGTATTATTGTCTAGCGATAGAAACATGTACAGAACTTTGCTGTCCCAGCCAAGGCTCTCGTATTTGAGCTACTGCTGGCAATCTCTAATCGTTAAAGTGGCAACTGCATTTGGATTGACAAGTAACCAGTCAATCTGACTGGCAATCTCCTTTTATTTTTATCTCAGGTTAGTCTCCTGCTACTATTTAATCATCAAAGTTAATAGTTAATATCATGTGTGGCCGTAGGCCTCCCGATTTAGATTCGATGCCAGAATCCATTGACTCCATACTAGACGTACTAGGGTCACTTGCAGACCCCCTTTCCAATACCATGTCACTAATGTGCAGGCTTAATTTGTTCGGACCCCTTTTGTAAAGAATCTTGCTGATCCAGCGGACTCTCCAACTGCGGATCATATTGGCCAACCGACGTTCTGCCAATTGAGCTACTGAGATGGAATATAATCTATAATCATAGAATTGGACTAAGCAGACATTTTGATCTGAGACATTGATTGGGTTACTCAAACTAAACAAATATTTTGTAACATACAATTCATATAAATTGATCTTCTTAAATTAATATCGTTTATTTAAGCGGCCCAAGATATTCAAGTTAGAAATACATATATTGATACAACACAGTTTATATTTTTAATGTCAAACGTACATTTTCAAAAGCATATTTAAAACGTTTCTAAAGCTCCATGGATGCTACATAATAACTAATAAACAATGCAATTTAAAGAAAAAGTGTATGCATATAAAATGCCCCGAACCTAAACAACCAGAAGGATTTTCTAAGCATTTCTATTCAAATGTAAATTATAATCGCAGTGCTTCAAATAAGCTGTTAATATATGTTGTTTCTATAAATATATGTTCATCACTGAAGCAAATCTACAAAGCCAGTTTCCTTCAGTAAAAGCTTAAGTTTTCTGAAAATATGTAGCTTAAATGTTTTCAAAACAATTACTATGCGAAGAAATATATTTTCATTTAGAATCATAAAACCTGTCGCTGGAATAAAATAGCTAATGTTAAATTTCAATTTCAATTATCTGTAATGGAATAGTAGGATAAAATTTAGAATAATTCTTCTATATATTTATTTTTTCACTTTATTGATATGTAATGAATAATACATGCTAAAGCTTATTATATTTAGACATTTATATTTGAGAAATATTCTTATATTAAGACAAGAAATATCAATCATGTATAAAGCATTTACTATTAAACGCTTTCCAACTGCAATGCAATTTCATTTAAACATCTGTAAAATTCGATACATTCAGCGATCACATTTTTAATTATCACAGAACTAGATTAATTTAACTTAAAACAATGGAAGTAAAAGTACTTCATAACTCCATGCCTAAAACTTCATCGAAAAATGCAATGTAATAAAATCGTCTGAGTCTCTACCTAAAATCAATGAATATTTCATTCATATCACCTATAGTCCAGACTCCAGAGCTAAATAATTTTGAGTTAAAAAAATTCAGCAATTCTTATACAACACATCTTACAGCTTGATTTGTTTACATTCTGCATACGTTAAAATTAGGCTTCGTTGTAGAAATAATCAAAGTTTGATGAACATTTAAACTGAAAAATATTGTATTTACGTTGGCGCAGAATATAGATGCACAAAAAATACGCAAAAATAGAGCTGTTTTAGGACGGATGCAACACTAAATATAAATATAAAACGACTTTAAAAATTTACGGTTTTGACACTGAGAGAAAAGATGGATTCCATGTTTTATTTTAAAGTGGGTCACGTGATCTCTTCATATAATATGGGTGTAATTATTATTATAATTTTTATGTAAAAAACTACCGAACATATTTTGCTCATTTGTTTTCATATATTTCATAGGCTAATTTGAATATTTTCTAAAATTTTGAAAGCAATTTGCGAATAATAACTTCGCTTAAAAAATGCTTGAAAAATTAGTTCCCATAGAGTTCAAGATATTTCCCTTTTTCAACCCGGGTTCAATCCAAAATTAATTGGATGATATTATTCACTTACATTCCCATGTGTCCCACAGACCATCTGAACAACATATTAAAATGTCATTTTAATAGTCATTTTAAGGCAGTTATCGTGCGAAGAGACAGACAGGTTGAACAAAATCATAAAGACTTTTCGACTTTTTAAAGTGTTAATAAAGGAAGTTGTCTGTGTGTGTGTATCTGGTAGTCTGTAGCGGTAAATCTAAGCGTCGTACGGCCATGAAATTTGGTACGCAGGTACTTAAGGACCCGAATAGGTGTTTGACGTCGGTTTTGGTGAAACCACAGACAAGAAGCAAATTATAATTTTAAACAACATTTATTATATCAGAAAAATAACAGAAAATATTAGGCCAGTTATCAAAATTGTGGAATACTACATTTCAGCAAAACAAATTAGCAATAACATAAAATCACTCTCAGTAAGGTGACAATTAAGAACACCCTGGAGGAAGAAAAAACAGAGATAATACACACACGCATTTCCCTGCTCTAAGTCCTCGGACGAGTCGGACGGTCTGGGTTTTCAACACACGCATTTCCACCTTTCTGGTAGGTCGGACAGTCTGGGTCTCAACAACAACAACACACACATTTCCTAACATAATGATGAACACAAGTAATTTTCATAATACACTTAAATCATATATGGCATTTTAAAGAAATAATTTCGTTCTCAAAGCAATTATCAATATTTTAAAATCATAGATTGGGTTGGTATTTTTTAGCACTCCACGTCATCAAGGAGGAAAATGAATATAAACAATATCACCTACTTCTCTTTATAACATGTATAAATTAACATTCCTAGACCATGGAAAGGGAACCCGGATGGATTTTCGGTTCTTTAAACAGCACAGTTCTTGTGTAGCCCAATCGAGAAATTGGATACGTGACACTCTGGTAGAATCCGGCATCTTGGCTGGTCACAAGGAATATTTCACACGCTAGAAACAAAAGCAACAGAGATTTTCGGCAAAACAGGTACTCGTAAAATAACAGGAACTCCGCTATTGTTCCAGAACACCCATCGGCGCCCCCGAACTTACGGAATCCAAACCAGCAAAATTCCTCTACAAGTCCACGATAATCCGTTCTGAAATCAAAAGGGTCAAGCACGACAATCACTGCATATAAGCTGCACTTTGCTTTTAATAGCGTTTCAAGGCCGACCCATGGAAAGAACAACTCTTTATTCCACCAGAACCAAATTCCATTTCTTCAAAACAAATCTGTTGCATTTCGACGAGAACGAAGATCGTACCTTCGCCTGAACCATACCGGACCCAAACAAATCATTCTTTCACACTAACTTAGATTCGTAGAATTGCATTCCATTAATTTCCAATACTAATTTGTTTCATTCCAAATTCGCGATCAGATGCGAATCCAACACACGCAACATTCTAGTTCCTTCTCTCTACTCTACCGCCAAAATCAACTTTTTGAAACTTGCGAGTGTGCAAAACCGACAAGCTAAAATCTAACAACCGAAAAACGAAATACAAAATTATTTTATTAGTTTTATTCTGGAACATAAACAATTTCGCAATTTAAAACTCGCTACCCTCAAACGTCAATGAAGTGGAAATCAATCGGAAGGACATTTACATGGCATAATTAATCTTTTCTCTCAAACAGAAATAAAACAATACTCTAATTTAAATACAATTACTGCACATTGGTGTAAAAGCCTTATCACAGGTGTACCTCTGTGTTATTTTTATTAATTTCAAATTAGTATTTTAGTCGGTTAATGATTTACTCCGATTTATGCCGATATTCCACGAATCGATTTCCTAACGGCATTCCTCGATTTATTTATAAATATGTTATCACCGAGTTTCCATATTGACACCACAGGAAATGTGGAAGAACGTTATTTCCAGCAATGTTAGAACCAAATCCGTGGGACAATTCCATCATGAGGCAATATATATATATATATATATATATATATATATATATATATATATATATATATATATATATATATATATATTGTCGCATATAAAAAACTAAAAATACCAAGATTCTATATTTTGGCTGAGCTGCAACATCCCTATATACACTAAGTGACAGTGAAAATGAGACACCAAGAAGGAGTGGGCAGAAAAATATGCAAATTGCAGGGTAGACGCAGCTCACTGAGTTTTGTGAATGATGCGAAATGCGCAGCTGTCCCGCGCACGTTGAGTGAGGTATAAGGGAAGGAACCTGCAAAATTGCAATAGTCGCGCCGCTCTATCTACTGGAGAATTCATTTTGTATTTTGTTTTGTCTCAGAGGAAACGTGTAGTAGCAGATAATTCCAAACGAGGTAGTCCCAGCAGACAGACGATTTCGCGAGGGGTATTGTGATCGGACTTAAAAGGGCAAGTTGGTCCATAAGTTAAATCTCAGAGGATATCAAACTATACGCGTCCACGGTGTATCGACTGTTGTTGTTGTTGAGACCCAGACCGTCCGACCTACCAGAAAGGTGTAAGGTAACTGTATGGACGGCCGGTGCATCGACTGTGTCGAAGCTGGTTAGAACAAGGGAATGTGGCACGTTTGAGGAGCGCCGGTACGGACAGAGCGACGTCAGCATTCGTGGACCAACGCATATGCCGACAAAAGTAGGCGGCCCCGCAGGCCACTTCCCTGGCTCTTTTGCAGCATGTGCAGGGCACCCTAGATGCTCCCATATTGAACTGGACCATTATCCGCCGATTCGTCGTCAGCGACCTGTACTCATGGCGCCCGTTAAGAAGACTGTCATTAACCCAACAGCAGAGACGCCTCCGTTTGCAATGGTGTCGGGATAAAGCCAAGTGAACGGCGGAATGATACAAAGCTGTGTTCTCAGACGAGTCACACTTCTGTTTTAGCAATGACAGTCGCGGTGTACGAGTTTAGCGCCGAAGTGGCGACAGGTCTAATCCGGCTGCATCTATGGAATACCACACCGCGCTGTTTGGGGTGCCATCGTCTACGATAGCATGTAACTTCTGGTCCATATTAAGGGCACGATGACGACCGAACGATTCGTGGATGACGTGCTGTGGCCGGTGACACTACTCTTCGTCCAGGGCGTGCCGAATGCCATTTACCAGCAGGATGGCACGTATCAGCCAACATACTCTACAAGATATCCAGGTGTTTCCCTGCCCGCAAGTCTCTCACCATTCCAACACGTCTGGGACGAAATTGGACGTCGCTTGCGTGCGCTATCATCCCCGCTCTTAGGAAACGAACTCTGGCAAATGGTTGACAGGGAATGGGCAGCCATCCCTATGAACACCATCTGCACGTTCTTTTACTCTGTGCCTAGGCCAGTTGCTGCCTGTATCGCCATCCTCGGTGGTTTTACAACACTGATCAGACGGTGTTATCGCTCTGTGTAGGTGTATCATGTTACAATAAACATCATTCATTATTCGTTGCTGCCTCTCTCTGTTTGCCGGTTTTTATAACTTTCTGCCCACTTCTCATTTGGTGTCTCATTTTCACTGTCACGTAGTGTATATAAGCATCCTAAACAAATATTTCGATAGCATGAGTGATGTTTGTATTTTTTAAATGATCGTATTCAGTTATTTAAGTGGACCGGCTGTACTTCAACGGAGTCCGCCTGCACTGATCCATTTCAACGAGGAATAATCCTTTGAGCTTAATGGGAGGGCTTTTGGCAGTCGGAAAGAACTTCCGGTGATGTGTTTTGAATCTTTTTATTTCCTTTTTCTGCTTTGAGGAGGTAAAAAATGTCCTAATGTGTGATCATAGGTGGAATACTTTTTATAAGCGTTTTTATAAGCGGATAAAATAGAGCATTGAAATTATAAAATTATGCTGTTTGCGGGAATTATGGGCAATTGTGAGCCTCATTTTGTAATTTGAAGATTTTCCTCGCATTGCGAGAATGATTTTAGGTCAAAACAGACGATTTAGAAATAGAATGTAATGTTGCATGCGTATGTATTTAATACCGGAAACATATTTACGAGCCGAACAACTGATATATTGTATTTGTAAAGAACACTGATGCCCCAGCCAGGATTCGAAACCTATATTTACAAACTGGCCAGCCGACTCTCTATCGTTGAGCTACTGAACGAAATTGCAACCTTTTGTCGCCAAATTGGACTCTGAATTCCCCACCCTCTTATATCAGATTGGCGGCAACTTACAATCTGACTGACCACCTCCTACTATTTTTACCCAGGTTAGAATCCTGCGTGGTCGTTATCCTTTCAATTTGAAATCGGCGTTCAATCTTCCAGAGTCCACGGATTCCGTACTAGTCATACTAGGGTCATTTTCTTGCACTAACGTACAGAGTTGATTTGTTTGGTCGCCTTTGCAAAGAAACTTGCTGCTCCAATCGGGATTCAAACATTGGATCACCAAACTGGCCAGTCGAAGCTCAACCTTTAAGCTATTGGAACGAAATTGCAATCTCTTATCATCGAAGTGAACTCTGCATTGTCCTCCATTTTCTTCAATTTTCATAATAGCTCGTTAACAGACAGACACATTGATGTCTAGACATATATTTTCATATACAGCAACGTATGTGATTTTGAGTTACTTTTAATTAATGTATTTTTTACTTTCCATATATACATAATGTATAAGGAAAGTATTGTGACGGGGTCGAAAATTCGAATTCGAGTTTTCGACGGGAGAGCACGTTTCAAGCATCCCAGATCACGAATCAAACATTTTTGAGGTGATGTCTGTGTGTGTGTGTGTGTGAAAGTATGTGTGTGTGTCAGTGAGACTGTGGAGACGATAACTGACGAACGAATGGACCGATTCTAACAAAATTTGGTACAAAAATCACAATCTATAAACACTGGAAGCCTATTGTTTTTATACGCAATCGAATGTTCAGAACCCCCCTAAATTTTCGAATGAAATTTTGAAAAAATCGTCAAAAAATCAAAACCGCTAATAAAGTTACGCAAATAGACATTTCTTATGTAATTTTTCATTAGAAAACGATTGACATAAATTTTAGAACGCTAACATGAACCGTTCTCGAGATATTGTACATTTCTCAAAAAAATTATCGAAAAGTCATATAAAATAAAATAAAAATTTTCCTATTGAGAAACATGTTCACTTTTCATATGTAATACCATGCGATAAATTGAGTGACATCATTCTCGTGGATCTAGCTCGTTCCATTCATGCAAAAAGATACTTTAGGTATTATTTTTGCATTTGAACGCCAATAGTCATTTATCTGCTGTAAGAACAACATATTTCTTCGTCCATAACGCTTGGCGAGATTTTGGCGGAATGTCGCCAACTTGGCGACTTTTTTAAATGTTGCCAAATTAACGAAAATCTCGCCAAATGGATAAAAATGACGCTAAATCAATGAAAATGACGACTAATTGTCGAAAGTTGAATATCTTGGAAAGAATATTAGTATCTACTATAAGAAAAACGTATTTTTTTACTGTAAAAGTTGTGAATTCATTACATTATATAAGGAAAGTCATGTGTTGCCCACATCAGATTTTTTAGAATCATATAGTATGTCACAAGAATAAAATATTTGATTTAGAATTTAATATTTATTAATATAAATGAAACGAATAGTAATTCTTAAAGATAAGTGCAATATCTGTATAATAATTGAATAAGGTATATTTGTCTCTTCGCATCCACTTCTATCAAACGTAAGACAAATCTTAACGAAGCTGGATTTTTGATTTCCTACTCCGAGGGGGTAGAAAATATATTTCAAGTGTTTCCATACCCAACAGAAGTCCCTGAGTGACTTGGAAGATAACATTTTTACGCACATTAGTAGATTTGCGATCTGAAATTGGATATACAACGTAAGTAAATAGAAAAAGATTAAATCTTTTATTAAAAATATTAAAGAAGCATAGTAATTCTTAATAGTAAATAGTAATAATATATCAATCAGTACATTTAACAATGTAATTATCTAAACATCACAAATGAAACACAAGTATAGTAACTCCAAACGATAAAATTATCGCGTTTTCTATTACAAAAATATTGATAAACTTAAAACTCTATATCTCACCATTATAGTCATAAACATAGTGATCCGTAATAATAAATAGAATTTTATAATATAACATAATATCAATCATTACATTTTAACAATGTAAATATCTAAACATGAAACATCACGAATAAAAGAATTACAGTATATTTAATCAATAAAAATATCACCCATTCAACTTCATAAGCGGTTTCGATGTAGTAGCAGCAGAAAAAGAAAGCATATTCGCTATTTGAGCTCATTTAAATTAGCGACGAATTCTCTTAACGCCGTATTTCGATATACAGAATACATTTCTGTGAAATTATTCGTTTAATCTTACAAAAAATTTAACCATAACAGCATGGCTTCGCAAATGTGTCATTGTCTAAAATTTTCCGCTGTCGAAAATTTGCCACCGTATGCTTCTGCCTACTTAGCCTATTGGTAAATTCGCCACAATAATAGAATCGATTGTTTGACCAATAATAGTATCGATTGTTTACACAATAATAGTATCGATTGTTTGCACAATAATAGCATCGATTGTTCGCACAGTAATAGCATCGATCACGTGACAGAATATAATAGAACTGCCTATTAGATTTCGTTACCCAGACATTGGAGCAAAATTACGGGATCGAGAGTATTTCCTGATGATCCAGAATCTCTAGTTAAGTTTGATGCCTGAAACTTTGCAGTCTTATAATAACAACTGCGAAATAGAACATGCTGAGTCAACTTTTGATGTATTTATTTTTGACGCTGAACTTCATTCTTTGTTAAACAAAATAAAATTTATTTAAAAAAGTTGTAACTAAATTTTTTAAGGGTGTTAGTTTTCTTATTTTTGACAGGGCTTGCATACTATTAAGTTTATATTTTCACTTTTAGTTCACATTTCAGTCACTCTTATTTACGGAGTATTTCCTGATTTAAGCATTATAAATCAAGTGAAACTCAATAAACGTAAAATATTTATTATCCTAGAGCACTCCGATTTTCATATCATTCTTATGCGAAAGGGAATTTCAATGTGTATTATTCCATTGCCTGCAGCTTTAAGGCAGAACCTGTGTTTTAAAATTGAAATCTTGTCAACATTTAGATAATATTGCATCTAGAAATGGGTTTTAAGATATAGCAGTAGCTTCATTTTAGTCTCTGTTATTTACAATGCATTTTTTGTTTTATGTATTGAAAATGATTTGAAGTTATTCAGTGACAGCATGTTAAAGTATACAACTGTGGGAAAACAAAAACCAAACTATTTCACCACTGTTCATAATAGAGTAGTTCTAAATGTACCATTCGAGAGGGAACAACATCCTCTATAAATTCATATGCTTAATATTTGCATAAGGGACAATATAAAAATGTCCCAATTTAAAATACAGGTGTCTTTTGCATATGAAGAAAATACTGATCTATTTCCTCAATATATCCCAGCAATACCAACCAAATGCTCACAGTTAGAGGATTGTAGACAGTAGATTCAATTGGCTGAAAATTTCATACCCTGAGTATAATTTATCTTTCTCACATATTACGTTTTGGATCACAACTCAAGTCGTTGAGATTTATTTTGTTTTTAATAATAGAACCATGAATGTTTTTAAAGTTTTATGACTTTTAGATGGTTTTAAAATAGGTTTTGATATACTAACAGTACTTTGATCTAAAATGTCCTTTTTCTTGCAAACAGACTTATATTACCGCTTGAGCATGCAAGAAAATATCTGCCAAATTTGCGTCCTCACAACATGAGAAGTCTGTATCCCTTTTTATGTTTGGAGTAATTAAAAGTGTTTTGAATATTAAAAATGTGATTTAGAATATACGGCCATTGTAACAACTTGTTCCGAAAGTATGTTAAGGTAAGTGCTGTAAAATAGTTCAACAGAACGTCAATTTGTAACTCAATGCCCTATTCTAACCATGACATAAATAAATGAATTATAGTCATTAATGAATTATAGTCATATTAAATGGTAATTCTTTAAAAATTAGATTAAGGTTTTTAGTTATATCAATGCTAACTCAGTAGTGATGATTACGCTTTTACCATATTACCAAATATTAATGATATATGCTATTAAACGATACAATTATGGATGCATTTGGAATTAGTAGTTTGTCACAGTTAGACTGTTTTATGTATTCTGAGACAAACGGGCATATAGAATATTTTTCGAACGAAACAACACATACATAACAATAAAAAGTACCTTCTACGCTAAAATTACGCTGCAGAAGCCAGCTTCATTTCCTGGCTTCAAATAAGGGTTGCATTGATAATAAAATATATTCACTTAGTGAACAACTAACTGCCTGTTCGTTACCAATTGTTCGATGAAAACTGCCTTGTCATATGGGGCGAGGGACTATGTTTTAATCCAGGGTATCCGAAAGTTACAATCGGCTCTATTTCCTGAAAAAATTGATGATCAATAATTTTCATTAAGGTTAAAAACATGTTACAATCGTTCTCTGCATTTTCTGGTTAATATATATTTTTTTAGTTGTGTCTTTATTGCAGGAAGGGTGCGATATATTCAAGCTCGAAGACTTACTTCGGTATGATTCCTGTGTACTTCTGATGAAACTGGAATGCTAAACGAGTGCGATACACTTCTCTATTGAGAGACAGTGATCGTTGATGAGATGAATGTGTCTTCAATACGAGAGAGTGAAATTGCGTGAAGTGTCTGTAAGACGGTATGGTCATCTAAAGCTACAGATGGTGTGGGGAAGCCGACTGACTCCGTAATTTGGCGATAACACTTGGTGAGATGCAGTGAGGTTGGAAGTTCGATGATTTCAGGCTGCATGTTTGAACGTCTGATCACCATTTTCAGAGATTGGAATTGCACCAAGTTTGAGTTATCATGAAATTTGAATGCATTAGGGGACTGTTGTTTGCTTTGTATTCACGAACTTCTTTCAGTCTTACTTGAGCACTTGTTGAAGTTTAATTGCCTGCGGGCACTATGTGTTGAAGGCCCAGACCACACAGCCAACCCTAGGGCTTACTGTGTGGTCTGGGCCTACACCACATAATGCTCGCAGGCACTTAAACCTCAACTAGTGCTCAAGTAAGGCTGAAAGAAGTTCGTGAATACAAAGTTCGTGAGCTCTATGTGTTGTATTTCTTGGGATCTGGATATTCATTGGACCTCGTACACGCGAGTACATCCTTCTAATTTTTGTACCTGCGAGTGATTCAGTCGTTCCTGTTTGGTTGACCATAGTGTGACTCATAATAAGGGTAATTGTGATCTCCAATTATTTATTCCCATCTGCATATTCCCCATATTTTTAATGAAATGTCTCAATTGGATGAACTCGATCATTAATAACCTAGCGCTTTTACTGGCATGAGTTTTTCTAGATAGTCGTTATTCCTATGTATGATCACTTGCCTATAGTTAGTCCTCGCTGCAATTAACTGTCACCCCCACCATGGTTATGTAACTGTTCACATATGTATAGTTGTAGTATCATAAAATACGTATAAGATTACTGAAAATTATTATAAGTAATCATAAAAAGAAATAAGTGACACATTTTCTATGTAACAAGAAAATATCCCTTATGCGTTTCTAACTATCGCATTAAAAATGCAATAATTCTTTTTCATTTTTATGAGAATAAACTTTAATAAAGAGAAATTTTATGCATACAGAACGTAACAATTTAAGCTTGGATAAATATTTCGCAACACTGATAAAATCCTCCGCAATTAAAAAAGTAAAACAGATAAGTGCTGCTTCAGACAGCGTTAGTCATAAATTCGTTTCTTTATGCGTTAATCAACTTAACTTGTGTCAAGAAAGAGCTTATCTACACAAACGATCTGTATTTTTGATGTGTTGCAATAGCATTATTTACATTAAGCAGAATATTTTTGCAGAAAAGTCTGTATTAATTTACGCCAGGATAATTCACAGTTAGTGAAAATTTTCGTTCTTTACTTAGCCAATTTCATGCTTTTAAAATATTATGTGAGAATTCAAAAATGTTATGCGTAACAACTTTCCCCAAGTAATGCAATGAATTCTTAACTATAATATTCATGACCTGTCAAGCATATTATAGTCAGCTATATGATAGTGAAGTATATTAAAGTCGGCTATGTAATGGTCAGGTATAAATTTGACCATAATATACCTGACAATTCAATTCCTGAATATTCTAGCTCTGACCATTATATTCCTGACCAATATACTCCGAACCAATATACTCCTGATCAATACACTCCTGACCATAATATACTTGACCATTATATACCTGACATAATATAGAGGGGAATAATATGCCTGACCATAACATACCTGTACATTATGAGTAATCGATTGCGTAACATACATTTAAAAATTCTTAAATATTTATTTTTTTAAGTTGGCAGTATATCCCTGATCCCTATGTCTTAGATGCATTTGTAAGATTTTTTTTCACACGTTCTCTTTTATTTCGCTGTTTAGCAGTAGTTACCGATCTTTAACTGATATATAATTTTAATACTATTTATATATCCATAATATAGTTATAATAATCATATTTCCTGCATATATTCACTGTATCATCCGTAATTACTGTTACCAAACGAAAATAATTACATGGACATTTCTAATTTAGTATGATTCATTTTCTAATCATTTAAATCACAGAAAATATTAGTTCAAATTTTTGCATAATGTATCCACATATAAAGCTTCGTAGAGATATATTTATTTGCTCTTAAATCATTATATCCATGTTTTACACATATACACAAATGGACTTTCTTCAAAAATTAAATGTGTTCACGATGGCCTAAACTCGTTTCACTCTCAAAATATCAAACAACAATTTTCGAGAAAACTATTTTTTTTCTTATGCGGTAGTATGAGAAAATAGAAAGAAACACAATTTCATTATGAAAAGATTAAGGCCAAGTGATGCTGTTTTTGATTAATTTGGGTATGCATTTGATTCTTAACCAAATAACTAACAAGTTCTAAAAATTCTTTACTCATTATTTTCTACAACTTACATTGCACTAAATTAGTAACTTTATTTTTGGCAAAATCGAAGACTGGAATTACCTTCGTTTAATCATAGTAATTGCTTAGCTCCTGGGGCGAAAAGGTGGTTTAATTAAAACGTATTGTAGTTTTTTATTGCTTTCTTATAAGTTTTCTAATTATGTGAGTTTTAATATTAAAAGATTTTTTTTTTAATTTTACCATTTACTTTATTAAAGTTCATTGATTAAACTTCCGTTTAAGAGCGTAGAATATATATTTTCCTATAAACCAATGCGAGAAAATTATAGATACAAGCAATTCAAAAGCATTTTATTTATATTTAAATTTTAAATAAATTTAACAGTATACGAAATTACATAATTTACATACCTTAACAAAAGTATTTAACAACGGTTTTTAATCAATATGTTTATTCAAGGAGAAAATAAAATATATTTCGAACTCTATTATATCTATGCATGTATTTAATGCATTTATAGTGTAAAAGCATGATGTGTGCAACAGATGATATCCCCCTGAAAATGAAAAATAATATCTCGATTTTGTGGGAAAATAATCACACAAATTAGCGATTTTTATGACTCCAGATTTAGCAGTATTTCAAGTACGAAAATAAGTACAATAAAATGTATTATGTGAACACTTTGCAAGTGAAAGCTGCTAATTATTGAAAATAAAAATATTCGCCAAGCTGTGTCATCGTTTATAGTCAACTACAACGAATGACCTGCCTTTGTTCGAGTCCTATATAAGGGCTCGCCACTTGAACAATACAGGTAACATCACTCAATTTCCAAGTCTCATATTTTATACGACAATCGTCCCCACGTTCATGGTCGCCCATTGGAGAGGGCAAGTGGGACATTTGCTCACATGGCTATTCAAAATTACAAAGTTGTGCATCGAGCTAACCGATGTTGTATCTGTTACCTTTGAGTTTGCACTACTGACGTAAGTGGTTTTCCCCCCTGGAAAATGTTGTATAGACTCTCATATCCACGCCTTCTCTAAGCGCCGGAATTACAAATTTGTAATCATTTTCAAAATGTTAAGCATAAATAAATTTATCTTCAAAAAAAATCTCAATAAAAATATTTCAACTTATCTTAAACTGAGAAATGTGCAATATTTAATTATTAAAGTAAGGGAGGTCATCAAATAAAGAATATTTTATTGTGAAAAATTAATTGATAATTGCATTATAAACTTAATATTCCTCTCAAAGTTTTCGTCAGATTTATAAAGAACATTTTTGCGACGTAAATAGTAACTCAGTTTAATTCATTTATGTGAAATTTAATTTGACAAAATCTTGGAATAATTGACAGTATCAAGTGCTTTTAACTTCAAACATTTCATACCGAATTCTACTTGATGTCTGATAATTTGAAGTGTTAAATAGTAAAAGGGATGCAACAATAAAATATTTAAACAGCAGATTATAATTAACAATCATGCCATTGAAGTAATTATTTGCATTTTGCAATCATTAAATATATTTTAGCATTTCTGTATGCATATTTAATGCCCAGCTTCCTTTGGCGAAGTATGTAATCGTTTAATTTATAGAATTTTCAGTGTTAAATAGATGATTTTATTTGGAATTAAAAGTTAAGTATTTATAGAAGAGTGTGCTCAAGTGATCATCCATCATCACATAGCGATATTGTTTAGAGGTAGATGAGGTTCGGAAGCAAGGTGCAAAGAATGAAAGGATTTCACTTAATTTTTTCCCCAAAACTTTCTTAAAGCAAATATTTTATAATTATTTCTGGTAGAAATTTACACTTTAAAACCAATGTATTGATGCATAGCATCATTTTCGCACCTCTCATCACTTGTTTTCTTAGTAAACATGGCTAAAATAATGCTTTGGATCGTTATCGATACAGAGTAGAAGACCTTAAGACCGCAACATATCATTTTTTTTCTTCAAAATGTTCAAAAATGGCCTAATTTTTATTTCCATTACATCCTGCAGCCTAAAGTATAAGAAAGGTGTTGTGAATGGATCGAAAATTCGATTTCGAGCTTTCGACCGAAAATTACATTTCAATCATAACTGATCTCAAATCAAAAGTTTTAGATTTAATGCACGTGAGCGTATGTCAGGGCGTATTTTGACTAGAATGTTAGAGTCCATAATTCTGTGGATGTGTCCTCTCTCGATCGAATGGAACATTTGGAACGAAATTTGGTACAACCAATAGAATCGATAAGTAATGGAACCCTATTGATTTTTAACATAATCGAATGTACGGAAAACCCCACAAGTTTTGAATACTATTTTGAAAAACTCATTAAAACCAGAACTTTCAATGATGTTACATAAATAACCATTTTTCATGTAATATTTTGTTATACACCGAATGCCACAAACTTTAGAATGTTAGCATGAGCCGTTCTTAGGATATTGTACGTTTTTCAAAGAAATTTATCCACAAAATAACAAAATAGTATTAATTATCGTAAAATATGATTTTTTTCCTATGAAATATTAAGCTACAATTTGGTGCCATCATTCTGATTTATTTAGTTCATTCCATTCACTAGAAAAAAATACTTTGTCTAATAGTTTTGCATTTTGGTGACCTATAATTCGACAATAGTCCTTTATTTGTATATAAGCTCTTCTATCCGTCTGCCTGTAAAGCTTAGCGCCTAATGTTGCGAAATATCTCCAACTAGGCAACTACGTTCGATGATGCCAAATAATTGAAATTACCATCAGAATTGCAAAAAATCACGCTAAATTGATGAAAATGGCACCAAATTAATTAATCGATAAAATCTTTTAATGTATGGACACTATTACTTATTGCTGAATCTATCAATACTGATAACTGTCAAGTTATATTTACGGGAAATATAAGTTAATAGTGTACTTCAAAGTAAAAAGAACCATTGTGACGTGGAGATTGCACTACATCAATTTGTCGCTGTGAAAAAAGTAAATGTATTGTAATACATTATGTAGTGAAAGGCATGTGTTGCCCACATCAGATTTTTAAAAATTGCTTTCAGATTTATTTAGAATGGTGACACTCAGAGTAATAATAATTACGCGTGTTTTAAAAAGGTGTAAGCAGATAATTGAAACGGGCCTATTTACTTTTCCTGCAATACATGGTAATGTATAGGGAAAGTATTGGAATCATGCCGAAAACCGCAACGCGAGTTTTCGACGGATCTATACATTTTGGGACCTCTAGAATACGGAAAAACTATTTTTTGTGTGACTCTGTGTGTCTGTCTGTGTGTCTATCTGCGCAATGTATCAACTCTAACTATGTATCAACTATGTATCAACTCTAACTCAAAAAGAATGGACCAAATTTCATAGAATTTGGCAGGTAAAATCACCTCTGGGTGATACTGGTGCTGATTAGTTTTTGCTACGATTCGGGATAAAACAACTCGCCTTTTTTTTGCGAAACGCCCTCAAAATTTACCTGTATCCACTTTAGCTGAAAAACTAATAGATCAAATTTTACAAAATTTGCAACTAAGTCACTTGTGAGTTACCCTGGTGCTGATTAAACTTTGGTACGATTCGGAAAGAAGTAACCTGCCTTTTTTTGTGAAATGACCCGCAAAATTCGTCAAAATCTAAAATAAAAACTACGTATGCTGTACTATATCAATTAAATGCTTGTTTTATACGTAATATTTAACGATAAAATGAATAAGACCAAACCACTACACATGGACTAGCAGGTCTTAAGATATATTTGCATTTTCGCTACGCCACCGTTGAAAATAAGTCCAGATACCAAATGAAAACGAATATTGAATTAAGCATGCCAATTCAGTGTCATTTTAAATAATTATGGCCGTTATTTTGTGCAATTAAACTCAATATAATGAATTATTGAAGAAATAAAGAAAACGTGAATATGAGTCTGCAGAGAAAGTCATGTGTTGCTCACATCAGATTTTTATTATTATGATAAAGAAAACCGGTACTTGTAAGATAAAAGCTTTCAAAACTTCCTTGAATAAAACATAAATTAACGACATACTCCTGCTTTATTGAGGAGAGTTTTACAATATTTTATATACAGGGTGGCCCCAAAATATTGATCTCGGCTGTTATTACTTAAATATTGATCTTTGGCATATATAATAAATTATGAATTTGCGTAATAAAAGGTACAGGATTTCATGAAATCGATAAAAATTTTCAGGGGATTAAATTTGAAGAAATGCAAAATTTAAATTTTTATACGGCCCCCGTAGAAAAACATTTCCAATGAGCAAAATATGCCCCATACACTAATAAGGTGATGTACAAAATTTCAGCATTTTATCATAAAATGTCCCAGAGATATGTTTAAGCAAATTTGGTGCGGGATAAATCACAAATTAAAATGTAAATGTTTACACCAAGAGTGCAAATGAAGCAACTCAGAAATGTATCATAGGCAAATATGTCTGCCTCTTATCTTTAATAGGTCTTCGGCATGGATGGAAAACATTTTGAACAAGCTTTGTAATCTCTGTGTAAAATTATTATTTCTAAACAGTGTAGATACTTTTGTACCAATAAATAGCAAAATTATTATTTATTTATGTAATCATTATTTTCTTTCGTAATTTGTGTATGACCCCTGAAACGCGACCTGCCGACATGGTTTATTCCCTCTGAGAACCCTTCTCGATGCATCGAAAAGTGGTTTAAGTCAGCATTTTTGTCTTTTCATATCTCTGGGACTTTTCATAAAAAAATGCTGAAATTTTGTACATCACCTTATTGGATGTATGAGGCACATTTTACTCACTGGAAATGATTTTGTACGGGGAGCCGTATAAAAATTTAAATTTTGTATTTCTTAAAATTTAATTCCCTTGAAAAATGTAATCGATTGCATAAAATTCTGCAGCTTTTTTTACACACCGTTGCAATTTATTATATGTCTAAGATCAAGGTCAATATTTTTGGGACACCCTGTATATTATTTTCCGGAACAACCTCGGAAGTAATAGTAATAATAGAGAACCTACATGTATGGTGTATTGAAAATGTTACATTAATTGACCTTACTGAGCATTGGAATATACAGACCTACCTTGTGAGCATTCTAACATATAACAATGGGAAAGTATTACAGATTCTTTTGCGCCGCTACTTTTTTCTTGAGATAGAAAAATCTTTCAACGAGACTACTCGATCTACTAAGTAATGTAAAAAAAGCCTAAGCCCGTGTTGAAACGAGATGGTGTTCTTTGAACCAATTGTACTATTACGAGTTTAAATCAGGATAGTACATTACATGGTCGAATCTCGTCACTGCCAAAACTGCCTCCGTATTCATTCGGTGGCGTTAACACTACGTTAAACATGTGGGTACGTAAGTCCTTCCAAGAGATTTGTAGTAGAAGAAGGAGAGCACGGTCCCTGTGGATGCTTCCCTCACTGAGTTTCGGACTAAATTGGGTGGCACTTTCCGACCGTCCAAATAAATACCTTATACATTTCTGGTAAGTCGAACTGTCTGGTTCGAAGAAGAAGAAGTAAGTTACAGGGTGACAATTGAAAGTTTTATTAACTGTTCTTGGGACTAAAATAATTCCTAGCATCATTACTGGTTTCTGAAGTAAATATATTTAACAAAGAAATTATCAGATCCCTGTTATAATGAGTTTAGTGTTTACTGATCATTTCATATTCTACCTCAAACCTGCTTATGAGTGGCAATGAGTGGTAAGGTGGTGATGACTAATCAGTTAAATTATTATAGAAAATAACGTGGAAGCATTTAACTCGCAGTTTTTGGTTCCTGGTTTTATATTTAACCAAATTGTTTTATTATGTTCACCACTGTCTGAAGTAGCAATTGCAAATAACTTATTCAAATCGCAACTTATTCAAATCAATTTTTCAATAACTTATTCAAATCGCAATTTGCAAGCCTCTTGACAAATTCTTTGCACTCTCAAACATTTTGACAACCTCTAGAAAATCCTACTGTAAATTGCTGTTTTAAGAAACTTTAAGCGAAGAAAAATTAGAAAACTGAGTAAAAATATTTTATTTGCAATTTTTGGACACTGGTTTTTTGGCTAGCCAAATTAT
The DNA here is from genome assembly GCA_951213105.1 of Amaurobius ferox. NCBI lineage: Eukaryota > Metazoa > Arthropoda > Arachnida > Araneae > Amaurobiidae > Amaurobius > Amaurobius ferox. Next base: position 64,670,072 of record OX578149.1, read on the forward strand.
GTTTTAATGCTTCATCCACTATCTGCAGTACCAATTATAAATAACTCATTCGACTCGCAGCTTTTTAACCTTCTGTAACCTCTTAACATGTTCTTGCAAGCACTATTATAAACTTCAGTGATAACAAGATAATAAGAATAGGTATCAAAGATAATTTATGTGACGATGGCGTGTGGATGAGTGTCATTTAGAGATGTATCAATATCGTAATATAATAATATAGCTTCTGTATTTCTTTATCTTGCAGTGCCGGTCGCCTTCGTTGCCAAAATTAAGACTACAATATGAAATTAAACGGCGCAATGAAAAATATTGACACTGTTGCAGTTACACTATACATATTATCTTTCTATCAGCTTTCCTCGCTTTTAGTGCACCAATTTTAAAGTCATTTTGTAATTTTTTTTGAATAAAATTTTTATCAATAGGATATTTCCCAAAGCATTTTCAGACAAATTAATCTTAAATGACCCCCCAAAAATATGATGTGAGCAACGCATGACTTTCGCTGCAGACTCAAATCCATTTTCTCTTTATGTCATTAATAATTCATTAAATTCAGTTTAATTTCACTAAATAACGCGTATAAATGATGTACTCAAAATCGGCATAGCGAAAATGCGAAAGAACTAAAATATCTCGAGAACGGCTAGCCCTAGTGTAATAGGGTTGGTTTTATTTTTTTCTTCGTTAAAAATTACGCATACAAAGAGCATTTAATGGATATATTTGAGCATACGTTCTGTTTGTCTGTCTGTCCGTTAGCACGATAATTGCCGTAAAAATGACTTAATCAAAATGAAATTTTAGTATGTTATTAAGTCGATCTGTAGGACTTAAGAGAATATAAAGGAATGACATCACCCAATTAGTTTCGGATTGAACCCGGGTTGAAAAAATGAAATACATTGACCTTTATGGGACCTAATTTTTCAAACATTTTTTAAGCGGACTTGAAATTGCTTCGAAAGTTTAAGGAAATACTCAAATTATCCCATAAAATATATAAAAGAAATTCAGCAAAATATATTCAGTAGTTTTTTAAATAAAAATTAAAATAATAATTACACCATTTATATGGAGAGCTCAGGTATCAATTATATGAAGTGACCACGAGACCCACTTCAAAATAAAATATGTCATCCATCTTGTATCGAAATTGCGATTTTTAAAGTTATTTTTAGTTCTTTTTAATTCATATTTAAAGTTGTAGCTGTCCCAAAACAGTATTGCTTTTGCTTAAATTCTTGCATCTACATACTGAATCAACGCAATTACAATATAATTGAATCTAAATGATTATCAAACTTTGATTATTTCTACAACGAAGACTTATGGAAAATGTAAACACCAAAATATGTAGAATGAATTGTGTAAGAATTGCTGCATTTCTTTAATGCAAAATTATTTAGCTCATGCAGTCTGCAATATAGCTGATGTGAAGGAAACATTAATTGATTTTACACAAAGAACCAGCCAATAATAAAAATAAATAATAAAGGAAAATATCAAAGTTAAGAGTTTAGACAAAAGAATGAACAAGAGTTATAAAGTTTGCAATGCGAAAACGCAAAAGGATTTGTAAATGAACAAAGTTAACAGTGTTAAAAGGGTAAACAAGAAAAACCCTTGAGTGCAAATTAAATATTTTAAAATTAAAAAAAAAATAATAATAATAAAAAAAATAAAAATAATTAAAAAAAATTAGATGCCAAAAAACGGACGGCTGTACGCCAGGAATCCAAGCAAAAAAATTTTACACCAAAAAAAAAAAAAAAAAAAACGGACGGCTGCAGGACAGGAATCCGCGAAAAAAAGAAAAAAAAGGTAACAAAAGGAAAACAGAGAAATATATGACAAAATAAATTTCTTTATTTTTCTTCTTTTAAAAGTCGATCGGCAAACATGCGACAAAAATGAAATTTCTGGAGAAGGGATAGTCCTAAAGTAATGGGGTTGGTCTTATGTCTTATCCCTTCATCGTCAGAAATTAAGTATAAAACAAGCCTTTAATTGATGTATTTGAGCATGCGCAATCTTTTATTTTAGATTTTGATGATTTTTGCAGACCATTTCACAAAAAAAGGTGGGTACTTTTTTCCTGAATCGAACAAACATCTAATCAGCGCCAGATTAATCCACAAATAACTTATCAACAAATTTTGTGAAATTCGGTAAATTAGAATTTTAGCAAGGGTAGATAAAAACACTTTTTGCGGGCCATTTTGCAAATAAAGTCAGGTTCTTTTTTCTGAATTTTACCAAAATCTAGTCATCACCAGAGTACCCCACAAGCGACTTACCAATAAAATTTTGTGAAATTCGTTCAATTAGTTTGTGTGTTAGAGTGGATGAAATATCTGCTCAGATAGACACACAGACACACACACAGAGACGCACAAACACACAGATACACACAGCTGTCACGCTAAAAATAGTTTTCCGGTGTTATATAGGTCCCAAAACGTTTGGATCCGTCGGAAACTCGAATTGCGATTTTCGACGCGAATCCAATACTCTCCCTATATATTACCACGTATTGCAGGGAAAGAAAAAATACATCTAATTTTTCATTTATAGGTTGGCTCGAAAATTTGGAGAGAAATATTTGAAAAATGATAAAATTAGGAAATATTTAAACTGAACTCTGTACGGGAACTTGTAAAATATATATGGTATGCCACATGGAATCCCATTATGAAACACATGTATATATACGTTCATTGTGGACAGAAATGCACAAAAATCTATATTTAGTACAATTGCAACCGACAAGTACTATTACATAAAAAGTTAGTGTTACCATTGTATCTTTTGAATATATAACGCTTATCTAAATGTGAATACGGTTCCTATGCAAATTAGATATTCATTTATTTCTAGAAAATATTTAATATTATTATGAGTTGAATGATACTTTTGGTTTAACCGTACGATTTTAGGGAAATGAGTAACGATCGGTGTTCAGAAACTTTTGAAACTTCTTACGTCTATAATCGTAATATCCGACTGAAATCCGTGTATTACGAAAATTGTAAATACTTTGAACGCTTACATGTATGTACCTGATAGATAAAAATGTTGACAATTTATATTTCTTTTATCGGAAATAGGTAATTTTCGGTACCATTTATGAATATATAAATGTAATTTCAATATTTGGAGATTTTAATTTTTTTTTTTTTGCGAAAGAAAGAAAAAAGTATTTGCAGAGTGATTTTTTGATTCACTATTACTCAAAATATCTTCTAAACTATAAAGGTTAGATATAAACAGTAAGCGGCTAAATATCCAGTAATACACCCAATTTTGAGATCAATTTTTATTTTAATGCACATAAAGTTTTTAATCAATCACTTTGTTTGGTTGAAGATTGTTTGGTTATTTTTTTTTTCTTTTTTGAAGTTTAAAATGCTTACAACACGAAAACTAAAAGTCCTGGCTATGAAAAGTAAGTAAAGAATTTGCAGGTTTTTAAATGTCCTTCAATGATATAGAATTGGATTTTAGAACAAGTTCTTAATGTTTGAAATATGGTGGTTATAAGATTCTGTAAAATCTAGTAGGCGTGGTCAAAAATGTTATAGCTCGCTTGGATAGACTTTTGCAGGCCAAGAGCTACTTCAATTCTTCTCCAAGTGTCGCGATCCACAATATATTTATTACAGTGTAATAAAAATAATAATTGTTGAACCCAGGGGCGTGCTGGATCCCCCAAGAGGGCGGTGGATAGACCGGTACGGGGGCGCCAGCTACCGGGAGGGTCTGGGAGTGCTTAAAACATCATTTTGTCTTACTTAACATTAAGTAATAGAACCTAAAATTATGTATTTAAAAAAAATAGCTTTAAATAAAAATAAAGGTAAAAAAAATAATTGAGAGCAAGATTTCCGTTGATATAATATATATTACAATATGCATATTTATTTAATATCGCCTGAAATAAACATGATTCATTTGATGTAATGAACATATATCAGCTACTTGTCAGAATTTAATAAATGGTAAATATAAAAGTAAAGGATACCTATATCATACTAAGTGGTTAAATACTGAGCAATCGCCTCATTTCAGAGATCAATTGACACAACTTATCAATTATAGTGTCACTGTCTCTAATGTTCAATAAGTCTGATTCAGATTGCATTAATAATAATGTCTCCAAGTTGTCACTGCTTAAGGTATATCTCAAGCTTGTTTTAATAATCTCCAACTTGGAAAAAAACCCTTTCACATGTTACTTGAGTCATCGGGATTGCCAACAGCAGCTTATATATTTTGAACAGTTCATTATACTGACGAGAGTACATGCTATAGTTAAGAAGCACTTCGTAAGCACACTTTAAGCAAGAATTTCACTTATTGTAATTGCAAGGTTGAAATGTTGAGTTCTCTTCTTCGTCAAAGTCATCAGCAGACAAATCACGTTCTGTGGATCTTCTTCATACTCTTCACTGATTGTCTTTTTGCTTATTTGGAGCCATACATCAGCAAATGAAGTAAGTTCTTCAGCAAGCTTTCCATTGTCAAGTCTTGGGAGAATCTCTACTATATTGTCCAGGGCTTTGGGAGGTAAGGGCTTTTTATTGCCAAACCGCTTAGGATCAAACCAGGCTAGATTTAGGTATAAGTTTTTATGTTGGAGAAGTCTGTTTTCTATAGTATTGATGATGAGAGTATCTATGACACTGTAAAATGTTGACATTTTAAAACCATCTACTTCTGAGGTATGATCAGCATCTTATCCGTGAAGCTTTTTCTCCTTTCTCTTTCGTTTCTCTTTCAATTCAGTTTCAATGCAAATACTTTCCAAAGGTTCATCTTTTTTTACTCTTTCATCTAAACTGCGAGTCATTATCTATACGAATGTTCTTGCAGCTTGTAAAGTTTCATCAAGCTTTTGACGTAATTCTTTAAGTTTTAAGTGAGAAGTTTCGATGAGTTTCCATGCTTGAGCGAAATCGAGATTCTTAGTCTGTAAGTAATCAGACAAAGGAGTGATCATCTTAAAAAATTTCATAAACAACATAGCTACTAATATTGTATCAAAACTTGTAAACTTTATGAGAAGACCTTCAGCTTTAGAGTTAAACTCTGGAGAATTAGATATCTTAAACAAGGCACTGAACAATTATAAGTAGATGACCTTCGTAGGGTGAGATTTTTCAATATCATATCTTGACCGTAGCATTACTGCGGCTTCGCCACCTGGTCATGCCAATAGCTTCACCTTAAAAGAAGGGTTTTTGTAATCTTTTAAGTGACTCCTTCATAAACACTTGAGCTTCTTCTTGCAGTACATTAAAAAATGATATAGTTACAATGAGACATTGGTCAGTGTCAGGGAGAACTAGGTTCAGTACATGGGCATAGTACCAAGTGTGAATGTAGTGTGGAATTACTTCAGATAATCTTGCTGTCAATCCTTTAAAATGACCATTCATGTTAGAAGCTCCATCAAAAACGTTAGTAACGCAGTTCTTGATCGGTATGTCGGCATCTTCCAAAATTGTTCTGAGTGACTGAAACAGATCCTCGCCTGTGGTGTAAACCACACATTTTACAGCTAGCAGTCTTTCTACGACTTCATAACCCATAACGTAGCATAAGACATAAACACATTGGTCGTAACTTGAAACATCTACTGTAGTATCCATTAGGATGAAAAATTCCCTGCCAATTTCACTTCTTCACATATTTTTCTTTTTATTTCTGCTTTCATGTATTGTAAGATTTTCACAATCATGTTGTTTCTTAAAAATGTAACTTGATCTCCTCTTTCTACTGGCATTTTCTTCCTTTTTTTATTTTCGTCGGGTTTTCTGTTCTAGAGGAGGTTTGTTTTACTTTTTGAAATTACACTGCTCACATGCTTCTCTAGAATCACATCATATTTTCTTAGCATGAGAATCATCTGTAAAAAATTTCCAAGGTTCACTGAGTCGTCATCCAAAGTATGAGCAGATTCTACTTTTCCCCGAAAAAGAAAACCTTGTTTACCTATCAGTTTCAAAACATCGACTACTGTTTCTACTATATGTCTTCTTTGTTTTACTTCCTGTTTCCTGTTGGCCATATGGTTCCCAAACAGAAGATCGGGCAAACTTTTCTCATCTTTCATTAGCATGAAACAATTCACAGATTGTGTGTGAGTTTTCATGCTCCTGTAGTCTCTAATGGACATGCTTCCAATCGCTGAATCTAGAGCAAAATACTGAAGTGGATTTGTTAAATGCAACACAAATGAAACAGAACGGTTGTTATGTTTTTCCGTTGTAGGATAGCCACTGCCTTCGGAAAATTTGGTTACCACTGTTACTTTCTTCGATTTTAAATATTGATTTTCTATCTGTAAAAGCATTTCTTTTTCATCAGGCTGAACTGGTTGAAACGCCAAGTATAATTGCAAGTCATTTGCTCCCAGTTTCTTAAAGTAATCAATATCTACTGTTGGTGTATTAAATGAAGTTCTTGGGCTTGTGTGCGGTTTTGTATTTGACGTTGATAGTCCTGGTTCTTGTAATTGTTCGTGTGTTGTTTCTACATTGTCTGATTTCGAGAACGTTCTAGGGAATTCTTTTACATGACTTTGTTCATCAACAGAATCATTCAATTGCGTTCCTTGGCTCGATACTTCATTTTCTAAGTGAGATGGCGTTGTTCACAATCTGAGGATTTTGATAAAAAAGCTGTTACTTTGGGGCATGTTTTAGCAGATTCATGCAACATTTTATTTCTTTTATCTTTATTACATTCATGGCCGCTTTACTTTCTTTTTTTTTCTCTTCCATTTCATTACTGTTGGAATTCTGAAAACAATGAAATAATAAGTAATTAAAAATAAAAAAGTAAGTAATTAGAAATAAAAAAATAAGTAAGTAGAAGGAAACAGCAAGGCAAAATGACCTTCAAATAAAAAAACTGACATTTAAAAAACAAAATTTTGGTGCATACTGATTGTTAATAAGTATCCCTTAATCTTAGACATTAAAATAAATACAGTTGAAATAAAGTACCCTAGTCTCACCAGGGCCTAATTAGCATGTCGGTGAACCTGGGAGCCTCGCTTTAGAGGCGGCCTCATCTTGAAAAAAAAAAAGCGTGAAAAAAGCAAATTTACTCATTTTTTGTTGAAAGATAATTCCGAAAAACAATTAGTGATGTTATCTTTTACATGTGTGTATCAAAATTTGCTATAAACAGAGCAATTAAACTAAATATAACACATTTATAAAACACAAACTTACCATACGCATCAATGCTACGGCTGCATGACGTGAATGAAACGAGATAGACGGCCTAAGGGAGATTTCTTCCTTTTCAGGGCGTCCCCTTGTCTTTCAATTTCCTTGAATAAACCAAAATTACAATAAAACACTTTATAATACGCCGCGGAGTCCGAACTTAGCACAAGCTCATTCCTTCATTTCGCGTTTCAACAGAGGCATCGGGCAGAGTGGTTAGTCTCGCAGAGTCATCATCTCCACAATACAAAAGGCAGTGAGTACTGGTACCGTCTTCTGCGCCAAATTTCTCGGAGCAATCAGTCTCGCACTGACGTATTATTTAGATACATTTTGGGTTTTTTTTTTACATAAGCAATTCGAACGAAAATTTTACATCCAGGGAGGCGAGAGGCGCCGTGAGAAGAGGGCGCACCGGGACATGTCCCGGTGGGCCAGCACGCCCCTGGTTGAACCATATGGTTAAACATTTATTTGTACGAAAAAAATTAAAAACATATCTAATCTAAATTTAAAGTGGAATCATGAAAGCTAATCAAGTCGTCGATGACAGAACTCTATGTAGTCGTCTGTGAATCCCGGTAAATGCTTAATTGTCATTCGACCAGGGTGACTTAAATTACCAATTTTTCGAAATTAATATTGATAAAAAATATAGTTTGATATATATATATATTTGATTTCCATAAAATTTCTTGCAGTTCACCGGTAGATTGCGAGGGATATCCTTCCGGGCCTGATCTAGATTTATAGCTAAATGATTTGGCTTGAATTCCCAATGCTAAATAAATACCCACAAAAGACGTAAATTTAGCCCAAAAATGACTATACTAGAAAATCTGACTCAGAGAAATTAGCTGGCACTCAAAAGGTATTCTCGTCTCAAGGAATTCTTGATCTATAGGTATATATACGGTTTGTTATTGTGAACTTGGTTTATTTATTTTAACTCGCTGCTCTCGTATTTTGGCTAGCGTTCCTGATGCTACATTCAGTAACTATGTCTGTTCTGTAAAAATATATCTCATTTTATCAATAATATATTTTTTTAATATTTATGGTAGATAAGGAACTTTACACTTTAGATTAAAAATCAGAATTCCAAATGGTCGTCTGTGAATATCAGAAAATTGATTGACTTCCAAAAGTAAAGCAAAATACATCCGTGGATTTTAATAGGTGATACTCATTGTTGTCGTCGATCGATGGGAATATGCAAATATCAAATAATGTGTCCAATAGCTCCTCGAATAATATGACAATTAGGCGCAGGTTGGAAACGACTTGTTTGCAAATTAGAGACTAAATGCTGAAAGAATAATTTTCGAAGAGTGTTTAGCCTTGATTTTGAATTAGATTAAATTTGTTTTGTGACATAAAGGATATGTTTGAGAGATTCTCAATGCTAGCGTACTGTCTAGAGACAGGGCAGGCCATTTACATTCGTTGTAAGAAATTACAAACTCACCAGAAGATGATTTATAATTAATTGTGAGATAGCATCCTCGCCAACCATCCAGCTGCAACATCCCCGCAGAATTGATTGAATTTTGAAACATTTTTATACATAGAATGTTCAGTTGCATTATTTTTAAAAACTTCAGATTTAAACATTTCTGGAAGGACAAAAATTGAAAATGGAATTTTTAAGGCTAACAATTCAGTCAATTAAATATTGAGATATTTTATACAATTTTGCTAATAGTTCTAATAAAGTAACAATTGCAATGTGAACAAAAATAGAGAAAAATCACATAAAACTGACAAATCATTTTACTTCTGATGAGAAAAGATGATGATTTTGATACAGTCTAAATATTACTTATTGACACCAGAAGATAAAAACAAATAAGAAAATAACTGGCCTTTCAGTTATAATTTTGATACGAAAGTCGCCAATTTCATTTTGTGGACTCGCCTGTCATTTCTTTTGTATGTACAATTCCAAATAAGTGGGTAACCCGGCGATATACCCATTGCCATGCCAACTGCTCTATACCCATTGGGTGAACTGCACTACTGGATAATAATAATAAAAAAACAAGCATTACAGTTAACTGCAGACACTTTGCATGTCATCTTAGCGCTAATCCATCCTCTGATAACCAGAATATTGCAATTCTGACCAAGCACAATCGCCGAGCGACCATGCCAGATCTCCGATCTTGTGCTGATGATGTTTCGGTGAGGTCTTCAATAAATTCCCAGTACTTGTAAGATAAAGGCTTTCAAAACTTCCTTGAATAAAACATAAATTAACGACATACGCATGCTTTATTGAGGAGAGTTTTACAATATTTTATATACAGGGTGTCCCCAAAACATTGATCTCGGCTGTTATTATTTAAATATTGATCTTTAGCATATATAATAAATTATGAATTTGCGTAATAAAAGGTACAGGATTTCATGAAATCGATAAAAATTTTCAGGGGATTAAATTTGAAGAAATGCAAAATTTAAATTTTTATACGGCCCCCGTAGAAAAACATTTCCAATGAGCAAAATATGCCCCATACACTAATAAGGTGATGTACAAAATTTCAACATTTTATCATAAAATGTCCCAGAGATATGTTTAAGCAAATTTAGTGCGGGATAAATCACAAATTAAAATGTAAATGTTTACACCAAGAGTGCAAATGAAGCAACGCAGGAATGCATCATAGGCAAATATATCTGCCTCGTATCTTTAATGGGTCTTTGGCATGGATGGAAAACATTTTGAACAAGCTTTGTAATCTCTGTGTAAAGTTATTATTTCTAAACAGTGTAGATACTTTTGTACCAATAAATAGCAAAATTATTATTTATTTATGTAATCATTATTTTCTTTCGTAATTTGTGTATGACCCCTGAAACGCGACCTGCCGACATGATTTATTTCCTCTGAGAACCCATCTCGATGCATCGAAAAGTGGTTTAAGTCAGCAATTTTGTCTTTTCATATCTCTGGGACTTTTCATAAAAAAATGCTGAAATTTTGTACATCCCCTTATTGGATGTATGAGGCACATTTTACTCACTGGAAATGATTTTGTACGGAAAGCTGTATAAAAATTTAAATTTTGTATTTCTTAAAATTTAATTCCCTTGAAAAATGTAATCGATTGCACAAAATTCTGTAGCTTTTTTTACACACATCGTTGCAATTTATTATATGTCTAAGATCAAGGTCAATATTTTTGGGACACCCTGTATATTATTTTCCGGAACAACCTCGGAAGTAATAGTAATAATAGAGAACCTACATGTATGGTGTATTGAAAATATTACATTGATTGACCTTACTGAGCATTGGAATATACAGACCTACCTTGTGAGCATTCTAACATATAACAATGGGAAAGTATTACAGATTCTTTTGCGCCGCTACTTTTTTCTTGAGATAGAAAAATCTTTCAAAGAGACTACTCGATCTACTAGGTAATGTGATAAAAGCCTAAGCCCGTGTTGAAACGAGATGGTGTTTGTTCTTTGAACCAAATGTACTATTACGAGTTAAATCAGGATAGTACATTACAGGGTCGAATCTGGTCACTGCCAAAACTGCCTCCGTGTTTACTCGGTGGCATTAACACTACGTTAAACATGTGGGTACGTAAGTCCTTCCAAGAGATTTGTAGTAGAAGAAGGAGAGCACGGTCCCTGTGGATGCTTCCCTCACTGAGTTTCGGTCTAAATTGGGTGGCACTTTCCGGCCGTCCAAATAAATACCTTATACATTTCTGGTAGGTCGGACTGTCTGGTTCGAAGAAGAAGTAAGTTACAGGGGGACAATTGAAAGTTTTATTAACTGTTCTTGGGACCAAAATAATTCCTAGCACCATTACTGGTTTCTGAAGTAAATATATTTACCAAAGAAATTATTAAATCCTTGTTATAATGAGTTTAGTGTTCACTGATCATTTCATATTCTACCTCAAACCTGCTTATGAGTGGCAATGAGTGGTAAGGTGGTGATGACTAATCAGTTAAATTATTTCTTTCTTTTATGCAACTCTATATAGATATTTGAATCGATATTTGAATATCGATATTTGAATATCGATATGTGAATGAGATATTTAAATCTATCAATACTCAGAAATAGATAGTTAAATATTCGACTCATGACACGATACATTTTTTTACGTACACTATTCACTGTAAAAGATTATAAATAATTAAACTAAAATTAAAAAATGTTATTTTATTAACTCAGTTCAGCAGAAGATTACTCTTAAACAGATTATTTATAATCTATAATAACTATAAATATTCGTTAATAAAACAAAGGAAATCGATTGCTCACATCGTCTTTTCATCAGTCGAAAACATTCCGCAAGATTTATAGAAGAAAAATTAATTATAACCACAATAACTGGTATCAAATACGCTTATAATTTACTTTATTTTCTTTAATCTAATTTAAACAGAAAAGTAGCATCGTCAATGAAATTACTTATTTTAAATCTTCAGTTTGTAATATTACAGAATGGCCTGTCAAGAAGAAAATCATGTCTTTAAAGAAAATGCTTAGGTGAAATTGTTGACAGTTGTTGTCCTTTTAAAATTGTGTTTCTGGTACAACATTGATTATCGGTGGACCTGTTCAGATTTCTGTAGAACTCATCATATCCGACCGCTGTGATTTGCTTTGAGAGGAATAACTCAACTTGCGAGTAGTGTTAGACATTTGAACACATATGATATTAATTAAGCATAACACATTTAAAAATCGAGATCAAAAATTTTTATCTGCAATAAACTTAAGTAGATTAGAATTAAAATTTTAAATTTAAATGTTCCGAATATAACTTTGAAGCCAACTCATTAAAAATCAAATTTAAATATAGTCGTACAGAGAGAGTTGCACCCTCTTATCTATTATCCGATTCATTATCAACAAACTGCCCGCCTTTTGAAAGCACCTGTTTTGGAGAAAGTTAAAGCGAGCAAAAACAAGTTTCAAAGATCCACACAAATATTTATTTTAAAATTTAATAAAAATTAGAGCAGAAATTAGAAACATTTTATTTGCTAATTTGGTCCCTGGTGGTTTTATTTTCCCCAACATATTTTATCATGCTTCACCACTGTCTGCAAGTAATTGTAAATAACTCATTCAAATCACAATTTCAAACCACTTAACAACTTTTTAAACCGCTTAACAACCTTTAGCAAACCCTATTGTAAATCTCTGTGGTAACAAACTTACAAGAATAGAGAAGAAAATTTAGAAAATAACCTGGAAGCATTTTACTCGCAGTTTTTGGTCCCTGGTTTTATATTTAACCAAATTGTTTTATTATGTTCACCACTGTCTGAAGTAGCAATTGCAAATAACTTATTCAAATCGCAACTTATTCAAATCAATTTTTCAATAACTTATTCAAATCGCAATTTGCAAACCTCTTGACAAATTCTTTGCACTCTCAAACATTTTGACAACCTTTAGAAAATCCAACTGTAAATTTCTGTTTTAAGAAACTTTAAGTGAAGAAAAATTAGAAAACAGAGTAAAAAAATTTTATTTGCAGTTTTTGGACACTGGTTTTTTGGCTAACCAAATTATGTTCTAATGCTTCATTCACTACCTGCAGTATCAATTATAAATAACTCATTCGACTTGCAGCTTCTTAACCTTCTGTAACTTCTTAACAAGTTCTTGTAAGCACTATTATAAACTTCAGTGATAACAAACTTATAAGAATAGTTATCAAAGATAAATTGTGTGATGATGACGTGTGGATGAGTATCATTTAGAGATGTATCAATATCGTAATATAATAATATAGCTTCTTTATTTCTTTATCTTGCAGTGCTGGTTGCCTTCGTTGCCAAAATTAAGGCCACAATATGAAATTAAACGGCGCAATGAAAAATATTGACACTGTTGCATTTACACTATACATATTATCTTTCTATCAGCTTTCCTCGCTTTTAGTGCACCAATTTTAAAGTCATTTTGTAATTTTTGTGAATAAAATTTTTATCAATAGGATATTTCCCAAAGCATTTTCAGAAAAATTAATCTTAAATGCCCAATATTTAAAAAAAAATCTGATGTGAGCAGCGCATGACTTTCTCTGCAGACTCAAATCCATTTTCTCTTTATTTCATTAATAATTCATTAAATTTAGTTTAATTTCACTAAATAACGCGCATAAATGATGGACTCAAAATCGGCATAGCGAAAATGCGAAAGAACTAAAATATCTCGAGAACGGCTAGTCCTAGTGTAATAGGGTTGGTTTTATTTTTTTCTTCGTTAAAAATTACGCATACAAAGAGCATTTAATGGATATATTTGAGCATAAGTTCTCTTTGTCTGTCTGTCCATTAGCACGATAACTGCCGTAAAAATGACTTAATCAAAATGAAATTTCAGTATGTTATTCAGTCGATCTGTTGGACTTAAGAGAATATAAATGAATGACATCACCCAATTAGTTTCGGATTGAACCCGGGTTGAAAAAATGAAATACATTGAACTCTATGGGACCTAATTTTTCAAACATTTTTTAAGCGGACTTAAAATTGCTTCGAAAGTTTAAGGAAATATTCAAATTATCCCATAAAATATATAAAAGAAATTCAGCAAAATATATTCAGTAGTTTTTTAAATAAAAATTAAAATAATAATTACACCATTTATATGGAGGGCTCAGGTGACAATTATATGAAGAGACCACGAGACCCACTTCAAAATAAAATATGTCATCCATCTTGTATCGAAATTGTGATTTTTAAAGTTATTTTTAGTTCTTTTTAATTCATATTTAAAGTTGTAGCTGTCCCAAAACAGTATTACTTTTGCTTAAATTCTTGCATCTACATACTGAATCAACGCAATTACAATATAATTGAGTTTAAATGATTATCAAATTTTGATTATTTCTACAACGAAGACTTATGGAAAATGTAAACACCAAAATATGTAGAATGAATTGTGTAAGAATTGCTGCATTTCTTTAATGCAAAATTATTTAGCTCATGGAGTCTGCAATATAGCTGATGTGAAGGAAACATTAGTTGATTTTACACAAAGAACCAGCCAGACGATTTTTTCGATGAAGTTTTAAGCATAGAGTCAAATTACTTGTACCGCCATGGTTTTAAGTTTTTAAATAAAATAAATTATTATAGTATTGTGATGAATGAAAATGGAAAAATGTTTATGAATGAAATTATGCTTTTATATAGAGGCGATTTATATTTTGATGACGTCAATTGAATAAAGTTAATTTGTTTTCGATGAAGTTTTCAAATATAATAAATTATTGTAGTATTATGATAATTTTAAAAATATTACCGAGGAATGTATCGCATTTTAGAGATCTTTATATAAAATTGAAGTTGGAAAGTGTTTTATAATCAATGCTTTATGCATGATTGATATTTCTTGTTTCATATTACATTGAATGTGCACTTTTACTTCAAGTTTCGTTTTAATTTGGTAACTGACCTTACTTTTAAAAGTCGCTCGGCAAACATGCGACAAAAATGAAATTTCTGGAGAAGTGATAGTCCTAAAGTAATGGGGTTGGTCTTATGTCTTATTCCTTCATCGTAAGAAATTAAGTATAAAACAAGCCTTTAATTGATGTATTTGAGCATGCGTAATCTTTTATTTTGGATTTTGATGATTTTTGCAGACCATTTCACAAAAAAAGGTGGGTACCTTTTTTCTGAATCGAACAAACATCTAATCAGCGCCTGATTAATCCATAAATAACTTATCAACAAATTTTGTGAAATTCGGTAAATTAGAATTTTAGCAAGGGTAGATAAAGACATTTTTTGCGGGCCATTTTGCAAATAAAGTCAGGTTCTTTTTTCTGAATTTTACCAAAATCTAGTCATCACCAGGGTACCCCACAAGCGACTTACCAATAAAATGTTGTGAAATTCGTTCAATTAGTTTGTGAGTTAGAGTGGATGAAATATCTGCACAGATAGACACACAGACACACACACAGAGACGCAAAAACACACAGATACACACAGCTGTCACGCTAAAAATAGTTTTCCCGTGTTATATAGGTCCCAAAACGTTTGGATCCGTCGAAAACTCGAATTGCGATTTTCCACGCGAATCCAATACTCTCCCTATATATTACCATGTATTGCAGGGAAAGAAAAAATACATCTAATTTTTCATTGATAGGTTGGCTCGAAAATTTGGAGAGAAATATTTGAAAAATGATAAAATTAGGAAATATTTAAACTGAACTCTGTACGGGAACTTGTAAAATATATATGGTATGCCACATGGAATCCCATTATGAAACACATGTATATATACGTTCATTGTGGACAGAAATGCACAAAAATCTATATTTAGTACAATTGCAACCGACAAGTATTATTACATAAAAAGTTAGTGTTACCATTGTATCTTTTGAATATATAACGCTTATCTAAATGTGAATACTGTTCCTATGCAAATTAGATATTCATTTATTTCTAGAAAATATTTAATATTATTATGAGTTGAATGATACTTTTGGTTTAACCGTACGATTTTAGGGAAATGAGTAACGATCGGTGTTCAGAAACTTTTGAAACTTCTTACCTCTATAATCGTAATATCCGACTGAAATCCGTGTATTACTAAAATTGTAAATACTTTGAACGCTTACATGTATGTACCTGATAGATAAAAATGTTGACAATTTATATTTCTTTTATCGGAAATAGGTAATTTTCGGTACCATTTATGAATATATAAATATAATTTCAATATTTGGAAATTTCAATTTTTTTTTTTTTTGCGAAAGAAAGAAAAAAGTATTTGCAGAGTGATTTTTTGATTCACTATTACTCAAAATATCTTCTAAACTATAAAGGTTAGATATAAACAGTAAGCGGCTAAATATCCAGTAATACACCCAATTTTGAGATCAATTTTTATTTTAATGCACATAAAGTTTTTAATCAATCACTTTGTTTGGTTGAAGATTGTTTGGTTATTTTTTTTGTTTGTTTTTGAAGTTTAAAATGCTTACAACACGAAAACTAAAAGTCCTGGCTATGAAAAGTAAGTAAATAATTTGCAGGTCTTTAAATGTCCTTCAATGATATAGAATTGGATTTTAGAACAAGTTCTTAATGTTTGAAATATTGTGGTTATAAGATTCTGTAAAATCTAGTAGGCGTGGTCAAAAATGTTATAGCTCGCTTGGATAGACTTTTGCAGGCCAAGAGCTACTTCAATTCTTCTCCAAGTGTCGCGATCCACAATATATTTATTACAGTGTAATAAAAATAATAATTGTTGAACCATATGGTTAAACATTTATTTGTACGAAAAAAAATTAAAAACATATCTAATCTAAATTTAAAGTGGAATCATGAAAGCTCAGCAAGTCGTCGATGACAGAACTCTATGTAGTCGTCTGTGAATCCCGGTAAATGCTTAATTGTCATTCGACCAGGGTGACTTAAATTACCAATTTTTCGAAATTAATTTTGATAAAAAATATAGTTTGATACATATATATATTTGATTTCCATAAAATTTCTTGCAGTTCTCCGGTAGATTGCGAGGGATATCCTTCTGGGCCTGATCTAGATTTATAGCTAAATGACTTGGCTTGAATTCCCAATGCTAAATAAATACCCACAAAAGACGTAAATTTAGCCCAAAAATGACTATACTAGAAAATCTGACTCAGAGAAATTGGCTGGCACTCAAAAGGTATTCTCGTCTCAAGGAATTCTTGATCTATAGGTATATATATGGTTTGTTATTGTGAACTTGGTTTATTTATTTTAACTCGCTGCTCTCGTATTTGGGCTAGCGTTCCAGATGCTACATTCAGTAACTATATCTGTTCTGTTAAAATATATCTCATTTTATCAATAATATATTTATTTAATATTTATGGTAGATAACGAACTTTACACTTTAGATTAAAAATCAGAATTCCAAATGGTCGTCTGTGAATATCAGAAAATTGATTGACTTCCAAAAGTAAAGCAAAATACATCCGTGGATTTTAATAGGTGATACTCATTGTTGTCGTCGATCGATGGGAGTATGCAAATATCAAATAATGTGTCCAATAGCTCCTCGAATAATATGACAATTAGGCGCAGGTTGGAAACGACTTGTTTGCAAATTAGAGACTAAATGATGAAAGAATAATTTTCGAAGAGTGTTAGCCTTGATTTTGAATTAGATTAAATTTGTTTTGTGACATATAGGATATGTTTGAGAGATTCTCAATGCTAGGGTACTGTCTAGTGGCAGGGCAGGCCATTTACATTCGTTGTAAGAAATTACAAACTCACCAGAAGATGATTTAGAATTAATTGTGAGATAGCATCCTCGCCAACCATCCAGCTACAACATCCCCGCAAAATTGATTGAATTTTGAAATATTTTTATACATAGAATGTTCAGTTGCATTCTTTTTAAAAACTTCAGATTTAAACATTTCTGGAATGACAAAAATTGAAAATGGAATTTTTAAGGCTAATAATTCAATCAACTAAATAATGAGATATTTTATACAATTTTGCTAATAGTTCTAATAAAGTAACAATTGCAATGAGAACAAAAATAGAGAAAAATCACATAAAACTGGCAAATCATTTTACTTCTGTTGAGAAAAGATGATGATTTTGATATAGCCTAAATATTACTTATTGACACCAGAAGATAAAAACAAAAACAAACAAAAGCAATAACTGATCTTTCAATTATAATTTTGATATGAAAGTCGCCAATTTCATTTTGTGGACTCACCTGTCATTTCTTTTGTATGTACAATTCCAAATAAGTGGGTAACCAGGCGATATACCCATTGCCATGCCAACTGCTGCCGCCCAGGCGGTGAAGGGGATAGCGTCTCCGACTGCTGTCTAGTGGGCTTGGGTTCGAATCCCGAGTAAGCCATGGGTGTTTTCTTGAGGATGAAGTCAGTCTTCCGCCTTCTGGGTCCTCGCCAAATGTGAAGCTGCATCCCCCCCAGACCTTCGTCAGTGATGCTTGTTTGTGTTAATAAAAAAAAACTTATGATCTCGTCTTGTGTCATTATTTGTCCTTCTTCTGGCATCACTGGTCCTGTTTGTGGTTCGACCGAAACAGGAGGTTATGAGCAACAACAACATGCCAACTGCTTTATACCCATTGGGTGAACTATACGACTGGATAATAATAATAAAAAAACAAGCATTACAGTTAACTGCAGCCACTTTACATGTCATCTTTGCACTAACCGATTCTCTGATAACCAGAATATTGCAATTCTTACAAGCACAATCTCCGAGCGACCATGCCAGATCTCTGATCTTGTGCTGATGATGCTTCGGCTAGGTCTTCAATAAATTCCCAGCTGTCAGGTCGTTGACACTTGTTCGGTTTGACAAGAGAATGATCGGTTTACGTGGGTACTAGGCATTAATTTGTCCTGTAGATCAGATAGAGCTTTTATATGGGACTTCATATGGATTTATCAAGTACGAAAGAGGTTGCGAGTAGTATTACCAAAGCATACCATGTATTTCTGTGTGATTTCAGTAAATTGTTCTTTGTAAAAATATAGTTTTCAGTTCATTAATTTGGACATTTTACATGAATAAATATGTTATTTACCTTATAGGACAGGATGCGTCTCTTCTTGGGTTTGATCCCGAAGTGTGTAGTAGCCCGATGCTACACTATTAGATCAAAATATATCTTCCACCCCGAGGAATGTGTTACTTTGAAATATAATCTTTGAAATTACATGATTTATAGTTTGATAAATGTGATCTTGAATGACATGGAAATGCCTATCTTTGATCGGAATACTTTGCATCATATTACTTTTCATCATATTGATTTCCCATAATAAATGATATATCTTAAATTACCTACTGAGTCGTAATTTCCCACTTTAACACAGTTATTGAATCTTATTTATTATGTTTTTTGCCTGTTGTCCAACTTGCATTTGGTAGGCCAGGGTTAAGAATCCTGGGTTTAACAATGACTACAAAGTGAGTAACGAATTTGACTTAAAAATATTTTGTTTAATGATCTGCGTATCCATTTGTCGGGGGAATTAACACTAACGCAATGTTTCAATAATTGATTACGAGCTGATATCTTGTTAATACTTTTATCTTCCAATTACCCCCCTGGCACTATAATTCGGGAACCAGAAGAACTCCACATGCGACTCCTGATCCTATGAGGACAATGTTTTATACTTTGCGCTAAATATTCTTAAACGTTTTAATTTAAATGAGAAAAATTAAAACTTCCTAATTTACTCGTGCGAGTAAGTTTTTTATATGCATTTTAACCCAAAGAAGCGAATAACATTATTTTTAAGCTGCTAAAATGAACTGGTTCAGAAAAGTTCGAAAGCTTTAGTGTGTTTCTTATATAAAATACTTGACGTGGAACTTTTTTTAAAACTAAGTAAATATTAAATTTTTTAAAGTAATTTTACATTAAAAATCGAGTAAATGTTTATTCAGGATAAAAAATAGCAACTATCTTTTACCTATGACTGTGTATATCACTGATAATTAAGAAGGTTGATTGTTTGCTTTTTAATAGGGCGGAACTTAGAGTTAAGACACTTTAAATTAAGAAACAGTCCCTTTACAGATAGAGAAGTTTTTGCCTAGGAAGAGATTCTGCAATGGCGAACTAATTAATTCTACACTTTAGTGCAGTGATGATGGGGGGGGGGGGGTCTAAAAATAATACTAGTAAGACAAGTGTGGATTCAGTGGATTCTGCCATATTGGGATTTCAAAATCGAGAGGACAACGACCACGCAGGACACTGACCTGGATAGAAATGGTATCAGTAGGATAACCTGCAATAAATTTAGCATGAGGTAGGCAGTCAGATTGTCGATTTGCACGTCAATCTGATATTAGAAGGAAAAGAATGCAGAATCCGCTTCGACGATAACATTTTGCATTTCCATCCCAGTAGATCAGGCGGGAGAGTGTTGACCGGACAGAACGAAAATCCATAGTTCGAGTCCCCGCTAGGGCAGCAAGGTTCTTTACACATTATAAATAAAATATTATTATAACCCAGGAATAAATGTTTTCCTTCGTACACTGAAACTTCAATAGCCACATTAAATTCATTTCCAAATGCGTAAATTCTAATTTATACATCAATCTTATTAAATATCTGAGTATCTAATAATGAATCTTGCATTCGTCTCCGAACTCTCTAAAATATCCCTCTTCTGATAACAATCCTGAACTTAGTCCAGAAGGATTGTATCAGACAATCTCATATTAATGAGAACTTTAATTCCGATTTCAGTTCGGTAGCCACAGGGCCTGCTAGCATTACCTTTGCTCAGTAGAAATGAACTGCTTGTAAGAGATTGTTAGTTTAATCAGTTAGTTTCTTATGTATCAGCACATTTGTTTCTCGCCGCAAATTCATTGGACTTATGAATAACTTTTCAGAGTTAGAATATTAATTACATTAAAGTTTCGGTTATCCGAGACTCTCAATTAACCAAACCTACTTTTATTAATTATTGTATATATTTTCAAAATATTTTGTGTCATAAGATGAAAAAAATATCATGTTTGTCAAAAGACATATTATCACCAATTTTTGCAATTATTTTAAACTGTAGAATATAAGGGTCACACTGGAGTTTTTGGGACAGAGGCAGACGATATGAGCAAGAAAAAAGTTATTGGTCGGATATTTAAATGTGAACTATTTTATGCCCGCAGACGATAATTTGTGGCAACAAGTACAATTTTGCTATCTTAGAATAAATTTTGAGAGAAAAGAAAATGCAGTTTACGCGAGAGCATTATTGACTTTCTATGATTTTAAAGAGAAGCTAAATCAAGAATAATGTCTTCAACGTCTACAATTAGCATATTGAAATGATGCTCCATCTCGTGCCACTGTATTCAGATGGTTTACAGAGTTTAGAAGAGGTCGAAATTCTCTCCTGGATTAAAAACACACAGGGACACCTTTGTCAGCTGTAGTCCCAGAAAATGTGTCGGCCATTCGTAAAATGTTAAACGATGATAATCGCTATACTTACCAAATGACACAGAAGGAACTTATCATTGGATCCGCAGCTATACATAAAATTATTCATAAAGAATTGCATATGAAAAAATTAGATTGTCGTTGGATCCCCCATAATTTAACAGAACACCAAATAGTAGAGCATGTCAGAATCAGTAAAGAAACCCTAAAAATACTTAATAAAAGTGGAAACCGCATTATTTCTTCAATCATAACTGGTGATAAAACGTATATATACCGTTCTTGGACGTTCTAACACATCAAGAAAGTAAAATATGGGTCTTAGAAAATGACTCCAAACCAACAATGGTGAAAAAACAGCGAGCAATGAAAAAGTAATGTATGTCGTGTTCTTCAGAAGTACAGCTCTAGTCAAAGCCATAAAGTTAGAGGGGCAGCAGACAGTTACAGAGGAACAGAAGACTGGTACACCACTAAGGGTTTTCCAGAAATTCTTCAGGAAGTTAATGTTAGGGGACACATGATTCTCCATGAGAATGCATCTCTCATTCAGCAAGAATGGCAGTCGAATTTCTTGAACAAAAGAACATCGAAGTGATAGAACATCCACCCTATTCTCCTGATCTTTCTATGTGTGAATTTTAGCTGATTTTTATTCTAAAGAAAAATTTCCGTGGGCGTCGTTTTCATTCCGAAAATGAGATTGATGAGGCTATAAACGCATATTTTTCAATGATTTCAAGAAATGGATGTCTTGAGTCATACATTTAATATTTGGAAACATTCGCCGACAGAAGTGCATTGGTGTTGGAGGAGAGTACTTTGAACACTCCTAAGAGTTGGTAAGTTTAACTTGTAACACTTTGCCGTATTTTAAAAATTTCAGTGTGAACCCTCGTATTAGCCAATTCCACCCATGCGTTTCCCTTACCAGTTGTCTTGTATTTTATGATTTATCATGGCCTAGTATTTAAATATGGCTCCTAGACACTTAATAAAAGTTTTGAATGTTAAAAACCGCTTCAAATTTAAGCATAAAAATAGACCATATTTTATAGTACTGATAACATGAAAGTTGCGGTATGTAATAGAATATTTAATTTCCAATGACTATATGTTGACTTATTTTCAACATTTTCAGATATTCTAATCTAAAAACAAATGTTAGCAAAAATATCTTAATAGTTCGATTAGAATAATAGGTAACAGATGATTTCGTGTTTGAAGCTTAAGACTGTTACTACAGTTACAGATGGAGTAAAAACTTTGAATTTTATTAAAAACTAGCAGCATACCCGTTCTTCGTATGGAGTATATAATATAAAGAAACTTGAAATTCATAATCATGCCCAAATTCTTATAGTATACTAAATGACATGTTTAATCAAAATATTCTGTTAAAATATTTAATATAATGCTCCTAAAAAGAAGTTTAAGAATCTCTGTTCTCGCTATATAAAATTATCTTCATGGACATATCTGAAGAATGAAACATCTTGGACCCCTTATGTAAGCAAATATAAAAAAAAATATGGAATTGAATCAATATATGCAAAATAAAAGCGTTAAAATTGTATGGGACCCGTACTAATTATATACGCGAATATTAGAAAATATAACCTGTATTAGTAGATTACATGTATAAATTGAAAATACCAATAAACCCGTAATCTTTAAATCTGAAGACAGTCATTTATTCCAATATATGTCAAAATTAAAGTGCTAAAATTATATGGGAAGATATACACGTACTACTTATAATGTCCGATTATTAGTAGAAGATTACCCGTTTTGCAATATGAGTCACAAATGTTTTTTGGTAAAATACAACAGACGACGTAATAAATTGAATATATAATTAATCCCCTTAATCTTCATACCAGAAGACTGTACTTGATTCCAATATATATGCCAATATATGTCAAAATATATGCCAATATACCTGTACTACTTATATTCTCGTAGGTTAGAAGATATACCCGTGCATTCCTAGAAGATTACTCGTACAACGTACAATATGCGTGTGTCAGCAGTGAGAGACATCATATAACATTAGGTTTTAAATACAATCATACTTTATTTACAATTTATACAAGTATCCAAATATAAAACCAATTTAACATGAAGTGATCATACAGATAATAAAATTATAAATTACAGCCAAATAGCGAGACTTAAAGGTCGCAATTGAATATCCTCATGCAGTGATTCACAATATGAGAAGACTGGCAATTAGTATTGCTACAGCTAGAAAGAAATCATATAAGTCATACCATTCCTGGGCACGGTATGCATTTGGTTGTTTCCAGAGCCTTTTTTTCGCCAATGCCACTTCACCTAAGAGTTCGACTATACTCCTCAGTGTCGAAAGCCCAGACCATCCGACTCGTCCGTGGACTTAGAGTAGCTTTTTGGATAGCCGGACATATATACTCCTCAGTGTAAAATAATTCTCGATAGGAAAATGGTCGATCTTCGACCTCCGAGTTGTCCATCAGAATTCACCACTCTCCAAATTTCGTCCTCTTCTCAAAGTCTTGGATGGTCGAAGGGCCACTCCCTTTACCCGAGATTGACTGAAAGTATGCCCTCTTGAAGACGCTTATTCGCTGCTTTCTTCTGGTGCGTTCGTAGCACTTCTAGTGAGGATCACCTGAATTACACTTTCCTGGGGAAATTTGCTTATCCCCATGCTTTCTCCCAATAGCTTAAATCTAGCAGGTTGTACCCATCCAGCCGTCATAGCTAAACCGTACATTGACGTCAGTGTGTCTGCCTTTTTTTTATTCGACCCAGACCTGTCGTTTGCATGTATATGGAATTTTAATTCCTCTTTCAGTTAAGCACGGAATGCTAATTCCCAAAATTTTTGAATTGGAGTAAATGTACTTTCTTCGCCTAACAACTATAACTATAAATATCCCAGGAATGGTTGGTCGCACACCAATAGAGTTAACTAAATAATTTAAGATATTTTTTTGCACATGGTAGTATAAAATGAAATTCTTTTAATCTATCCGATTTCGATTTATAGTTAAAAGAATGTTGGGACAAAAAATTCCGAGATTTATGGATTTTTTAATAAGAATTTAGAAGTTTTTTCTACTTTTAGGTCAAGTTTCACGTGTATGCAAAATTTCAAGATTCTACCGGCCACTATATGATACTACACAATACAAATGTAACGTATTACTTTCCTTATATACATAATGTATAAGGAAAGTATTGTGATGGGGTCGAAAATTCGAAATCGAGTTTTCTACGGGAGAGCACGTTTCAAGCATCTCTGATCACGATTCAAATATTTTTGAAGTGATGTCAGTGTGTGTGTGTGTGTGTGTGTGTGTGTGTGTGTGTGTGAAAGTGTGTGTGTGTGTGTGTGAAAATATGTGTGTGTGTGTGTGTGTGTGTGTGTGTCAGTGAGCCTGTGGCGACGATAACTGACGAACGAATGGACCGATTCGAACCAAAATTGGTAAAAAAATCACAATCCGTAAACACTGGAAGACTATTGTTTTTATACGTAAACGATTGTCCTGAACCCCCCGAAATTTTCGAATAAAATTTTGAAAAAATCGTCAAGAAATCAAAACCACTAATAAAGTTACGCAAATAGACATTTCTTATGTAATTTTTCATTAGAAAACGATTGACATAAATTTTAGAACGCTAACATGAACCGTTCTCGAGATATTGCACATTTTTAAAAAAAAATATTAAAAAGTCATATAAAATGAAAAAAAAAATCCTATTGAGAAACATGTTCACTTTTCATATGTAATACCATGCGATAAATTAGGTTACATCATTCTCGTGGATCTAGCTCGTTCCATTCATGAAAAAAGATACTTTGAGTAATACTTTTGTATTTGAACGCCAATAGTCATTTATCTGCTGTAAGAATAACTTATTCCTTCGTCCATAACGCTTTGCGAGATTTTGGCGGCGAATTTAGTGGAATGTCGTCAACTTGGCGGCTTTTTTAAATGTTGCTAAATTAACGAAAAACTCGACAAATGGATAAAAGTGACGCTAAATCAATGAAAAAGAAGACTAATTGTCGAAAATTCAATATCTTGGAAAGAATATTAGTATCTACTATAAGAAAAACCCATTTTTTTACTGTAAAAGTAGTAAATTCATTATATAAGGAAAGTCATGTGTTGCCCACATCAGATTTTTTTACTTTCCTTATATACATAATGTATAAGGAAAGTATTGTGACGGGATCGAAAATTCGATATCGAGATTTTGACGGGAGAGCACGTTTCAAGTATCCCTGATCACGAATCAAACATTTTTGAAGTGATGTCTGTGAGTGTGTCTGTGTGTGTGTGTGTGTGTGTGTGTGTGTGTGTGTGTATGTGTGTGAAAGTGTGTGTGTGAAGGTGTGTGTGTGTGTGTGTGTATGTCTGTGTGTCTGTGGAGACGATAACTGACTAACGAATGGACTGATTCTGATAAAATTTGGTACAAAAACCACAATCCGTAAACACTGGAAGCCTATTGTTTTTATACGTAATCGAATGTTCAGAACCCCCCTAAATTTTGGAAAAATCGTCAAAAAATCAAAACTACTAATAAAGTTGCGCAAATAGACATTTCTTATGTAGTTTTTAATTAGAAAACGATTGACATAAATTTTAGAACGCTAACATGAACCGTTTTTGAGATATTTCACATTTTTCAAACAAATTATTGAAAAGTCATATAAAATGAAAAAAAATATTTCCTATTGAGAAACATGTTCACTTTTCATATGTAATACCATGCGATAAATTGGGTGACATCATTCTCGTGGATCTAGCCATTCATGAAAAAAGATACTTTGAGTAATACTTTTGTATTTGAACGCCAATAGTCATTTATTTGCTGTAAGAACAACTTATTTCTTCGTCCATAACGCTTGGCGAGATTTTGGCGACGAATTTGGCGGAATGTCGCCAACTTGGCGACTTTTTGAAATGTTGCAAAATTAACGAAAATCTCGCCAAATGGATAAAAATGACGACTAATTGTCGAAAATTTAATATCTTGGAAAGAATATTAGTATCTACTATAAGAAAAACCTATTACTTTCCTTATATACATAATGTATAAGGAAAGTATTGTGATGGGGTCGAAAATTCGAATTCGAGTTTTCGACGGGAGAGCACGTTTCAAGCATCCCTGATCACGAATCAAACATTTTTGAAGTGATGTCTGTGTATGTGTGTGTGTGTGTGTGTGTGTATGTGTGTGTGTGTGTGTGTTAGTGAGCCTGTGGAGACGATAACAGACGAACGAATGGATCGATTCGAACCAAATTTGGTACAAAAATCACAATCCGTAAACACTGGAAGCCTATTGCTTTTATATGCAATCGAATGTTAAGAACTCCCCTAAATTTTCAAATGAAATTTTGAAAAAATCGTCAAAAAAACAAAACCACTAATAAAGTTACACAAATAGACATTTCTTATGTAATTTTTCATTAGAAAACGATTGACATAAATTTTAGAACGCTAACATAAACCGTTCTCGAGATATTGTTCATTTTTAAAAAAAAAAAAATTATCAAAAAGTCATATAAAAAAAAATTCCTATTGAGAAACATGTTCACTTTTCATATGCAATACCATGCGATAAATTGGGTTACATCATTCTCGTGGAACTAGCTCATTCCATTCATGAAAAAATATACTTTTAGTAATACTTTTGTGTTTGAACGCCAATAGTCATTTATCTGCTGTTAGAATATCTTATTTCTTAGTGCATAACGCTTGGCGAGATTTTGGCGACGAATTTGTCTGAATGTCGCCAACTTGGCGACTTTTTGAAATGTTGCCAAATTAACAAAAATCTCGCCAAATGGATAAAAATGACGACTAATTGTCGAAAATTTAATATCTTGGAAAGAATATTAGTATCTACTATAAGAAAAACCTACTTTTTTTTACTGTAAAAGTAGTAAATTAATTACATTATATAAGGAAAGTCATGTGTTGCCCACATCAGATTTTTTTTTTACTGTAAAAGTAGTAAATTCATTACATTATATAAGGAAAGTCATGTGTTGCCCGCATCAGATTTATTTCATTGCGATATCATCGCTTGAGGATTAGGCTGAAACGTTCCAATCCTTTATTTTCATACTTACGAGAGAGGGAGAGAAAAATGTACATAGTAAACGTACAATGTAGTGTCAGAATGTAACAAAGATAGTAGTGTATCCAGTAAAATATATTGTTGAAATTCGTCATTCATGTAAATCATATTAAAATAAGACATCACCAATTAACGGAATGCTCCAAAGCTTGTCAATTGACAAGTTTCAAACTCATTATCTATATAAATAAAAATGAAAATCTGTCTGTCTGTCTGTCTGTCTGTCTGTCTGTCTGTCTGTTTGTCACACCATCACGGGAGAACGGCTGAACCGAAATGTATGAAATTTTGTGGGTAGCCCAGAAATAGCCCCACTTAAAATTATATCCGTGTTTTGAGTTTCTACGACCAGTGGTTCTCGAGATATTAGTAAAAAACGAAATTTTCGTTTGTCTCATCATCACGAAAAAACGGCTGAACCGAATTTAATGAAATTTGGTGAATAGCCTTGAAATATCCCCCCATAAATTTTGTCCAAGTTTCGAGTTTCTAAGACTTGGGGTTGTCGAGATATTAATGAAAAACGGAACTTTTTCCTAGGAGTTCTACTCCCTAACTCCGTGGTTTATCCAAACGAAAAGCTTGAAAATCGTTTGAAAGTGAATCAAAATTTAATCTCTGAGTTTGATGGGAGATTTTTTGCGTTAATTAGTCACTTTCTGAAAACATGAATTGTTTGAAACATGATTTAAAGGGGAAATCTATCTCCATGGTTCATGGGTTATTTAAAACAAGCTTTTACGGAACAATGAGAAGTATAGAGAAATCAAAATCGTTATTTAATTTCGCAGTTTATGTTATAAGACAAGACATATTTAACATGTTATAAGATTCTATCTTATATCATGTTACTCAGAAACGCAATTAAATTAAATCTGTCTGTTAATTTTAATAATTATTTTTTCGATTTGAATAATAAATAAAAGGATATAAAAATATATTTTAGAAAAGAACGATTTGATTTTTCTTATAGCATTTTTGACTGGATAATATCAATTACGGTCTTCAGGTTTAAAAATTATTATTAGTTATATTTTTGGGGATTATTGATTCAAGGATTATTGATATTTTCAAGTTATTATGCAATTATTTTATTATGACAAAAATTGTTTAAACTCATATATTGTATGTTGTACGAATCTTCTACAAATACACGTGTCTTATAATCTACGAGAATATAAGTAGTACAGGTATATTGATATATGTTTTGATATATATTGGCATATATTGGAATCAATTACGACCTTCTGGTATAAAGATTACGGATATTATTGATGTTTTCTCTTTTATTTTGGCAAATAACGGGTAATCTTCTACTAACACATTGGCATATTTTCTGATCTGCGACAATATAATTAGTACGGGGTTGCATATATTCATTCAATTCCTATTTTTTCTTCTGTAAAGTTGCTTACAAAAGGGGGCAGGATGTTTTATTTTTCAGATCTGATCGTGAAGATAATTTTGCATAGTGAGAACATATATTCTTAAACTTCTCTTTAGGAGAAATAAATTTAATATTTTAACAGAATTTGCACAAGATTGCGAACTTTAAGTTTCTTTAAATTATACACTCCGTACGAATAACGGGTGTGCTGTTAGAGGTTAATAAATTTTAACATTTTAGGAGGATATATCATGTTGCTCGGCATCGCAATTAAATTAAATGTGTTTGTTAATGTTTTTATTATTTTTTTTCGATTTAAATAATAAATAAATGGATAAATGGATATAAAAGTATATCTTATGAATGGACGGTTTGATTTTTCTTTTAATTATATTAATTGCTGACTGCGTACATCAATTTCATTTATTTTGGCAAAGAGTTTTCAAGCTTATATCGTATTTAGCTACTAAACTCATATATTGTGTTTAGCCAATAAATTCATATAGCCGATTGTTGAAACAGAAAAACAGTAGAGCGGGTATATCTTCTAATACAATTGTAGTGTTTTCATTTAGTATATTGAAACGGGATAAGAAAGTTTCATTCAGATCTGCAAATTCAAAGCTACGAATTTGGAGGGATATCGCTAATTTGACAACTTTTCTTAAACTTTGCCAAATTGACGGAAATGTCGCCAAATTGATATAAACGACACACAAACAGCTGCCATAAACCTTCGGGTTGGTCGTGTGGCTTGGGTCTTCTACATATCAATGAAATTTTTTTTTGTTTTGTTAGAAGAGAGTACTGAAATGATGTTTGGTTAGCATTTATCTGTCAGACCAACCATCCTACTTAGTAATACATTTAGCGAATTTTTAAAATGTCACCAAATTGATAAAAATGTTTTCAAATCTATAAAAATATCTTGAAATTGATAAAATTGCGCTACATAAATGATATTAATTGTTTTTTGTTAGGGGATAGTATTGTGATGATATTTCGTCAATTTGTCGCAAAGTGGAACTGTCAGTTCTACAGTCCCACTTGGCGATAAATTTGGCGATTTTTTAAAATGTCGCTAATTTGACGAAACTGTCGCCAAATGTTCCATAGAAATATAACTATTTAGACGATATTTTTTCTACCAATTTATTTGAAACAAATGATATCATGTCGCTTAGCAACGGATTTAAATCCAATGTGTTTATGCGGCAGACGATTTTTATTAAATCTTTTCCGATTTGAATAATGAAGATATGTATATAAAATAAATTTCATTGCCATTTCATTTTGGACTGGATAATATCAATTATACTCTTCAGGTTTAAACATTATTATTATTGATATTTTCCGGAATTATTGATTCAGGGATTATTGATATTTTTAAGTTATTACGCCATTGTTTTATTGCGGCAAAAATTGCTGACACACGCATATTGTACGTTGTACGAGTAATCTTCTAGGAATGCACGGGTATATCTTCTAACCTACGAGAATATAAGTAGTACAGGTATATTGGCATATATTTTGACATATATTGGCATATATATTGGAATCAAGTACAGTCTTCTGATATGAAGATTAAGGGGATTAATTATATATTTAATTTATTACGTCGTCTGTTGTATTTTACCAAAAAACATTTGTGACTCATATTGCAAAACGGGTAATCTTCTACTAATAATCGGACATTATAAGTAGAAGATTACCCGTGGTAGTACGTGTATATCTTCCCATATAATTTTAGCACTTTAATTTTGACATATATTGGAATAAATGACTGTCTTCAGATTTAAAGATTACGGGTTTATTGGTATTTTCAATTTATACATGTAATCTACTAATACAGGTTATATTGTCTAATATTCGCGTATATAATTAGTACGGGTCCCATACAATTTTAACGCTTTTATTTTGCATATATTGATTCAATTCCATATTTTTTTTTATATTTGCTTACATAAGGGGTCCAAGATGTTTTATTCTTCAGATATGTCCATGAAGATAATTTTATATAGCGAGAACAGAGATTCTTAAACTTCTTTTTAGGAGCATTATATTAAATATTTTAACAGAATATTTTGATTAAACATGTCATTTAGTATACTATAAGAATTTGGGCATGATTATGAATTTCAAGTTTCTTTATATTATATACTCCGTACGAAGAACGGGTATGCTGCTAGTCTATATAAATAAAAATGAAAATCTGTCTGTCTGTCTGTCTGTCTGTCTGTCTGTCTGTCTGTTTGTCACACCATCACGGGAGAACGGCTGAACCGAATTTGATGAAATTTTGTGGGTAGCCCAGAAATAGCCCCACTTAAAATTATATCCGTGTTTTGAGTTTCTACGATCAGTGGTTCTCGAGATATTAGTAAAAAACGAAATTTTCGTTTGTCTCATCATCACGGAAAAACGGCTGAACCGAATTTAATGAAATTTGGTGAATAGCCTTGAAATATCCCCCCATAAATTTTGTCCAAGTTTCGAGTTTCTAAGACCTGGGGTTGTCGAGATATTAATGAAAAACGGAACTTTTTCCTAGGAGTTCTACTCCCTAACTCCGTGGTTTATCCAAACGAAAAGCTTGAAAATCGTTTGAAAGTGAATTAAAATTTAATCTCTGAGTTTGATGGGAGATTTTTTGCGTTAATTAGTCACTTTCTGAAAACATGAATTGTTTGAAACATGATTTAAAGGGGAAATCTATCTCCATGGTTCATGGTTTATTTAAAACAAGCTTTTACGGAACAATGAGAAGTATAGAGAAATCAAAATCGTTATTTAATTTCGCAGTTTATGTTATAAGACATGACATATTTAACATGTTATAAGATTCTATCTTATATCATGTTACTCATAAACGCAATTAAATTAAATCTGTCTGCTAATTTTAATAATTATTTTTTCGATTTGAATAATAAATAAATGGATATAAAAATATATTTCAGAAAAGAACGATTTGATTTTTCTTATAGCATTTTTGACTGGATAATATCAATTACGATCTTCAGGTTTAAAAATTATTATTATTTATATTTTCGGGGATTATTGATTCAAGGATTATTGATATTTTCAAGTTATTATGCAATTATTTTATTATGACAAAAATTGTTTAAACTCATATATTGTATGTTGTACGAATCTTCTACAAATACACGTGTATATCTTTTAATCTACGAGAATATAAGTAGTACAGGTATATTGACATATGTTTTGATATATATTGGCATATATTGGAATCAATTACGACCTTCTGGTATAAAGAGTACGGATATTATTGATGTTTCCAATTTATTACGTCATCTCTTTTATTTTGGCAAATATTTTTGAGACGCATATTGTAATACGGGTAATCTTCTACTAACACATTGGCATATTTTCTGATCTGCGACAATATAATTAGTACGGGGTTGCATATATTCATTCAATTCCTATTTTTTCTTCTGCAAATTTGCTTACAAAAGGGGACAGGATGTTTTATTCTTCAGATCTGATCGTGAAGATAATTTTGCATAGTGAGAACATATATTCTTAAACTTCTCTTTAGGAGCAATAAATTTAATATTTTAACAGAATTTGCACGTGATTGCAAACTTTAAGTTTCTTTAAATTATACACTCCGTACGAATAACGGGTGTGCTGTTAGTGGTTAATAAATTTTAACATTTTAGGAGGATATATCATGTTTCTCGGCATCGCAATTAAATTAAATGTGTTTGTTAATGTTTTTATTATTTTTTTTCGATTTAAATAATAAATAAATGGATAAATGGATATAAAAGTATATCTTATGAATGGACGGTTTGATTTTTCTTTTAATTATATTAATTGCTGACTGCGTACATCAATTTCATTTATTTTGGCAAAGAGTTTTCAAGCTTATATCTTATTTAGCTACTAAACTCATATACTGTGTTTAGCCAATAAATTCATATAGCCGATTGTTGATACAGAAAAATAGTAGAGCGGGTATATCTTCTAATACAATTGTATTGTTTTCATTTAGTATATTGAAACGGGATAAGTATGTTTCATTCAGATCTGCAAATTCAAAGCTACGAATTTGGAGGGATATCGCTAATTTGACAACTTTTCTTAAACTTTGCCAAATTAACGGAAATGTCGCCAAATTGATATAAATGACACACAAACAACTGCCATAAACCTTCAGGTTGGTCGTGTGGCTTGGGTCTTCTACATATTAATGAAATTTTTTTTTTTTGTTAGAAGAGAGTACTGAAATGATGTTTGGTTAGCATTTATCTGTCAGACCAACCATCCTACTTAGTAATACATTTAGCGAATTTTTAAAATGTCACCAAATTGATAAAAATGTTTTCAAATCTATAAAAATATCTTGAAATTGATAAAATTGCGCTACATAAATGATATTAAAACTTTGCCAAATTAACGGAAATGTCGCCAAATTGATATAAATGACACACAAACAACTGCCATAAACCTTCAGGTTGGTCGTGTGGCTTGGGTCTTCTACATATTAATGAAATTTTTTTTTTTTGTTAGAAGAGAGTACTGAAATGATGTTTGGTTAGCATTTATCTGTCAGACCAACCATCCTACTTAGTAATACATTTAGCGAATTTTTAAAATGTCACCAAATTGATAAAAATGTTTTCAAATCTATAAAAATATCTTGAAATTGATAAAATTGCGCTACATAAATGATATTAATTGTTTTTTGTTAGGGGATAGTATTGTGATGATATTTCGTCAATTTGTCGCAAAGTGGAACTGTCAGTTCTACAGTCCCATTTGGCGATAAATTTGGCTATTTTTTAAAATGTCGCTAATTTGACGAAACTGTCGCCAAATGTTTCATAGAAATATAACTATTTAGACGATATTTTTTCTACCAATTTATTTGAAGCAAATGATATCATGTCGCTTAGCAACGGATTTAAATCCAATGTGTTTATGCGGCAGACGATTTTTATTAAATCCTTTCCGATTTGAATAATGAAGATATGTATATAAAATAAATTGCATTGCCATTTCATTTTGGACTGGATAATATCAATTATACTCTTCAGGTTTAAACATTATTATTATTGATATTTTCCGGAATTTTTGATTCAGGGATTATTGATATTTTTAAGTTATTACGTCATTGTTTTATTGCGGCAAAAATTGCTGACACACGCATATTGTACGTTGTACGAGTAATCTTCTAGGAATGCACGGGTATATCTTCTAACCTACGAGAATATAAGTAGTACAGGTATATTGGCATATATTTTGACATATATTGGCATATATATTGGAATCAAGTACAGTCTTCTGGTATGAAGATTAAGGGGATTAATTATATATTCAATTTATTACGTCGTCTGTTGTATTTTACCAAAAAACATTTGTGACTCATATTGCAAAACGGGTAATCTTCTACTAATAATCGGACATTATAAGTAGTACGTGTATATCTTCCCATATAATTTTAGCACTTTAATTTTGACATATATTGGAATAAATGACTGTCTTCAGATTTAAAGATTGCGGGTTTATTGGTATTTTCAATTTATACATGTAAACTACTAATACAGGTTATATTTTCTAATATTCACGTATATAATTAGTACGGGTCCCATACAATTTTAACGCTTTTATTTTGCATATATTGATTCAATTCCATATTTTTTTTTTATATTTGCTTACATAAGGGGTCCAAGATGTTTTATTCTTCAGATATGTCCATGAAGATAATTTTATATAGCGAGAACAGATATTCTTAAACTTCTTTTTAGGAGCATTATATTAAATATTTTAACAGAATATTTTGATTAAACATGTCATTTAGTATACTATAAGAATTTGGGCATGATTATGAATTTCAAGTTTCTTTATATTATATACTCCGTACGAAGAACGGGTATGCTGCTAGTTAAGAATAAAAAAAAATAATTGAAGGAGTACAATTTAGTGTCAGAATGTAAGAAAGATAGTAGCATATTCAGCAAAGGATTCTGATATGTTGAAATTTTTCACGCATGTAAATAGTATTAAAAAAATCTGATGTGGGCAACACATGACTTTCCTTATACAATGCAATGAATTTACTACTTTTACAGTAAAAAAATAGGTTTTTCTGATAGTAGATACTTATATGCTTTCAAAGATACTGAATTTTCTTCAATTAGTCGCCAGTTTCATTGATTTAGCGCCATTTTTATCCATTTGGCGAGATTTTTGTGAAATTGCCAACAATTTTAAATGTCGCCATGTTGGTGATATTCCGCCAAATTCGTCGCCAAAATCTCACCAAGCGTTATGGACGGAGAAATAAGTTATTCTTACAGCAGATAAATGACTATTGGCGTTCAAATACAAAAGTATTACTCAAAGTATCTTTTTTCATGAATGGAACGAGCTAGATCCACGAGAATGATGTCACCCAATTTATCGCATGGTATTACATATGAAAAATGAACATATTTCTCAATAGGAAATATTTTTCTTAATTTTATATGGCTTTTTGATAATTCTTTTGAAAAATGTGCAATATCTCGAAAACGGTTCATGTTAAGAGTTCTAAAATTTATGTCAATCGTTTTCTAATGAAAAACTACATAAGAAATGTCTATTTGCGCAACTTTATTAGTAGTTTTGATTTTTTGACGATTTTTCCAAAATTTTATTCAAAATGTAGGGGGGTTCTGAACATTCGATTACGTATAAAAACAATAGGCTTCCAGTGTTTACGGATTGTGGTTTTTGTACTAAATTTTATTCGAATCGGTCCATTCGTTCGTCAGTTATCATCTCCACAGGCTCACTGACACACACACATACTTTCACACACACACACACATACTTTCACACACACACACACACACAGACATCACTTCAAAAATGTTTGATTCGTGATCAAGGATGCTTGAAACGTGCTCTCCCGTCGAAAAATCTAATTCGAATTTTCGACCCCGTCACAATACTTTCCTTATACATTATATATATAAGGAAGGTAATAGGACATCGCCAATAAACGAAATGCACCAAAGCTCATCAATTGACTCGTTTCAAACTTATTATTAAGAATAAAAAAATTGAAGCAGTATATTGGAACTAAAAGTCATGAAATATTTACTGTTTTCACTCTGAGAGGGATTGTAAAAATTGGTGCAAAAATATGTGGACTTTGATTGCATCAAAAAATCTAGTGGAGACTCACTGCAAAGTATTTAGAGAGTATTGGAAACGTATCTAAATGCATACATTCCAATTTATTCTATACTGTGCATACGATTACATCTTTGGCTTATCTTAGAACTTTATAAAACATTTCTCTTTGTATCACAATCATGCACTCACTATACGAACAGAGTTTACTATATCATCAGTATTGCTCGACTAATGAAAAATTACGTTCCAAATAAAGTTCCAGGTCGTATCTCCCGGCTTTTCTATCATTACCTTAATTATACGAACTGAACAATTTCTAAGATATTGGTTATCTTATTCAAAGAGTTTATAATAAGTCAGCACTTCTTGTTCTAATAAGTTCCGCCATAACTCTTAGAGAACGAATACACCATTTGCCATTATCCAGTAACAAAAACTTCAATTTATTCTTCTTATTATTTTAATCAAAGAGGTTATAATACTTCATCACTTCTTGTCAGTAAGTTCTTAGATAACTTTTAGAGTTAGGATATCATTTGTTCATATTCAGTTAGAAAACTTCAATTCATGCTGCATATTATGTTAATCAAAGACCAATTATTATTTTAATCTTCAGCAATTCTTGTCACATCTAATATATTATTAAATAAATCTAAATGATAAGACACCATTTTTACATATTCAGTTACAAACATTTAAATATATTTTTAGTGGAAACATTATTTCTAATAAATGTGCGTTGCTATTTTAAATATATGTTATGATATGTGTGCAACATTTTTACAATTACCCAAAGACATTTCTTGTAGTTCTCTCGTACATCCAAATGTCCTACTGCAAAGATCAATTTGTTTCCTAATGATTTAAATAGATATCAAATGTCTAAGTGGTAAATTGAAATCAAAAAGATAATCCGCCCTAACTAATGGTATATATGGATTGATCGCTTCATCTCTGCGGAATCAGTCCTGGGACCCCAGAAACTGTGACTAACTCAGTGGCCAGCTACACACCGAAAACAGGTACCACAAATAAATACAATATTCAGATTGTTCTACATTGCTGATTTACAAATGAGCATATTGTATTTTCCAGAGCTCAATATCCTCTTAGAGAGCTATTTTCATTTCTATCGTCATGATCTCTCTATTTTCTATGTCAATTTTTTCCTTCCCATGTTGTAAAACCGATAGAACTTGATCTCATCGCGTCTTGATGTTTAACGGCACACATACAACTAACGTCTGCATAGATTTCTTTGGTACCATTCAATAGAACTTGGTAAGTATTAATAACGTAATTCTTTATACATCCAATAATTTTGTGTTAGTACATTCTAGATGCCTACACCAAATTTGAACCCCATATAATATCATTTTTTGCACTGCCACTAAATATATTTCCCAAAGAACATCAAACCGTAAGCCTCAGTGGCTCTAGTAAGTCTCATAAGTGCATGCTGAAGTTTCGCTACTTTATCTTTCAGGTTATTCAAATGAAGTGTCCAATATAACCGATAAATTTGGCGATGAATTTGGTGATAAATTTAACCGATAAATAACCGATAAATTTAGTGTTGGTACATTCTATATATCTACACCAAACTTGAGCCCATATAAGATGTTTCGATAATATATATTGATAATATATATTGATATTCATCAGAATCATGCGCTTAATTTCAACGATGAAAGCCACTATCATTACTCACTACCATACGTTCAGTTTCAAAAGGAAAACACATTACCATTGCACACTAACTTACGCTTAATTCCAAAAGTGAAATCCACTACTATTACTCATTACTATACATTCAATTCCGTAGGTGAAATACAATACATTAAAAACTACCATCAGTGTGACTTCTGCCCTTTGGGAGCTTCAATGAAAGTGAAGCTGCATATTCTTCCCTTCACTATGGGACCAGGGGTCTAATGGACGTGGTGCTAAGTGTTCCTCACTACGGGGGATAAATCACAACAACAACAACACAACTACCATCAGTGTTGTTCCAAATATGAAACGCACATCCATTACATACTATACCATAACTCGAATTCAAGCGAAGAAAGACATTACCATCACAAACTTCCATACGTTCAGTTCTAAAAGTGAAACGCACTGCCATTACTTACTACCATTACCTACTGCCATATGTTCAGTTCCAAAATGATACACATTACCATTATACACTACCATGCGTTCAATACCAAAATTTAAACGCACTACCATGCGTTCAATTCCAAACGTAAAACACACTACCATACTTTGAGTCTCATTCATCATTAAAACGTGTATATATTCCAAATTATTTAAAACAGTTACTGAGATTAGAGTTTCGGTTTGTCTCAAAACTTCTTAAAATAGTTCTCTTAGGATTACGATTCTAGTCCCAATTTTCCAGTAAGAGCATTTCTATCGATAACGTCCAGTTAATGAGAACTTAGTTCTGATTAAGACACCGTATAGCCTGATTCATATCATTAACTTAATCATTGTAACTGAACCGCTTCTGAGAGATTGCTTATTTTGATCAAACAGATTTGAATATGTCAGAAATTTAATTCGTGCATGCAATTTTTAAGGGAGCTCGGAAAAACATTGTGTGGTTTAGAAACTATTTGTTTTATTCAGAGTGTTCAGGAAAGTCGTGACTGTACCAATCACTAAAGAAATATTAGAATAATTGCATTTTTCTATACGGAAAACCCCTATGGCTCTACACAATAGAACATAGCGTTATATAAGGGGAAATTCAATACTCTCTGTACCAACTTGAATGACAGGTAGAGAACGCCAAAACACACATTTTTACTAATGCATGTATATCCGTACACGTCACGTTTTGGTGCTAGAGGGCGCTGTTGATCGAGGCGGAATTCGTTATTTTCGCCATCAAAATCGATAACACAGACTTCATGTAGCAAGTATACAAGTTCGCCATCGTTCTGTTGGGTTTTTGACGTGATACGAGTAACTATAACTGATGAATTTAATGCAGAACACAATGTGTACATTTTATTCTGCTTATATTCATACTGTAAGTTGTATCATAAAACAATATTTGTAGAAAAGTGTAAAAAATTAACTGTTAGAACTGCGGCATATGTACACCATCATCTGCGGTATACGTCAATATACATTTCTCACTAGTGTTTGCGCATGCTGATTCGGTTGAGTGATTCCAAACGTTACATCGAAATGTTTTATCTTCGATAACTTCGTCATTTGTAGTCCGATTCTGATAAAATAAACTGCATTGTACTATCAAAAGTGCACAATTAAAAAAACCTGATGTGGGCAACACATGACTTTTCTTATATAATGCAATGAATTTACTACTTTAACAGTTTAAAAAAATGTTATTCTTAGAGTAGATGCTTATATTCTTTCCAAGCTAT
Source organism: Amaurobius ferox (assembly GCA_951213105.1). Lineage (NCBI taxonomy): Eukaryota > Metazoa > Arthropoda > Arachnida > Araneae > Amaurobiidae > Amaurobius > Amaurobius ferox. The sequence goes on from OX578149.1 coordinate 64,709,372, forward strand.
TGAATTTCCTTCAATGAGTCGTCATTTTCATTGATTTAGCGACACTTTTATCAATTTGGCGAGATTTTTGTTAATTTGGCAACAATTAAAAATGTCGCCAAGTTGGAGACATTCCGTTATGTCTGAAGAAATAAGTTATTCTTACAGCAGATAAATGACTATTGGCGTTCAAATACAAAAGTATTACTCAAAGTATCGGTTTTCATGAATGGAGCGAGTTAGATCTACGAGATGATGCCACCAAATTTATCGCATGGTATTACATATGAAAAGTGAACATGTTTCTCAATAGGAAATATTTTTGTTTATTTTATATGACTTTTTGATAATTTTTTGAAAAATGTGCAATATCTCGAGAACGGTTTATGTTAGCGTTCTAAAATTTATGTCAATCGTTTTCTAATGAAAAATTACATAGGAATTGTCTATTTCCGTAACTTTATTAGCGGTTTTCATTTTTTGACGATTTTTTCAAAATTTCACTCGAAAATTCAGGGGGGGTTATGAACATTCGATTGCGTATAAAAACAATAGACTTCCAGTGTTTACGGATTGAGATTTTTGTACCAAATTTCGTTCGAATCGGTCCATTCGTTCGTCAGTTATCGTCTCCACAGACTCACTGACACACACACACACACACACACACATACTTTCACACACACACACACACACACTCACAGACATCACTTCAAAAATGTTTGATTCAGGGATGATTGAAACGTGCTCTCCCATCGAAAACTCGAATTCGAATTTTCGACCCCGTCACAATACTTTCCTTATACATTATGAATATAAGGAAAGTAAAAAACTTAAAATGAAATATGAAACTTCCCAGGTATCTCATATCATTGCCGTATACTACACCCGACCTTCCCACTTCGAAATATGCAAAAGGAGTGTTCTTTCAAATAAATACATATATGAAGTAATAGAGTCACTCACTATTTCTGTTTTCAGTTGCACAGTTAAACAGTGTTGAAATAATATAAATAGTGATACTGTTATTGTTTTACATAAAGAAAAAAGGAATTCTGATTTTTTTTTTAATATAACTGGCATTGCAAAAAGTCTTGCTGCATCAAGCAGAATCGAGCCCTGGATCTTCGAACTAACCAGCCGAAGCTCTACCGTTGAGCCACTACGACGAAATTACAAGTTCTCAATGTTGAAATGGATCCTGCATTCTCCACTGAATATCAGATTGGTGTGCAACTGAAAATCAGACTGATTACCTCCTGCTATTTTTACCCCAGGTTAGCCTCCGGAGTGGTCGTCACGCTCTCGATATGAAATTGGCGCTCAATATGCCAGAGTCCATGGAATCCGTGCTAATCGTACTAATGTCACTTTTAGACCACCGGCATCTTTGTAATAACCTGCAGGGTTTATATGTTCTGGCACCATTTTAAGGGGACAGTGGACATTGAATATTTTTTTATTTGTTTATTGACTTAGACACGTGAAAATTTGTATAAATATTCTTCTTAACATTGCTATATAAATACCATTCAATTTTTTTTCAATTTTGTTATAATTTTGTATTTTTTTAAATTTAATTTTTTTAAACGAAAATTTAAAAATGCTCCTTGCGTGCCATTTGTCCACATTTTTGATTAATTTTACATGATGATCACTCAAAAACATATTAGGAACAAATTTGGGTATACATTTTCAAATCCCTTAGAAAGTTAATTTTTTAAAAATGTTTTTCTGCATTTAAACTTAATTTTCATCATTTAATTGGATTATTATTCACTTTTAATTAGCTTGATAAAGTTCAATTATAAAATGCATACCCAGTTTCATTAAAAATTATGAAAGGTGTCTCCTTACCAAATTTCATGCATCTCAAACAAAAATTAAGACGCATAGAGCATTTTAAAAATGTAAAACCTTTGAAAATTCCGTTTCGAAAAAAAAAATGTATTTAACATTTTGCTTACGGGTGGAACAACGCCCATCCCAAGAACCTCCCAAAAAGACTGGTATTCGATTTACCCTATCCCAAACAGTTCGTTCCCCCCCTTTGCAGACATTAGCAGGTGCAATGTTTCTGCCGGCGATTCCCATGGACGCCAATGTCTGCAAAGGGGGAAGGGGGGTCTAATTGTTTGGGATAGGGTAAGTCAAATACCTGTCTTTTTGGTAGGTTCTTCGTCTGGGATGGACTTTGTCTCACCCGTAAGCAGAAGGTTAAATGTGTAAAACAATGTTATATATTAAAAACAAAAAAACATTTTTAGTCGATTTTTGCTCATTTCAACGTCCACCGTCCCCTTAAAGAGTCTTACTGTCCCAACCGGGTATCGAAACTGCCAGTTTACCCTCTATCGTTGAGCTACTGGGACGAAATTGCTCTCATTGCCGAAGTGGACGCTGCGGCATATGAACTACCATAATTGGTGAAACGACATTTATCAACCATCAAGTAAGTCCTTATTCTGAAAGAACAAACAATCTAATAAAATAAAGAATACTCTCTTTCAATAAAATGTCTCATATTTCACGAAATATATCCAGTAAATCCAGAGGCAGATATTTTTAGACATATTTCAATTCCAATGATTCCCACACAACTCAATTTTCCACTTGGATTTGAAAAATTAAATTTCAAAAGAAAAACATTTGACGACATGCAAGACGGGGGTACATTATTTTTACTTTATTCAGTTCTCTGATTCATAGAAAGTGCATTCCTCAAAATTCAATTTGATTTTTTTTTTCTGACAAAAGGGTTTGATCATTTCATTTTGTTTGAAATATTTCATTTCAGCATTTTTTTATAATAATTTCTAAAATTGAAATATTTCTTTTGAAAACTTTTGTTTTCATCGGATTCAAGACAAAATGCACAAGAAATTAGTTAGATTTGAACAATCTAAATCAAGAAATTCAATGGAAGATCTTTTATTTTAATGTATATATATAAATTTATGGAGTGTACTTAGACTTTTAAAGAACTGAGCATCATACTACAAAATAAAAAAAAAACTGCATCACCCTTTATTTCCATTTCTGTTAATTATTGTGGAGTGCATAAAGTAATATCTGAGTAGGGTGTAAAGTAACACTGTGTATTATGTAATATCAAAAGCGAAGTTCATATTACTTTATGCACTTGTTACAATATTCAACACTCTGGAACAACACTCATCTACATTATATTGGACTCGTCCACAGTATTCATTATTGGACTATCATTATTGGACTCGTCCACACTGCTGGTCTTCCACATTACTAGAACAACACTCGTTACAAAGATCGAAACAAGGTCTTCTGTATTTCTTCTAAAACTCCTAACAGAAACACTTACCTGGATTTCCTGCACATTTCTGGATAACTAAGGCGTTAATTTACACGCACAGCGTTAATAGAAACAGTATACAGCTAATACCTCGATGACTATCTCAAAAAATCACTAAACAACTCAGTTACAATAAAAAAAAATCTGATGTGGGCAACACATGACTTTCCTTATATAATGTAATGAATTTACTACTTTTACAGTAAAAAAATAGGTTTTTCTTATAGTAGATACTAATATTCTTTCCAAGACATTGAATTTTCGACAATCAGTCGTCATTTTCATTGACTTAGCGTCATTTTTATCCATTTGGCGAGATTTTCGTTAATTTGGCAACATTTCAAAAAGTCGCCAAGTTGGCGACATTCCGCCAAATTCGTCGCCAAAATCTCGCCAAGCGTTATGCACTAAGAAATAAGTTATTCTTACAGCAGATAAATGACTATTGGCGTTCAAATACAAAAGTATAACTTAGAGTATCTTTTTTCATGAATGGAACGAGCTAGATCCACGAGAATGATGTCACCCAATTTATCGCATGGTATTACATATGAAAAGTGAACATGTTTATCAATAGGAAATATTTTTTTTTATTTTATATGACTTTTTGATATCTTTTTTTAAATGTGCATTATCTCGAGAACGGTTCGTGTTAGCGTTGTAAAATTTATGTCAATCGTTTTCTAATGAAAAATTACATAAGAAATATCTATTTGCGTAACTTTATTAGTGGTTTTGATTTTTTGACGATTTTTTCAAAATTTCATTCGAAAATTTTGGGGGGTTCTGTACATTCGATTGCGTATAAAAACAACAGGCTTCCAGTGTTTACGGATTGTGATTTTTGTACCAAATTTGGTTCAAATCGGTCCATTCGTTCGTCAGTTATCGTCTCCACAGACCCACTGACACACACACACACAGACATCACTTCAAAAATGTTTTATTCGTGATCAGGGATGCTTGAAACGTGCTCTCCCGTCGAAAACTCGAATTCGAATTTTCGACCCCGTCACAATACTTTCCTTATACATTATGTATATAAGGAAAGTAACAATTAAGATTACAGTAAAACAGCACTTACTAATTAGCGATGAGTGGTCAAATCTGGCAACCCCGCTCTAAATGTTAACATATGGAAACAATGAAGCAAAGTATTAACGTATGAAGCATTTACAATGCCAAGTATAGAGGGCTTTTTTTTTAGTTCATGTTAGAAAAGGAGTAAAATGCAAAGGTGGAAAGAATCAAAGCGAAAATTTTCAGTTCTGCTGTGGGCCACCAGTACAAGGACAGATAAGTTAATACCTTCGGTTATTGGAAAATCCTCAAATCCAAGATATTTGAAGAACGTAAAGAGTCTATCCTGGAATAATTCCTCTTTATTCTTTCGGACTTTTCAACTAAATTTTTATTTCAAGTAAATTTGCAGATGAATTCATGTAAGTTTTCATGTGAATTTTTAACAAGTTTCCGTTTGATTTCCTACTTGCATACGCATCCAATGCTAAAGCATGTGTGACTATGGATACTTTTAATCAAAGGCTTTCAGAGCCGGATAAAACTTTCGCGACTTAAAAAAATCCCTCCAAAAGTGGAAAAAGTTATGTCATTTTACTTTCCGAATTGTAGGAGTGTTCCTTTCTGAAACACCAAATATTGAAATTTGAGATGATGAAGATAACCAGTTGCAAATGTTCGAGGAAGAAGCATGTGTATTGTAGCTGAAATATCCAATCAATATGTAGGCGGAAGGAAAAAATGTGCCTATTTCAGTGACCCCGGAAGACTATTTACATTTAGACGGTGATTTATTGGTGTTTTGCGGAAACACAGACGAGGACATTGTAGATGAGATGACACAAAGCTGTGGGAACGAAGCTGCAAACATAAGTGCAGGATACGCCCCGTCCCACAACCCAACATGATTTCCAAAAAAGCTGTTGAATTAGTTGAAAAATTCCAGCATTTTAGTCATAAACCTTAGTCGATGCATGTTGATGTGCTCTTGAAGTCAAAGCAGAGAAAGTTATCGGATTATTTTTAGTAGCAGCAATTAAATGAAAGTTATATACTTTTAATGCTCTAAATTTCCGGAACGCATACACTTAACTTGAAATTAAAATATTTTTAATGAAAACTTGGATGTATTTTTAGCAATTAAATAAATATGTTTTATAAATAAGTTTTTATTCGATTTAGATGAACCACTATGTCTTTCATTATTTACTACAATTTAGGGCTAAATCCCATCGAACATGTCTATACCGATAACCTGTCAATAAAGATATGTTTTCTGGTTCTGATGAGTCTTGTTATAGAATGAATTATCTTTCATCTTAATAAATTATCTTTTTTAAGGAATCCTTAAAATTTAGTAACTTTTGAAGACTGTAAATGATTGGCAAGATTATAAGAAAATATACAGTAGGTCTTATTATTTTAAAAATATTGTTAATAATGTGTTGAATTTCGGTACATTTATCGCAAGTAAATTTGGAAACTTCTATTGAACGCGATTTTCTATTAATTTATATATGCTAGTATATTCTGGTTAAGTTTTTATTCAATTTAGATGAACCAAAGTTTATTTCATTATTTACTACAAGTTAGTGCTAAATTCCATCGAACTTGTCTATACCGATAACCTGTCATTAACGATATTTTTTCTTGTTCCGATGAGTCTTGTTAGACAGGTCTCAATGAATTATCTTTTTTAAGGAATTCCTAAAATTTAGTAACTTTTAATGACTGTAAATGACTGACAAGATTAAAAGACAATATAAAGTAGGTCTTATTATTTTAAAAATTTTGTTAATATTATGTTGAATTCGGTATATTTATCGCAAGTAAATTTGCAAACTTCTATTGAACGCGATTTTCTATTATGTTTATGTATACTAGGATATTCTGGTAATCATTTTACATAGCCTCTGAAAATACTGTAATAAAAAGTATGATATACTTAATAATTGTCTTAGTTTTATAAATGTGATTTGTAACGACAATAATTGAATGTTAAAATTTGTTTAAACAACGAACTCTATTTTTTACTTTATGCTGCGAATGTGGTAACACAGATGCATCTGTTCAACTTCAACCAGGTTAAATCAGTGATAATATTTAAATAGAGTTCCTAGTATTAATTATATTTAATGCATATATCTGCTTGAAGCTAATGACTCTGCCTTTTCACAATTAAATACTGTCGATTCGTTCAATTTATAAATTGATTTTGTGATCTAGATTCTTCATGAACTGAGATAATACAAAAACAAAAAATTATGTAATACTTAAATAAAAGCAGAAAAAGGAATTTTTTTATAATATTAATAATCATGTTCATAAATCTTTGAAGCCAAATTTAAGTAAAACAAGAAAGATCAATCATGCATAAAGCATTGATTATGAAACACTTTCCAACTTCAATGCAATTTTATACAAACATCTCTCAAATGCGATACATTCCTCGGTAATATTCTTAAAATTATCACAATGCTACATTGATTTATTATATTTGAAAACTTCATCAAAGGAAATGAACTTTATTCAAATGACGTCATCGAAATGTGAATCGCCTCTATATAAAAGCAACATTTCATTTATAATCATTTTTCCAATCGTTTAATTTATCACAATACTATAATAATTTATTTTATTTAATAATTTGAAAAATTGTTATATACCATATTTATTTTAAAATATTAGACCTATATCATATATGACATAAATAAATTCTTGGATAGATATTTATTATATAATATATCTATTTTTTCTTTCTGGTGGACATAACGAGAGTCAGAATTTAATTGAATTCGTTTTCCTCTCTATATTAAATAATTTTTATTTATAAAACTACTTAACATATTTTACTGAATTTTTTTTTATATATTTTATGGAAAAATTTGAATATTTCCTAACATTTTCAAAGCAATTTGTGAATTTTAAATTCGCTTAAAAATTTTTGAAACATTAGGTCCCATAGGATTCAATGTATTTAATTTTTTCAATCCGGGTTCAATAAAAAACTAATTGGGTGATATTATTCATTTATATTCCCATAGGTCCCACAGCCCGTCTGAAAAATGTACTAAAATTTCATTTTAATAAAATTCCATTTTTACGGCAGTTATCGTGCTAACGAACAGACAGACAGACAGACAGACAGACCTACAGAATGAACAAAGCTATAAACACTTTCAACTATGTTGTAAAGTGTTAACATAGTCATAAACACTTTCAACTATGTTGTAAAGTGTTAACATAGTCATAAACACTTTCAACTATGTTGTAAAGTGTTAAAAAGTATTCTGTTCTTAAAGTGTCGATACAATAAAATTCCTTTTACAAGTTAAATATATTTCTAATACAGTCCTATTGGGTTACAGATCTGATGCATAATTTTAAACCTAAATTGAGAAGGAAAAAGTACTATGTTAGACAAAATTTTATCCTAGCGTGTTTACCATTCTCAGTGAAATCACTTTTGAACAATAAATATGCTATCAATTTCGGTTTTTGAAGTTAGGGATGGAACTCTTCTTTGCTTTTCACCATATTTCACCTTCTACTTTCTAAGATGTAGCACATTAATTTTTAAGATATATTGCAATTACTTTTATAAATTATATACTTTTTCTCGTAAAAAATTTTCTGAAAATAAAATTTTAAAAGAATAAAAATAGTATTTTAACTTTAACAAAAAAAATTACATTTATTTATTTTAAAATTTCGATATCTGCATATCTTTATATTTATGTGGGTTTTGGTATAAAATCCTTCTGTCTCTACAGCAATAATTTAAGCTCAAACATCCTCATGAGTAATGAGAAATCCTTACACATCACCATACTGTATATGAGCACTGACAATAAACTGACTTGCAGTGCGGAATTTCAAGGTTATGAAAATGTAGCTTCCTGGTATTTCTCATTTTACATGACACGCAAAATGCATCATCATGTTTTAGAACTTTCATTAAATTTCTTTAAACGGTTACTTAGTTGCATATAAATTCAAAAATATATTAATTAAGTTTTATTTCTGAAAGTTGTAAAAGTGTGTATTTAAAATAATTTCTAACAATATAATAAATGCAATATCAAAAGTTCATGTTAAGAAAGTTGTCTAATATATATAATTACTTATATTACATCATATCATACATTTTAAACGCTGGAAGAATAAGCTCTGATGGAATTTAGCTAAAAACAGAGAGACTGAGCCCCAATTGGCGTTATAATGTTTGGGTCGTAGAAATCCTTTCACATCACCATAATGGATATGAGCACTGGGGATAAACTGACTTTCAGTGCGCAGTTTCAAGGTTATTAAAATGTAGCTTCCTGGTATTTTTCATTTTACATGACACGCAAAATGCATCATCACGCTTTTAGAACTTTCAAGATTTTTTTTTAATATACACCTATTTGCTTGCATATAAATTCAAAAATATATTAATTAAGTTTTATTTCTGAAAGTTACAAAAGTGTGTAATTAAAATTGTATAAAATAATTTCTAACAATATAATAAATGCAATATTAAAAGTTAATGTTAAGAAAGTTGTCTAATATATAGAATTCCTTATATTACATCATCTTATACACTTTAAACGCTGGGAGAAAGGCTTTAGTGGAATTTAGCCAAAGACAGAGAGACTGAGCCCCAATTGGCGTTATAATATTTGGGTCGTAGCAGGCGTCGTAAAAGGGCTCCTAAAGCTAACTCCAATGTTTAGGGAGCTCCAGGGAGCAAGGGGCGTATCCCCTAATGAAGCACATATATTTAATAAATAACTTTAATTAGAACTATATATAGTTAATGACTTCAAATATAAAAAAAAGTATCTTTCACTTGCAGCTTTTAAAGTAGCAACAAACTGTAGTTTTAAGTAAATAGCACAACTCAATATAATTAAATTATCTTAAAGTTAACCGTTCCCTACAAATATTTTCTTTATAATTATTATTGACATTTTTCCCACCCTTTCCCTTAAAAGTATATTATTTATATTATTATAAATTATTTTTAGCGCCACATAATGGTACTCTCCTAAAAGAAAAATATGATACTAAAATTTCCTCTAAGAAAACAGTGATAATTCACGAAACAATGACGGTAGTATATGATAAGGGGTATTTGAGAATTTTAACTACTCTATGAGTGTTAATAATATCACAATAGTTTTTATTAACACATATAAGCCACATGCATCCACCAACATTACTAAACTGTTGCTAACATGAAAACAAAGTATCTTTTAAAAAATTTCTAAGACATCTAAACATAATTATTTATTTTCATCATTCTGATAATGATTGTGATACAAATAGAACTAAACACAATGGAATATCTAATGTATGAGAATGTCGACTGACGACTCACAATTCAGATTACTTTTGTTTTTGCGCCAGAAAATCGACGTTGTTCATTCAATGTCATTTGTTTGACACACAAGATTTGCATACATAAAAATAGGATTTGTTTACCACTGTTATGTATGTGCTCAATAAAACTATTATATATTGTAATTTATTTTACTTTATTCTGGGATGATAAACGCAATCTTATAAATTCTTTTCATTTATTTAAGTAAGATACCAAATTAAACTTCGCAACATTGATGTAGCAGAAAAAATCCACATCTCGTACATCGATCTTTCCTATATTTTTCTATAAGAAATGTCCCGTCTATGCCAAGATTGATATCGATCTTAAATATCTGTTCTGAAAGATCAAAATGATGCCATCATGCAAAGGAATATAAAGTTTAGTAATATCAAGACGAGAAAATCAAAGCACAGCTAAAGTGGTTTTTGCCAATAATGCTCAAATCATCGGAAATAAAAATATTAAATTTTATGTGCATTCATCTTTTTCCATGAAAATAAATAAATAAAGTACTGAAACTAAATAAGTAAAAAATAAAAGACATCTTTCAGTTCTGAAATCAATTTTCTAAAAAGGAGAACAAACATATCCAATCCAATTTATTTTTGCAGTGAAAAATTGGGCATCGATTTGCTTAAATGTTGAGCTTGCTTTTTTATTTCATGCCATAATTCAATTTTTACTTTCATGCAATGCAAATGTATTTCTTAATGGTTACTACGGTCAAGCTGATATTTACCGAATATTTATGGATTTGTACGTTCACAGCATCCCTGAACATGTATCACCATTTATTGCATTATCAACATTTCACAATATATTTTAAGTGAAGTACACTGTCGAAAACCCAGACCAGTCATCTCACCCTAGGGTACGTTTAGCAGTTTGAGTGGCCGGACATGAAGTACACTGAGAAACATGTCCTTGAGATATCTTTTCTCAAAATAAAAACCTTGAAAAATCAGTTGTTTTTATTTCTTTTAAGAAACACAAACTATTCCGTGCTAGGAGAATTCCTAACAGAATTTCTAAATTCAGAAATACGTATATTCTGTCCACAGGGACGTTCTGGGAGCTGCAAGGGCCACCTGTGAACAATCGTGCACTCTGCCTTCTTCCGATGTCGAAAGCCCGGACCACACAGCCAACCCAAAGGTTTACGGCAGTTAAATGTGTGGCCGGTCCTCTTCCGATGTGTAAGATCTAGGTTTGAATCCTCTCTAAATGGACACTGCATATACAATCAATATTTCAACACTTTCACTTTTAACTGTAGCATCCGAAAACTGCAAGTCTCCTGTACATAAAGAAGGTTAAAATAATTCAATATTGGAAAATAATTTTGAATAATTGTCTAAATAATAATAATTATTGTTAATAATTGTAATAATAATTGTTAAAATAATTCAATGTTTGTTCCTATTGCTGAAAGCATCTAACCAATTTGTACATTCATAAAGCAACAAGAGAACTCTGCTTTCTAGAGGACAGCTGTATGCATATTCTTTACAATATATTGCGTGAGGTCATAAATCCGATTCTCGGATTTTGATAGATTTACACGTTTTGATTCCGTGTATGTACAAATCAGACATTTTAAATAATGCGCATCTGTCTGTATTTTAATATTTTGATATTAATTATCTTAAACAACAATAACCAATGGAACACTTCAAATGCAATTTGGAACGATTATTTCAATAAGTACACCAAGGTTCTTCAATATAAGGTTGGACACTCGGCCCGACAACCAATGAAAAAGTTGTCAACTTGATGTAATGAAAATTAAGTTTCGTCATTCATTGATGTCACGGTCCAAAATAAACTTTGAAAGGAGTTGTTAAAACACAAAAGGTTTTCACATTATTATAGTTCAAAATTGTCTGTTAATTTTAAAGTGGCAATACGCAGGCGTAAACAAATTGCGCAAAATTTTTAAATAGTGCTTTGCACACTGAATTCAGTAACTTCCAAAGAGATTTAGTGACGCCAGTTGAGTAAGATAGCAGTCGCAGTTAACAAGGCGGTCCATCTAGAGCAGTGATGCACAGACATGTTAAGACCAATGGCTACATTGATCCACTATGACTTATGAGAGGGCCGTCAAAAAAAAAACTTGAAAGTAATCTATCATATATTGTTTATTTTATTTATACCTATCATAATTGTTCTAAAAAGATGATAAAAAGTAAGTGAATTTATTTTGATGAGTGACATTATAATGATTTGACAATTGTTTTGATATTTGGTTCGAGTTTTGTAGTAGCGAACTGCAAAATTGATTCTAAATTTTTATCAGTGGTTCCTGTTTTTCGATTTGTTAACATTCATGCCTGAAAATCGATTTGTTAATATTCATGCCTGAAAGTTGTTCACAAATATATGTTGACTCAAAGAGGCTTGCACATTTTAATGTATTATCTAGCAACGATTTATAACTGTTTTTATCGACACAACGATAGAAGCTTAATAAATTGCCTTCATTAAATTTATTTCGCATGTTCTCATCGTTTTGCATGTCGATGAGTTCAAGCTGTACTGATTCGGGTGCATTTTCGGGAAAAATGGTAAAAGGGTTGCTAAATAAATTTAGCAAAGGTTTTACTTATTGAAAATCAGAAAAACGATCCTTAAGGGCTAATATCATGTTATCAATCTTTTCAACATATACAGTTTTGAAGTTAACATTGAACTTTTCAGAAAATTTCTTATAATTAGGAAAATGGACGTAATTCCCTGACTTTAGTTGGTTTTGAAATATATTTAACTTGCAAAGACAAAATGTGGCAGCAAAGTTGAGTAACCAATTGATCTTTGTCCTGAAGTCGCGTATTTATCGTATTTAAATGATTCGTAATGTTAACCAGGAAAGCTAAGTTACATTACCAATCCGGAATATTTTATTTCAGGGACGGTCTTGTTTTCTGAGTCATAAAAATTTTAATTTCATCAATCAAAGTCAGGAACCTCTCCAATGTTTGACAGTGTGGTGAGGTGAATTATACACATATAAATACAAAAATAAAACACATAAATACACTACTGTTACTCACCAAATAGTTCCACCCAGCTCAACCGCGTTATGTATAGTGGGGTCCGATTGAACCAAAGTACATTGCATTTGCTAAAATAAATAATCACTCCTTTTTTTTGTGGCCATTAAACAATTTATTTACAGAACACTTAAAATCTCAATTAAACATTAATAACAATATACACAATTATAATGAATTCCCAATTTACCTAAGCTTGACCTCGGGGTGCACAGTTACCTTTGCATTAATTTGTATATTACTTTCCCTGCAATAGATGGTAATGTATAGGGAAAGCATTGGAATCATGTCGAAAATCGCAACTCGAGTTTTCGACGGATCTACAAGTTTCAAGACCTCTAGAATACGAAAAAACCATTTTTAGAGTGACGTCTGTGTGTGTGTCTGTGTGTCTGTCTGTCTGTGTGTCTGTCTGTCTGTCTGTCTGTGCAGATTTTGTATCCACTGTAACTAAAAAACTAATTGACCGAATTTCAAAAAATTTGGTAGGTGAGTGACTTGTGGGCGAGTCTGGTGCTGATTAGTTTTGGGTATGATTCTGGATAAAAGAACCCGCCTATTTTTGCGAAAAGGCCCGCAAACGATTGTATCCACTCTAACTAAAAAACTAATGGACCGAATTTCACAAAATTCGGTAGATGAGTCATTTGTGGGTCACCCTGGTGCTGATTAGATTTTGGTATGATTAAAAAAAAATAACCTGCCATTTTTTGCAAAATGGCCCGCAAAAATCGTCAAAATCTAAACTAAAGAACTACGTATGCTCAAATATATCCATTAAATGCTTGCTTTATACGTAATTTTTAGCGAAGAAAAGAATAAGACCAACTCCATGACATTAGGACTAGCCGTTCTCGAGATATTTTAGTTTTTCGTATTTTCTCTACGCCATCTTTGAAAATAAGTCCGGTTACCGAATGAGAACGAAAATTGAATTAAAAGTCAAATAAATTTAATTAAAATAAAGAGAACGTGGATATAAGTCTGCAGGGAAAGTCATGTGCTGCCCACATCAGATTTTTTTTTATTATCCCAAACTTGTATTAAATTACTTATTTTAGGAAAACCAAAATATAATCTCATTTGGGCAAATATCCCATTTAGCATAAAGTTGCACTTAACACTGTAGATCACATCAAGATATGTTTAGACATTACAATATAAAACATTTTAAAATCAATATATAATTTTCATACCTTCATTACATAAGAACGACTCTCAATGAGCGCTGGTGGCTCTCCCTCTGCACATTGGAATGGGTGGCAATATTTAAATTGAAGGTCAGTTCATTATCTGGACGGTTCATGAAAAACACTGCCAGTCTGAGCAGCTCGGTTGAGGATCATCACGTGACAAAGAATTTAGCCAAGTATTATTCCGGAGATGGGCACACTGTCCACTTTCTTTCTCCCTCTCTTAACGTCGGCTTAAACCCAGCGGATTGTGAGAGCTGCGTACAGGCTTTACCAAAGAGTTAAGATCATATGCGTTTCCGTAAAGATTGTCTGCTGCTTAGGAGCCAGGGATAGGACGCGGACTCCGTCCACGAACCTTCGTAGTGAAGATTAGGCTGAAATAGTCGAAACCGTTCTAAATAGCTGTGACTAAGCACTGCCACAGCTGCAGTAAACAGAAAGCTGTTTCTGGAAAAAATATGCGCTACCCTAGAGTCTGTTACCCCTGGTTAGGTAAAATGCGCAGGTTCAGTGAAACTTGCAGGTAGTGCCGCACGACAAGTGCCGTCAAGTGCCGCCTACTTCGCTGCACGGATGCGTTCCTCACACAAGTTCTCAAAGAAACCCAGGAGACCTTTCTCCATCAAAATCAGACTGCGTCTCTGAACTTTTTTTTTACATCTTCTAAAACTTTTGAATTTTTAAGACGAGGGGAACGACAGAACTAGGGAGGAAGTCCCCCAAATCCCATTCGCTGTTTCCCAAGCGCAATAAAAAGGCTGTCCAAAAATGCTTCACACCATTGGTTTTCGAAGCGACGCTCATTTTTTATGCGCTCCACTAAAACACAAGAACCAGAGGACTCCCTACTAACCGGGTGGTCCAAGGGTCGGACCCCGACGCGAGCCACACCTGACAGGGCTATAAATTTTCAGAGATTTGTAGCTCAACTTTGACATTTTGCTGCAAATAAATCTCTGAATATTTACAATCCATGTCAGTGCGCATACAACCCAACGGCTCCAAAAAATCCCAATTCCGTCTGTGCAAAGGCCTAGCTATATACATAATACAAACATCATTGTATACATTTCAATTATATAACATTGCCCTTTTCCTCCCAGGGTTACGTATAAAAATATGTGATTACTCTATCGCAGACAGCGTCTTAGCCATCTTACTTCTGGGTAAAAAATTAAGCCACCATATTCGCTTTCAATGTCTTCAAGAAAATTTTTAAACTGTCGGTGATTAAGGACACGGGATTTTATAAAATTAATTGTTGAAACCACAACGTTCAAAACATGTTCAATTCCAAGTTTCTTAGGGCACAAGCTCTCCTGGTGGATTATGCAGTGGAATTGTACCAACTCATCGTCCTGCCGTCCTAAATCATGTTTCAATAATGTTACCAATCCAGATATAGCTCCTTTCATGAAACGAGCTCCGTCAGTCGTGATAACTGATAATTTTGTCAGATCTAAATCAATTTTGGAACACTGTTCCAAAAGCCCAGTGAATATGTCACTACCTTTCGTTTTATCTGACAATGAACTCATTCCAATCAGCTCCTCACTCACATCAAACACGTACGTTATTCCACGTGCAAATATTGACAACTGGACTGTGGAAGTAATGCCAGTGGATTCATCAATAGCCAATGAAAAGTAAACAAATGTCTTTGAATAAAATGTTAATTAGTCCTTTACAGTTTCTGACATTGCAGTGATTCTTATTTGCACAGTCATCCTGTTTAACTGAATTTTCTCAAAATTGTTGGCTGTTTCCGGATAAATTTTTTAGCAGCTATCTCAAGGCAATCTTTAACGAAATCTCCGTTTGTAAATCATTGGCACCTTTTCGCTATAAGGCGAGATATATCGAAACTTATTTTTGTCGCAATTTCCGAATCTTGAATGGGTTTTGTAAACATCACTTACTGATCTGCCAATTCTCATTTCAAAAATGATATCTTTTGTTTACGTAGTTCTTCGGGTAGTTTTGAAAATGTAGTATGCATACTTTCATAGTGTCTCCTTATATTGTATTTTTTTGAGACGGCTATAGCAATTTTGCAAATCAAGCACACGATATTATTAAGCGAATACATAAAACAATATTTTTCGGTCCATCTATCCTGAAACTAACGTTTCTCATCCTATAATTTACGTTTCCTACTTGGCCGTGCTGCATCCATTATAGAATTCATTTTTTACTTTTCCAAGGGTTGATAATTAATTGTAACAACCACACCTACGAAAAAAAATACTCATATGACAAATAGACGATTTATAAAATTTGTTAACATTATTACAAACCAATTATCGTAAGTAGATAGGCAATAGATGCTTACAACGTTAACTGAAATATATTAAATAACAGTTATTTATCTTTATTGCCAATAATTCAAACACACCCAAAAACACAGTGCAACGTAAAACCACGGTTGGCACGCCTGGCGTCACAGCTACTTTGATGTGCGCATGTGCAATTTTGAAAAATTACCTATCTTGTGACTTGTTAAAGTTAAAATAATACATGATGAGGCGGACCGCCAGCAAATCAACTGATGGCCGCTTGCTGTCCGCGGTTTCTGCGTCCCTGCTCTAGAGAGATCAAGATCAAAATGTGTGCTTTATTAATTCCCATGTTGTCATTTGAACAGAACCAAATGAAAATAATAAAGTCAGTTATACCCGGGATAAACACCCCCTGAAGTCAACCTCAAAGATAACTTATGGGAAGTAATTGTGTTATATAAGCAAAAATGTTTAAAAATAATTAAACTTTATGTGATTAAATAAATAAATTGGCATCACGTCTGATTTCAATTAGCAGAAACAACAAGCACACAACTATAATAGAAGGTCTTTATTTCACTTCCTATAAGACGTACAAAATTTAAAAAGACGTACAAATTTTAAATTTTGTACGTCTTATAGGAAGTGAAATAAAGACCTTCTATTATAGTTGTGTGCTTGTTGTTTCTGCTTTATGTGATTATTTTATTTAAAAGAGAATGACACAATTTACGGATAGGGCTGCCAGATATACAGATAAGGCTGCCAGACCTAGATTTGAGGACAACTCAGAGCAGTGTCTTCAAAAAAATTCCCCATTTGATGACAGTGGTCAATTTACAATCACAAATCATATATTTTGATATTATACATAAAATATATACGGAAAATATTTTCTATACAGGTTTGTGATTAAAAGTATCGTTTCCAACAGATGTATTTTACCTCTGAACGTATTTCTAACGTATCATACACGTATATTATTACAAAACGTGGTCATAAAATATGCATTAAACATTCTAAATATGCCATGACATTTTATTTCGCTAAGAAAGAAAAAATCTCGATGATATTAATTTGATGGTTTCAACCAAATATTTTCTTGGAAGAAATGCATAATTTGATAAGATGATACTTAACAAATGAACATTCAAGTGCAAAATTAAAGTTTTGTTAATATCTAGTACCAGTGTTTTCATCCCTTTATTTAACTTTAACATAATTTATAAAACACTACAGATATTTTTATTTAAACTTATCTAATGATCAAAATTATGTTTTCAGAACTTTGAGATGTTTTCAGAACTTTTCTTTTAGAAGTTTCTCTTAAAATTCTTTACAAGAAAATGCATATTTTATTTCAACACTCGCAGCATTCCCGTTCTTCATGCGGAATATATAATAAACAGAAATTTTAAATTCACTATTTGTGGTGAACTTTTACTGATTAGAGTATTTCTTTACAATTTTATAATAATTCTCAGAAGATGGAAAGGACTGAATTCCCTCATGCAAAGATAAACAGACATAACATGTTACAATTTATTACACAGATAATAACAATTTTACAGTTAAACAATAAACTACTTGCAGACTACATTTCAGACTTCTTATTGGGGTTAAAATATAGAGATCATTTATAGCCTTCGAAATTAAAATATTAATTTTTTTTCGTTAGTTTATAAAGTTTCCATAATTTTAGAGATAATGGCACAAACTACGAGTCATGTTATCGAATTTTGAATTGAATTTATTGTAGAGAGGCTAAAAAACGATTTAAGTCCCATTTGTTTTGAAACTCAAATAACATTAGTTTGGAGACTCGTATAACATTTGTGGGAAGGCTTGCATAACTATTGGGTCACGTTCGAAGCGAGAAAAGGGTCAGAAGGGCATGAAGATAGACAGAAAAAAAATATAGACAGACACCTACATTTTAAGCGGGATCCAAGACTATTCCCAAATATTTCATGAAATTAGTTTCAGCCCGTTGAGCTCTATAATGCAATTGGAGTGAATGCTTATAGCATTTTAACATAGCTGGTCTGCGGTCAAAAAAAGTTTCGAAAATCGTCTGCACTGAAGCATATACAGCAAGACTTCTTATTTTCCCCCATTCAGAATAATGCTATCCAGATCTTTAATTTTGAATAACTCGTGTTCGAATCATGCAAATTACAAAAAAAATTCACAGAGTTCCAGATTATAACGCAATCTTCATAAATATAAAATTTTATGGCTATATCTAAATTTGTTCTTGAATTGTTCACTATAAAATCTCTTACGAGCAATGGCACACCTTTCTCGCCGAATATATTAATTGAAATGAGAAATTGTTTACTGCTTGGTCTACGCGTAAATCATTTGAGAGGTTGTAGGGAGAGGATAGGGGGGGGGGGTTAAAACTTCCAATCAAAAGCAATGTAAAGCAAGCAACGTGATTTCGTTTTATTTTTAGCATTGAAATAATGATATCGCTTCATCCTTTAACATAAAAATGAAGACTTTTAAGCTATTAAGCCATTTACATTTAAATTATTCTACTACGCGCATAGCCAATGCATGTCTCGAAAAGGAAGGAATAGAATTCAATCATGCTATAGAAAATAAAATAGGATGTGAATTTTCTACGAGTCACAATTGAGAAAAAATATTAAATGTTGAATAAAACAAGAAAGATTAATCATGCATAAAGCATTGTTTATGAAACACTTTCCAACTGAAATGCAATTTTATTTAAAACATCTCTAAAATGGGATACATTCAGCGTTAATATTTTATAAAATACCACAGGACAACAGTAATTTATTATACTCCGAAATTTTAAACTTCATCGAAACAAACAGTGCTATTTACACAAAATGGACTTTATTCAAATAACATCATCGAAATATAAATTGTCTGCTTCTCTATGTAAAATCAATGAATATTTCATTCAATTCACTTATATTCCAAAGTTCAGAGCTAAATCATTTTGAGTAAAAAAATTTCAGCAATTCTTATACAACTCATCTTACAATCGCTTGATTTGTTTTCATTCTGCATGCTATAAAAATTATGCTTCCTTGTAGAAATAATCAAAGTTTAGTGATCATTTGAAATAAAAAAATATTTTAATTGCGTTGGCACATAATTCAGATACACAGATAATACGCAAGAATACAGTAGCTTTAGGACGGATGCAACACTAAATATAAATTTAAACGATCTTAAACATCATTATCTTCACAGAGCGGAGAAAAAAATGGATGTCATGTTTCATTTTGCAATGATCACATGAACACTTCATATAATATGGTTGTAATTATTATTTAAATTTTTAAAAAATTACCCAATATGTTTTGCTGAATATTTTTTACACATTTTACGTGATAATTTGAATGTTTCCTAAAATTTTCGAAGCAATTTGTGAATTTTACCTTCTCTTGAAAAATATTTGAAAAACTATGTCCTATTGTGCTCAATGTATTTCAATTCTTTAACCCTGGTTAAATCCAAAACTAATTGGGTGATATTATTCATTTTTATTCCTAGGCATCCCACACATCGTCTCAACAACAGACTAAGATGCATTTTGATAGTTATTTTTACGACCGTTATTCTGCGAACGAACAGACAGACAGAATAGCCAATGTATGTCTGTCTTTATGTATGTCTGTCCGTTGCCACGATAACTGCCGTAACAATGACTTTACCGAAATGGCATTTTAATATGTTTTTGAGACGGTCTGTGGAATATTTGGGAATGAAAATGAGAAATAACCCTCAATTAGTTTCGAATCTAACCCGGGTTGAAACAATGAAATACATTGACCTCTATGGGACTAAATTTTACAAACACTTTCTAAGCGGAGGTAAAATTCACAATCTGCTTCGATGTTTGAGGAAATATTCAAATTACTGCACAAAGTGTATAAAAGAAATTCAGCAAAATATGGTGGATGGTTTTTAAAATAAAAATTTAAATAATTACAACCATATTATATGAACCGTTATCCGGCCCGTAACCAGGATTTCATTTGGTGGGGGTGGGGGTGGGGACTGAACCTTATGCTTGAAACCTTAATGGACATTTACCTTTCTAGCGTTAATTTTTCAAATAGTGACGAGCTGTGACCCTCTCCCCACGCCCACCCCGAACACGCGACCACTTGCCGCTGTTCTTTACTTTCCTTATATACATAATGTATAAGGAAAATATTGTGACGGTGCCGAAAATTCGAATTCGAGTTTTCGAAGGAAGAGCACGTTGCAAGCATCCCTGATCACGAATCAAACATTTTTGAGATGATGTCTATGTGTGTGTGTGTGTGTGTGTGTGTGTGTGTGTGTCAGTGAGTGACTGTGGAGACGATATCTCACGAAAGAATGGAGCAATTCGAATGAAATTTGGTACAAAAATCAAAATCCATGAATTCTGGAAACCTATTGTTTCTAAACGTAATCGAATGTTCAGAACTCCCCTAAATTTTCGAGTGAAATTTTGAAAAAATCATCAACAAATCAAAACCTTTAATAAAATTACGCACATAGACATTTCTTATGTAGTTTTTCCTTAGAAAACGATTGATATAAACTTTAGAACGCTAGCATGAACCATTTTTGAGATATTGCACATTTTTCAAATAAATTTAACAAAAAATCCCAAAAAATAAAAAAAAAATATTAACTGTTGAGAAACGTGTTCACGTTTCACATGTAATATCATGCGATAAATTGGGTGGCATCATTCTCGTGGATCTAGCTCGTTCCATTCATGAGAAAAGATACTTTGAGTAATACTTTTGCATTTGAACGCCAATAGTCATTTATATGCTATAAGGATAACTTATTTCTCCGTCCATGACACTTAGCGAGATTTTTGGCGACGAATTAGGCGGAATATCGCCAACTTGGCGACTTTTTCAAATGTTGCCAAATTATCGAAAATCTCGCCAAATGGATAAAAATAACGCTAAATCAATTAAAATGACGACTAATTGTCGAAAATTCAATATTTTGGAAAGAATATAAATATCTACTATAAGAAAAACCTATTTTTTTAACTGTAAAAGTAGTAAATTCACTGCATTATGTAAGGAAAGTCATGTGTTGCCCACATCAGATTTTTTTTTTCGATTTCATTTTTCCTTTTGATTTTTATGTATTACAACTTAAACTTATTACACCTCAATTATTTAATCTAAAGAAGTAAAATTAATTATTACAGTATTCTTAAATTAAAAATTTATTACCACAGATACCTATAATTATAAAAACTTTGAAGGTGGAAAGTTATAATTTACTTATGTTATTTATATTTTATTTATTCAAATTCCAACAGCGAATTAACTGCCATACAAGCTCAATCGCAGATCGACATTTTTTATTTGCTACAGATGCAATGTCCTCGACTTTTTTCCTGCTATAATATTTATGACCTTATCCGCAGGTCAGAATCGTAGGAACTTTTCCCGATGCGAGGATTTAAAACCGAAAGTTGAGCCGAAAGTGATTTTTGTTTTAAAATCTTTAAAAAATATTAGAATTTGCTCCTGAGATTTGAAATTGATATATTTTTACTCGTAATTGTCTGCTCTTTCCGGTCGTCTGATTTTTTTTTTCTACTGAGTCTGGATGGTGGAGATAAAGGGGGGAAAACGGTCGAAATCGCGTAAAACATTAAATAACAACAAGAAATAATTCAAGTTTTAAAAATCGGTTTTAATTTGTCACCCCCCTCCCCCGGGTCTCCGATTGCCAAATTTCGTAGCTCTGCGACGCGCGGTCGTTGAGTCTATAGTGTATAAGACACACACACAAATCTACAGACATACATTGCCTTTTATTGTATAGAAATGAGATTCTAGAAACATTTCAAAATAGCACGAAACATTAAGGGTAATATAAGCGCCGGGTTTTCAAAATCTGCATGGGGGTCCACGGGACCAACTCTCAAGGCCCGTCTATGACAAAACAAAACAAAATGTCATTAACCTGCAATTCGGTTTTGCGTGGGCCGTGGGGTCTCGAGCCCCGGAGTGGAGCCCCCCACGAAGTAGGCGCTAATGAGGGGTAAAAAAAAACTTATCAAGTTTCAAGTATACACCTCTCTTAGTGGCGATTGTAAACTAAGGCGAATTTTAGGAAGCGATAGTATTATAAAGGCGATTCCACTACTGCTAAAATGCGAATGCAATAATTATAAACTGCCTACAGGCAGCATGTTAAAAAACAAGTATAATGGAATATTTCATTTTTGGAACTAAAAAGTTGCTTTACATTGATGAAAATTGGAAATTGACACAGAGTTGAACGTCAAGTTTCATTCGTGACAAGAGATTTCTTTCTTTTTTTTTTTTTAGATTTCGGGAGGGGGGAGCTTTAGTCCCTCCCCTGGCTACGTGCCTGACCGTTATATAAAGAGATCAAGTGTAAACAAATCAAGCTATTGGAAGGTAATCGTTGTATGAAAATGGCTGAGTTTTTTTTCCAGTCAAAATTATTTAATTGGAGTCTGAATGAACGTGATATGCATGAAATATTCATTGATTTTACATAAAAAAGCAGACGAAGTGTAAAATGAAATTCTTTGTCATAGTTACATTAATTTCGAAAAAATAATTTAACATGAGATAAGCAAACGATGTAATTTCTATAATAATGAAATATTATAACTGTGACGTAATATTAACTACATAAGCACCGTAAGCACTTCGCAGATTATACTTTCGATGACAGCATTTGTATAACGTTCATTTGTGTAACTAGCATTGTCTTTTCGATGAAGTTTTAAGAATAAAATTTCGATGAAGTTTTACTATTTTTGGTTTAAGTAAAAAAATATATCAACACGTTGTTCATCAATTGAATATTCCTGGATGTTAAATGTAAATACTTTAGTATTTTATTTATTAAACAAATGCTAAACCATTGACCACTAGGTCATTAGGCCACGAGCTCTCCAATACTTCAATAATACAGTACAAATTATTTAGTACAGAACACTCGTCCAGATGAGCAGCAGTCATGGGTTGTCCAGAGATACACAAAACGCAGTCAGGCGAAGTAGCCAAATTAAAACGATACGAATAGGCACCAAGACAGTCATGTCCGGTTAAAAGTCTAAACAGTGCCACTGCTGCAGCACGAGGTGAATCGAGAACACAATAAGATCCGCAAAGCACACTCCAATGTTTGTATCTAGAAGAGTGAGAAGCCACACTACGAAACGAATGTTTGAATATTCTTTCAATCTCTAATTTAGCAGAATAGAGCGGCAAGTCTCTGCAAGTCATTTGAAGGATACCAGTTCCCTTTTCTGCTAGAAAATCCGCCCTCTCATTTCCTTGAAGGCCACAATGAGATGGTACCCATTGAAAAGTAACTCTTCTCTCAATTTCCCCCAAAAGTTTTCTACAGTTCTGTACACAGGAGCTTGTACTCTCCTGGGTGCCCGTCAGAGCCTGCAGAGCAGAAGTATAATCTGAAAATATCACTATCTTCTCAAATGGAATATGGCGGACAGCAAACTGTTGTAGAGCTACATGGATAGCCTTAAGTTATCCATCGAAGTGAGTTGAAAATGATTCAACATGCAGATAAAAGAAAAAAGTTCACTAAAAACACCGGCAACAGCACCCCCGAAAAAATCCAACAGAGACCCATCAGTGTAAATATGAAGCCATTCATTAGGAGGGAAACGAGAGCTAATAGTTTCTGAGGCAATATCTCGGAGTGCTGTATGGCAAAGGTCACTTTTTCTCACTGTCAGAACCAGATCCAATCTGACATCAAGTTCCGCATACTCCAATGGACTCACAAGAGATAAAAGTTCATAGGGTGCAGCATTAATCACATTATATTGAGCGTTTTCACGAACGAATTGAATGAAGCCCCTCCGAGTCTTTAAATTACGCGCTTTGTCACAGTCGTAATCTCTCCAGAAGGAATTATTTAGGAGTCTAATTAGCATATTATACAGAATAGCCGCATGCCCTTGTATTAAATTAGTTGAGTGCTGTTGGTTGCACATTATCTGCATAGCCAGTAAAGGAGTAGTCTTGACTCCCCCAGTAATCAAACGCAGTGTCTGATTTTGAAAAACATCAAGAGGCCTCAAGACTTTATCTGAAGCAGAAATCAATACATCGTTGCAGTAATTCAAAACCGGCTGAATATATAACTTATAGGTTGTATTTAAGGTTTTTCGATTGCAACCCCATTTCACTCCCGCCAATCTTTTAAGAATTGAGAGTCTCTTCCTTGCTTTTGATACAACATGGTCAACATGTCTATTCCATGTTAGTTTATTATCAAAGGTGCAACCCAAATAGGTAGAAACATCGCTGTGTTGTAAAACGGTACCTCTGTAGAGGAGGTGAGGAGCAAAGGGTTGCCTATATAAGGTAAAGAATTAACTAGTAGTCTTCTTTAAGTTAATTGTCATATTATTTTCTGCACACCAGTAATCCAGTAGCACAAATGTCGAGTTCAGGGTGGTACTTAACTTGATATGTTCATTTTCTGATGCACAGCACCAAATGGCCAGGTCATCCGCAGAAAGGGCAGTATTAGTAAGTCCATCGAAAGTCAGGATGTCGAGAAGATCATTAATAAAGATATTGAATAAGTAGATGGGACTGATTACAGCACCCTGGGGTAAGCCAGTTTCACTCTGCTTAAAGCTGGACATAGCATCACCAAAACTAGTGCCACAAAAACGCTGAGAAAGAAAGTTCTTAATCCATAAAAGCATATTGTTACATACACCCAGGGCTTGCAATTTTTTGATACACTTGAGTCGCCAAACGCTATCAAAAGCGGCCTCAAAGTCCACGAACACAGACAGAACAGAGTGTCTCTGGTCAAGAGCATCCTTTATGGACTGGCTGAAATAAGTAACCTGTTGACCAGTAGACTGGCATTTTCTAAAACCAGCCTGGGTTGCAGTTAGAAGGTTATTAGATTCAAGATACCAGTTTTAGCGGAACGAAATCATTTTCTCCATGACCTTAGACTTTGCTTGTCAATGAAATGGGACGATAACTGTTCAAATCATCCAAGGGTTTGTCCTTTTTATGAACATAGATAATAATTGCCTACTTCCAGGCCACAGGGACCCCAGAATTCCAGCTGTAATTATAAAGTTCCAATAGTACAGAAAGCGCATTATTGGCAACGTGTTTCAGGAATTCAGGGTAGAAATTATCTGGTCCCGGGCTCTTTCTACACTTTATGTGTCTGATAGCTTCTTTAAGCCCTGAAATATCACAGTTTTGATGAAAACCCTCATGACCAAGAGATTCAGATGAAGCAATTTCACGAATATCTAGTCTAATAAAATTCTGCTGGACCCCTAGATCTCTTCTCAGGAGTTGTTTAAGTGAATAAAAATAATTAAAAGCCCTGGAAATATCCTTGTCATTAGTTAAAATCCTTCCGCCCGCCAACTCTCAAGGGTTCTCTAGAGGGCTCATACGATTTATTCTGTAACCTATTCACGAAATTGAAAACCTTTTTACCATCCTTCCTATAATCAATGTTAGGTATGAAGTCACTGAAGCAATTGCTCTTTGCAGAAAGAATTTCTCTTCGAAAGACAGCAACACATTTTCGCTAGTTCTGAATGGCTTCTTCGATTGTTCAGAAATAATACGAGCAATAGAAGATTTCTTTTTTAGAGTATCAAGATTTTCGTTCCAAAAGGGTTTATAGTTAAACTGCTTCACCCTTGGAATCCATTTTTTAGCAATACCAAAAATGATATTTGCAAATCTAGTAAAAGCTTTATCAATACTCACATTGTTTTCACAAAATCTAAAGTAGTCTCGAAGATAGACTCAAGTTCCAAAGTAAAATTCCTCCAGTTGGCTTTTCTAAAATTCCATCTGTTTCTAAGAAATTTTCCTGGAGTCTTATATATGATGATGTTAAACTCAGTAACAATCATGCGATGGCCTAAGCCGGAATCATAAATAACTTATTTCACAGTATCACTGACGATGTCTACAGAAGCTAAAGTCAGATCTGAATTAGTGCCATTGCCATTAGAGTGTAGGTAAGTTGAAATATCTGAGTCATTGTATATAAAATCTAATTTATCAGAATTCAGAAGATCCTCCATCACCATCCCAACAGAATTAAGATCATTGTAATTCCAGCGTTTGCAATGTGCATTAAGTGTGTCTCCGCATAAGACTGTTTTACTGGAGAAGGCCAGGGGGCTAAAGTCAAGTTTGGTGTTACCAATGTGGGATGAAACAACCATAAATCTTAAAGTGCTTCCTCATCTTCCATACATCTAATAGCACTATTTCAGCGCCGTTATATGTGGAGAAATCACGGATTTCATGTCAGATATCAAGTAGTTCCTAGTACCAACAAGAATACCACTGGCATTTCTTCTCGATTTAGGAAGAATCCCAGTAGAATACTGTCCAAAAGTGTGAAATTTCAACGAATCGAAAGTCAAACTGGCTTCAACTATAATAAAAACATCTATATCATATGATTTCAAAATTGTCAACATCTGAGTTCTTTTTTCATGAGAAATACCACCAGCATTCCACTGGAGAACTCTCAGTCGATGTATATCCTTAAAAAGACGGTTTGCACAAGAATTTGAATGCATCATAAAAATACCAGGAGAGCGGTAGAAGCTGTAGTAGACTTAGAGTTACCCAGGATGCACCATGAGGAGGCCTGCTACGTTACATTCCATACTTTAGTATCATCAGTATCCATTTTCTTAAAGGAAAATTCATTGAATAACACACTCTCATCTGTGGCAATTGCAATTGATGAAAAAAAACATTTTGTTCCTGTAAACGTCCCCATTTTGGAATTTTTGTAGATTCATCCACTGAAATTTAATATAATTTATAAGTTAGAGATGGGCGAATAAAATTGTTCTAGAATTCGAATATTCACCAAATCTTGACTATTGGAATATACTGAATAGTAATTTCAATTTTTTAATAAATAACATATACATTTATAAAATATCATTAATTATTAGTTACTAAATCAAGAAAGTAGAAAACCCTGGCCGCCTGACTCACCCGAGGGTTTGAGCAGCAATTTGAGAGGCCAGTAAATCAACAAAGTGTAAAACAATTCATAAAATCACATTAACTTAGAAAATAAACTTTGTTTTAAATTTTAATTATTATGTGGGTTTTTCTTTTAAATTTATTTTAGGTAATCTTTACTACGATAATTGAATAAATATAAAAAGTTTCTTGCAGATTTTTTTTTAGAAATTAAGCATTCAAAAATGTTTCGGATCTAGTATACTTATTTTTCGCCACAAATTAAAGCAGGGGTGCTTAGGCGTTGCTCTTATAAAGCTGTTTAAGGCAGTGTTATTATATCCATCAAAAAGAATTCTTTCAAGCGATAATACGGGCTGTTTGTTTTCCTGTAGTCGAAAATGTTGCTTTCATTTAGTGGAAGCAAACTTTCTACTATGTCCTTTCGATTTTTTTTTGCTGGAAAATCTTGTCTTTTTATACCCGAAAGTGCTATTAATAATTGCGCAATATTTGGGATTTTCAAATTTCTTCCGTTTACTCAATATTTGATATCAGCATATGAGAAAAAACCTGTGGGTCTACTGACAAAGTAAGAAGAAGCAAACCTACAGGATTTATTTTGTTGGTGAGTCGAATCCCGCTCAATGTAAACGTGTTTAAAACATAGCATGTCCTAAAAATAAAACAAGAAAGATCAATCATGCATAAAGCATTGATTATGAAACACTTTCCAACTTCAATGCAATTCCATTTAAACATCTCTAAAAAGCGATACATTCCTCAGTAATAATTAAAACATTATCACAATAATACATTAATTTATTATATTTGAAATCTTAAAAGTCCATCGAAATAAATGAACTTCATTCAAATGACGTTAATTAAATATAAATTCCCTGGCTCCTCGGTAATGTTTTTAACTTTATTATAATACTACAATAATTTATTATATTTGAAAACTTCATCAAAATCAACTGCAATTTATTCAAATGACGCCTTCGAAATATAACACGTCTGGCTATCTCTATAAAATCAGTATTTCATTCATAACATTTTCCCATTCATTTCATTCATCAAAATACTATAATAATTTATTTTATTTAAAAACTTAAGACCATGAAGGAACAAGTAATTAAACTCTATGCTTAAAACTTCATCGAAAAAATATCGTCCTTCTCTCTGTAAAATCAATGAATATTTCATTCATATCAATTATGCAGACTCCATGAGCTAAATAATTTTGCGTTAAAGAATTGCAGTAATTCTTATACAACTCATTCTACATATTTTGCTGTTTACATTTTACATAAGTGAAAAATAGGCTTTGTTCTAGAAATAATCAAATTTGGATGATCATTTAAACTCAAATATATTGTAATTGCGTTGTTTCAGTGTGTAGATGCACAGAATTTAAGCAAAAATAAAGCGGTTTTAGGGCAGATATAACACTCAATATGAATTAAAAAGAACTTTAAAAATCACGATTTTGAGACAAGATGGATGCCATATTTCATTTTGAATTGGGTCACGTGATCTCTGGTCACGTGATCGCTTCATATAAGAGGTGTAATTATTATTTTAATTTTGATTTAAAAACTACTGAATATATTTTGAGGAATTTTTTTTATATATTTTATGGGATAATTTGAATATTACCTAAAGTTTTCGAAGAAATTTGTAAATTTTAAATCCGCTTAAAAAGTGTTTGAAGAATTAGGTCCTATAGGGCTCAATGTATTTAATTTTTTCAACCCGGGTTCAATCCACAACTAATTGGGTGATATTATTCATTTATATTCTCATAGGTCCCACAAACCGTCTGAACAACATCCTAAAATTTCATTTTGATTAAGTCATTTTTACGGCAGTTATTGTGCTAACGGACAGACAGACAGACAGACACACAAACAGAATGAACAAAGTCATAAACACTTTTCAACTTTGTTGTAAAGTGTTTATGACTTTGTTCATTCTATTTTTAACACTTTCAACTTTGTTGTAAAGTGTTAAAAATAGAGTCGTTCCCCATATGTCCACCAGAGAGCGCCATCTGAGTTAGAATGTCTTAGACCACGGTTACTCCTCAGGATAAGAAATGCCCTTCGAAATAGGAAATGTCCTCTGATGTGTGGCTCATTTCTTCTGCCAAAAATCACCTTTTAACTATTTTACTGGAATCACCTATAGGGTAGGAGGAAGGGAAGGGAGTGTAGAACACATATGATACAGTGAGGAGGTTCTCTGGGAGGAAGTACTGAAGGAAGATTGGGGGTTGAACTGCTCCGGTTCTCTGTACCCTCACTGTGCTCCGAGCACGGGTTTTCAAATTATTCGCAGATGTCTAAACCTGTATTTCACTCAAAACTAATATTTTAAATTAATTCGCTATGTGACCTTTGTTAGGTTACATTTTTCCTGATTTTAATGTATAAAATGTTGGGAGTTGGAGTTACCATTCTGCGAAATCGTTTTATATACCATATTCTATTAAAATATTAGTGGAACCTTTGGACGGTTTACTAAATATGTCACTTTTGATATTTTGCAATCTCATACTCTGTTGAATGATAGAATAATGTTATCCGTTTTAGACTAAGTCCGGCCTTTAGATTTAAGTCTGTCTGTCACACTTAATCCTGTCCAAATTGCTGCATTTAAATAAAAAATTCATTTAAAACCTGTCGGTCTATAAATACAATAAAAAATAATTTTATAATTTTAGTTGCAGAATTAGGGACAATATGAAATCTACACCAAAAAGTTATTTTCCATTTCCTTATTTTTTCTTGGTCACTTTAGCACCAGCGGCAATGTTGATTTGGAATGAAACCATCTGTTGAAAAATTTACGTACCCTCTTTCATTTTTATTACATTTAAACAGCATTTCAATGCACCAAAAAAACTGTGAATGTGAAGAGTAGGCGTGGTCAAAAGTGGGTGTGGTCATATATATATATATATATATATAAACTCTATGTGTCGTAAA
Source organism: Amaurobius ferox (assembly GCA_951213105.1). Taxonomy (NCBI): domain Eukaryota; kingdom Metazoa; phylum Arthropoda; class Arachnida; order Araneae; family Amaurobiidae; genus Amaurobius; species Amaurobius ferox. Next base: position 64,739,600 of record OX578149.1, read on the forward strand.
CTAAACGCCGTTTACTACATAAAGGCTTTTCTTTTCTTACACAGAGGGAAAAAACTTATTTTTCTAAACTCCTCTAAATTCGCTTAGTATTCTATATCGAATTATCAATTTGGCAGAAACCTATTTGATATTGCACTTTTATTTACATCAAAATATAAAAAATATCTTAGTAAAATGTACTTTCTACTGTTTTTCATTGATCTATTAAATTATAACATTTTCCAACAGTGCTCATCTTCAAACCTCGCAAGTCACATTTTGACATCCATAAACTTATATAATAATTAGTCCATTAACTAGATAATGTCCCTATATGTTATTTACCAGTTACCGTATCAGTCATTGATAAAAAAATTTGGGACGTCATACCAATTGAATGTCTTTAACATTAATTATAGTGTAGGATAATTCTTCTTTTTGGTTGGCAACAGTTTTAATTTCTCTTCTTACAAATTCTATTTTGTGAACTGCTCTTTTTAATTGGCTGTCAGTACTTAGGTGACGAAGTAGATTAATTTTGTTGGATAATTTCAGTTACTTTCGGAGTTAACTTTGTTATTCTCAACGAAACCATACATATGGATAAAAAATTAATCATCATAATCTATATCTTCAAAAGTTGGTTGTACCAATTTTGCCACGCTGCGCCATCACAATTCCATCTAAACAACACCTTGAGGTTGTTTGAACTTGGCCCGGAATATGTATTTATATATTACGCTACCTCATTTTTTTCAGATATGAGTGTTTTCATATGAGTGTTTTCATACCCCTCCCCCTCTTGCCTTCCGAATAGTTTTAATTGAACTTAATAAACAAATCTATTTATGGTGATATTATCAGGATAAAACTAATTTTTGCTTCTAATAATTTATTATAATTCGATTATATATTAGCATTGTGACTTTTATTTGCCTGTTTAATAGCAATATATTGTCTTTTGATAATTTTTGTTTATAATAGTGCTAGGGTTTCTTTCGGTGTAATTTTTTTTTGCATTCGTTGTCTCGGTTTTAAAATATTTATTTTTATTGTGGGGGATCTTTGTTGTGAAAAGTATGTTATATATTTGACATATTCCTATGCCTCGTTCTTCCCATTGATTTTCAGCATATCCGTGTTGAAAAGGCTAACTCGTTATTCGAAGTTTCTGCAAGTGAGCGAAATTTTCTTTGTTTGAGAGAATCGTTTCTACTTACAAAATAGTTTAATGGATGCCCAATAAGAGGTGAAAGATTGTAACTGCAAGAAGATCGGAAAGCGTTATTTTTTACGTTAACCATTTTTATATGCAGCTATAAATAATTATTCGTTAATAGAATATTTTTTTTCTACTTTTGTTGCATTTATCCCTAAAAATGTCTCAATTCAGTCTTTGTCTGCATACTTTGGTCTGATAATGAGCATTAAAGTTATTTAAATCAGTATTATACAGCAAGTTGTTGAAAACGCTTTCAGTGCTTTTAATTATACATCTATCATTTCTATAAACATCCAAGAATAGAATCACACCATCTACCAAAGGTATAGCACTAATAAAAAGAAAATTAGTACAAACCACTGGTCTGTTACAGGGTGTGCCTCTCACCACACATGTGGTTAATGCATGATGGGGCCCCACCACACTTTTCACCGAGATCCTATTCTTCTAAACTGCGACATCCCAGACAGTGGACTGGGCGTGGAAGACTTGTGGTTTGGAGTCCGTAATCCACTGGACCGTAATCCACTGAACTTCTTCTGGAGGCACATGGAAACATTGGTATACGATACACCTGTGGACTCCTTAGACGACCTCGTTGCGAGAATCGGTGTTGCTGTGGGCAATATCAACACCAAACGAAGACATGTATCATTCTATATTTATGTCAAAAATTTAAACTGTGCGACTCTTCAATTCTTGAATGCAACAACGAATTGATAAAAAGTGTAAAATTGATCAAAATGATTTCAAATCAATGCAAATGTCGACCAATTGATAAAAATTCAATATATTGGATACAATATAAGAATCTACTATAAGAATAACATATTTCTCCGTCTGTAACACTTTGTGAAAATGTTGCCAAATTGACGAAAATGTCGCCAAATTGATAATAATGACGAAAAATTAATGAAATTCATGAATGAAATTCAAATGACGAAATTCATGGTTAAATTCAATATTTTGGAAAGAAAATAACGAACGACCTATTTCTCCGCCCGTCCGTAATGCTTGGCGAAAAATTTGGCGGGATGTCGCAAACCTTGCGATTTTTTTAAATATTGCAAGAATGACGAAAATGTCCCCAAATTGATAAAAATGACGCTAAATAGGTAACAATGGGGATAAATAGGAGGTAATGTTTTGCAAATTTCTAATCCCTTCTTAAGACGGACATATATTCCAGTTTATAGGAAATGCGCTTCTCTTCATTTGTTTGTAACACTTCACGATACATATGGCTATCTTGGGGAAAAATCTAGTGAAATATTGCCCTCTTGGCGATATTTAGCCCAGAGTGGCGGAAATATCGTCAAAATTGCAAAAATAATGCAAAATCGATATATTTATTATAAAATATTTTAATATATGGACTATATTGCTCATTGAGGATGCTATCAATATTGATAATTTTTAATTTAGAGTTGTGTCGAACACATTGTGTCGAACAAGTTAATTGGGTACGAAATAGCTTTACATGTTGTCATCCGGGAACGCACCAAAAGTACAATTGAACGTTTCAAGCACTGTGCCGTGAACTTTTTCATCATTTCTTAACTGTAAAAGAAGTAAATTCGTTGCATTATATAAGGAAAGTCATGTTCTGCACATATACGATTTTTTTTAACGATGTGTCGTCATCTTGAAATGCGACAAGTAGTAAAATGGAAAAGGATGTTGTTTATAAACTCTGAGAAATGTGTAATTTCAAATAAGTATTCATTGCATGAAAGATTTTGTGCGGAAAAACTGAAACTAACGCATGTAAAGAAAAAATAGTTTTATTCTGTAGAGAAAATAGTAATTCTCACTTCATATTTTTATTTTGTGATAAATTGACGAAAATATCTAAATATTGCTTTCAGACAACCACCAGTAGAGAAATATAATTATTTATAATATAGTATTTTTTCATCAGAATGAAATTGTCTTCTTCTCTTGTCTTTAAGTTAAATAAAGCAAGATAACATTTTTAGCTGATCTTGTGGTATGTAATTCATAGAACTTGGGTAAATTTTATACTTTCGTTCTTCTGATTTATCCCTAGATCTATTGGTCATTACTGGTTTTCTCCAAACAACTTTGGCTTACTATAGGAAAACGTGCCACACGCCTTGTCACAAAAAGGTTGGGTTTCTTAAAATCTCGCCAAGATTTATTTCTCCATGGCTGTCGCGACAGCAGTGGCTGACAATGCGAACAACACAGACAGCCTTCCCTGCAATACTTATGATTTTAAACTTCGATGCTTTCTAACTACGGCCAGCGAAAGGAATTTTATAAGCCACGAAAACAGCACTCCGTTAAATAAAATAAAGAAATTTAAGTATTCTACAGTTCTTGAATGAATTTCTAAAACAGAATAAAAAACTACTGGTTTCTGAAGAAACATAAGCCAAATCATTAAGTAATTTATTAACTTTAATTTATTAACTAATTTATTAACTTTAGGAAATTTATTCTGATAAATACTTATGAATAAAACTATAAAATCATACAGTTGCTGGATTTTGTGCTGCTGCTTGATTGCGTGGGCTAAACCTGACATGCGGTATTAATGCCCGGCACAATCCCTGACATTTTTCGTTGTTTTTTAGGCAAAACGATAACTTTGCATAAAGTAACATTTATTTACAGTAATTTTTTCAGATCTATATACATCACAATAATACTTTGCAGAGATTCTGCGGCAGGCGGATAAGTCCTGAATTTTGGACCGTTAAGTTCGAAGCAGTCGAACGGAGGTTTCGACTGCTGAGTGCCAAGGTTTGATGAGCAATTCGACGGAGGTTCGATCGATCAAGTCGATATTTTAGGAGATAGTCTAATCCGAATTGATGAAAGTTTTTCTCTCGATTGAATTTTGTATACTTTCCAGAACGAGTGACTGACCATCTCATTGGTCGTCGTCGGTCTGGGTCTCATTTATGTGGTGTCCCCCATGCCCGCCACGTGTTTTCAATGTGCATCATCGTATTGCTTTTCACATATACCGGCGATGAAAATATGGCTTACAAATGCCAATATACTGTCAGCAGCGTTAAAGTTATGTGCAAATCCCCATCGGGAGTCTTCGAAAGTCAAGCGTCCAAAACAGGAAACGGTATGCGGTTTCCTCACTTATCAGATACACAGACAAACGCCGCCTCTAGTTCGTTTTGGTGGAGGTGGCATAAATATCGATAGTTAACCGCCACACAGTATATAACAGAATTGAAGAAAATAAGCTGTTTCGAGAGCTAAATGAAATAACTTCATCAAAAAACGAAAAAAGAAAACATATTCTTTAAATTTATCTGAAAAATTCCAGAAGAACAAGGCTAAAGAAGTTTAGAATATAAAGAAATGGCAAACAGGCGGTTTCAAAAAACTACATGAACTACATTAATTAAATTCAAATTACTTTTGATCAAAATACTTTTTAAATACCAATGAATAAAAGCTGCGAAATTAAGAAGTATATAACAATAAACGTAGTAATCTATGATCAAACAAATGACAAGGCGATTGCTTGACTGCCAAATCTGGCAATATCTCTTCTTTCAGCGAAAAGTCAACATTCAAGAACAAAGCCTATTCCCATAGCCAGCCAAAGCTGTGTGGAAATGCTAGTTTAGTCTTTTATTCTGTCTATTCATAAATAATCGCAAATAACAGAAATCATATTTTTCCGTATTAAGGCAATCTACCGAAACGTTCTACTGTTTTTCTTGATTTCTTGGTATTCTTACTTGTGACTCATGCAAAAACTGAGTATTCATTATAATGAGGGTGTTTAAAAAGTAAACAATTTAAGTTTTTTAAACCATTGGTTGTAAAGACATAGCAAAATTGGTTGTAGACACATAACACATTGTTACAAACACAATTGTAAAATTGCTTTAAATAAGGAAGTTATGACATAGTAATTTAAATTATGTGCAAGATTTTGGTGAAAAAAGTAAATACATTTTTATACAGCCCCTCTAACAAAACATGCCAAATTACAAAAATGTTGCCCATACCGTATTTAATAGAAATGACAAAATTTTGGCTCTAATGCGTTCAAATTGGACATACTTATCATTGAATAAAATTTTAATTGGCATTAAGCATGCACAAAATTAATTTTAAAATGATTATACTGCAAATAATTACTAAAATTTTAACACATTTTCAAATTTATTTTACGAAGATATTTCAGTAAAACTATTATGTGTTATCGCAGTTTCTATTTAAGTATCCAAGTACACACTATAGTATCCAAGTATCCAAGTACACGCTTAAGTATCCTCTACATAATTAGAGCTCGGGGCTGTTCAGTAAAGATGTAATTTGTAAGTAAATTATTACAACGAACGCAACCGATCTCCTAGTCCGAGTTTCGAATGCAACCGATCTCCTAGTTCAGAAAGCAACCGATTTCAAAAATAAAAGAGCGAGATTATTATTTATAGATTTTGTTTGGAAAACATCTAACAGAACAACAAACTCACAATTATCAGTTTTGCTGTGAATAACATCTGTACTTGGAAAATACTTATTTTGTCGAAAATATGGTACAGATTAAGAATGTGTAAAAACAAATTTTAATAATTTAATATTTTGAACTATTTTTCGAAATAAAAGATTAAAAATATCTTTGAAACTATAGGGAAAAAAATAGATATAAGTAGCTAGCGACAAGAATGTTCAGTAGTAAATCCAGTTTCCAAATCTATAATTTGTTTTTATTAAAGTCTTATAGTTCACGAGAAATAGCCTTATCAATTTGAAATATATAGAAAAGTTTCCGTTTTTCAAGTTTGTAATGCTTATAAATCAAAAACTAAAAACGCTAGCTATAAACTATAAGATGTAATTTATAGCTCCTTGAAAGCCTCATAAGAATATATAATGCGTTTTTGAATAAACTTTCTAATGTTTGAACTATAGTGGATATAATTTCAATATTTTAATATTTTGATTTATTAAGGTTTTCTAATAGGGAGAAAGAGGTAACATTTCATATGCCACAAGTGTTGCAGTTCAATATGATTTCCCCATAGTGAAAGATTGGTGCACACGTACGAGACATTTTGTTTTGTTTTAAACAGATTAAGCATTAAAGAAAACATTTAGCTTCTAAATATGTTTAAGATTTAAGATATTTGAAGAGAAGAATAAGAAATTTGTAATTCTAGTACGTATCCCACATACATCCGACTCAAGCCACGACGATTTTTGGACCTTATTTGGGGGTTAAAATAACTTTTAATCAGAATAAACTTGTTAGATCCGATTTTGAGTAAAATTTAGCGGAGACAGTTTTATGTTCTTTATTTACGATGTCTGTCATGTTTAATAATAGCAGCAGACGTTACAAAGCCAGTTTTAATAGCACTTTGACCCGAGAGGTCAATTAGGCCATAAACCTAAGCGGCTACATATAGCCACGAGAATGGTTATAAACGTTGACCAATTATGCAAGATGTCTGATCGCATTGCCCTAAGGTCAGCCCTATGATAGCGTAAGAAGTGGTACTGACCCCAGGCAAAGGAGGCGGCAGCCGAAGTTTCTAGGGAGATATTGAAAACTTCGACACGACACAGAACTACTACTACGACATAATTTACGATGGCTTCGAGGTGAGAAGATATTTCTCATAGAGAGATGCAGTAGAGAAGTATTCCGCAAGTTTGCAAACAGGGTTTCCGTAGAGAATCCACAGGAATGAGGAGAAGCAGTAAGAGTTGGAACCCAATACGTAGAATTGAGGTCAGTACGATACGCTGATGCAAGAATTGTGGTCAATGGGCAAAGCCGAAAGTGAAGGTGTGTGCCCATTAATAATTGTTGACCGTCATAAAAGCAATTTAGGCATTTTAATTAACTGGTTTCACATTGTCTCTCTCCGCCGCAATTAATAAATAATTGCTGTAACGGATTTAATAAGTAATCTATGTTGTTAATGAATGATTTTATTTTAAAGTATAAATGCTGCAATTAATTGTAGTATTATGCTAATAAATATTCTTTTACAGCACTCGCACTGAAGTTACATAAGGTGGGTTAACGCGGTATTGCATGTTACAAGGCAATGCAATTAATTAACTTCAATGAACTTCAACTTTCGTCTTTATCCTGCACCACACAATTGCCAGTCCTTAATGTTTTAAGAAATCAACTGCAGAAAATATATTGTTTCAAAGCGCTGCTAAATGATTCCCGCAGGTCACTTCAAATTGTAAATGGCCCCTGGATTCGTAAGTTGCGCTGATTACGAAGCATAACGGAGAATTACGATGGAATGGTGTAAGTCAGAATATGTGTCAATTTATTTCGTCTTAAATTTGCGTTTTTGAGATTCAATTTGTTATCTTAATTTGACTAAATAAAGCATGGTTAACACTTTTTATCATTTAGCTGTTTTCGTGAGAGAGGCTGTATAAAAATTAATTTTTTTACTTTTTCACACAAATGTAGCACATTTTTTAAATTTCTATTGCAAAATGTCTTACAATATTTAAAGAATTTTTGCAATTGGAAATATGTATCTCCAACTAACGATTTAAAAAAATGTCCGCTGTTTATTTTTTTGTAAACATCATATATATCGAAATACATTGGGTCTTGGTATCGAGTGAGAACTCTAGTTCAGTTGATTGATTTACTATGATAAAATATTTCATTTTGATTTTAAAGCAACTATTTCAGGACTATTGGAAGTAGCTGCGAAACGCATGAATAGAAAATGTCTGAAATAATTCATAGAAACTGAAATTATGTGTGCGGGGGGGGGGGGGATTCGAATTGCCCAAAAGTAGAAAAAAAGACACTCCATTACATCATACATACGTATATTTGTATATTTTTCAAGCATTAACTTTCTATTAAAAACTCTTTATATGATGTGGATTACAAATTCAACAGTTGAAAGTTATTTATATTACGATGCAAATACTAAATCTTGCTAAATTTTAACAATGGCTTAACAAATGTTCATGATCAAAATGTCATTTATTTTTAAATGTCACTTAATAAGTGCATAAATACTTCAATGATCGATAATTTTGGACCATCAATAAAAAATTACAGCTTAATCCTTAAGGTTATTTCTAGTTTTTTATAAGGAAAAATAACATTCGCGAAAGCACAATTAGAATATATGCGGATGAACATTTTATACTTGTTATATTTATATTAAGCATTGTTACAGAAGTACATCTTTATTACACTACTGTAAAAACTTTAAAATATAATTACTTCAATTCGATAACTGATTTACGTTTAAAAGTAGAAAAAAATGTACTATGGTAAAACCCTCTATATGGGTTCATGATTCAGTCTACACAGTGTGATTTAAATTCTAGTCATATGTCATCGGTAACGAAAAAGTTCTCTTGTAATGGAATTTTGACTATAAAACTTTTATATGCACCAAATGCTCTGCAGGAAAAAAATATAATTTTCACAAGTTCTATACAAATGTGCAATGCTTTTAATACAGATATAAAGTTTTCCCTGTGCCTAGAAACTTCACATATGGAAAGGACTCTTGATAAATATGTATTGGATTTGTTGCTTGCTTGTAGGTAATTTAATTACGTCACATAGGTATGCAGCATGCTAAGCTTCAGTTTGAATATCAACCATATCAGAGTAAGAGGTATGGAATGAATGGTCAATATAATGCAGTCCGTTTCAAAATTATAAGGCCACTCAAAATTCCATCCCCTCTCAACAAAGATAACATTGAATATGAATTTCAAAGAAGGTGTATGAAACGAAACAATTTTGAATTGTTGATTTAGCTTAAAACAAAACAGATCGAATATCTTTTTCGTACCAAACGATTTTTCGAAATCACGGTGTTACATAAATATAAGATCATTAGTTTTTCTAATAATGCAGACGAGTTTTGTTTGATTTCGGAGTTTAACTGTAACCTAAACCATCTAAAAAGGTTGGAAAGAAGGTAAAAGGAAGAAATTCATAATTGAACTGTTTGATTCTTTGGATTATTAAAATGCCTCGTGGAAGTGATTTATATGAAGTAGAAGTGCGAGAAGTTTGGTTCTACAACGGAAAAGAAAAGTCGGAACGTGAAATAAGTAAAATTCTTAATCGTTCTAAAACGGCTATTCACAAGATTTTGAGTAAAAAAGAATTGTATGGAAAGCAAAAGAGATCTGGCCGCAAAAAGCAGTTATCAGCTGGTGATAATAGGCAAATTTTCAAACTCGCAACGAAAAACTACCAGTCCACTCGTAAAATAGCACAGCAGACAAGTAAACAAGTGTCTCATGTAACTGTGTGGCGAAATTTCAAGTCGAATGTTGATACTAAACTTTGGAAACTAAGAAGCAAACCACGACTTCTTAAACATTATAAGGAAGCACGTCTGAAGTGGGCAAATAATGTCATGTCCTGGAACTCTACATGGAAAAATATAATATTTTCGGACAAGAAAAAATTTAACTTAGACGGCCCCGAGAGCAATGACTACTACTGGCATGACTTAAGGCAAGAATCTCGTGAGTTCTTCAGTAGGCAGATGGAAGGCGGTTCCGTTATGGTGTGGGACGCTTTGGACAGTTATTCGGACAGTTCGGACAGCGAACTCGGACAGTTATCAACGGATGTTATACGGAAGTCTGATACCCTTCGGGCCACTTTTAGAAGGACCGGAATGGAAGTTCCAACAAGATAATGCTGCCAGTCATGCATCTAAATCAACAAAAGCATGGTTCAAAAGAAAAAAGATTGATGTTATATCATGGACTAGCCATAGCCCTGACCTAAATCCCCATAGAAAACCTGTGGGATTATTTGTCTCGCCAAGTATACGAAAACAACAAACAGTATCATTCGGCATATGAATTGGAAGTCACCATTATGGAGAAACGGGACAATATGCTGGAATCTGCCCTTTATAATTTGATTAAATCGATGCCAAATCGTGTGTTTCAAGTTATTCAGGAAAATGGTGGAGAAACAACTTACTAAATTTGTTAAAATTTAAAGTAACATACAAACTTCTATTTTTATCGGCAATAAAATGCAATACTGATCTCATGAAAAATGAAATTGTCCTTTGAGTAATCATGCAAAAACAAGAGGATCGTTTCAAGTCACATATGGGAATTAATATGCAGGGGAATACCGCGACTTGAATTGTTCGAACCCAACATATTGTATCGGAAATGGAAATCAATTAGTAGAATACTTTAACTAACTGGAGCTTCGTGTTGAAGAAAAAACAAGAAGAAATGACTTAAAAAGAAATGAAAAAATGTTTCGTAAATGCATGAAAAAAAAACATGATTTAGTTGAGTTTAACTTAAATGTTAAGAAGTGCGATATATAAAGAATTACAAAAGATGGATATTAATGATACCTATATTATATAAAAGGAGAATCTCCGAATCAGAAATGACGATATGTTTAATGTACTTTCAGCTATTGGGATATTGTCAATATGCAGACAATCTTTCAGGATTTTTTGACTAAACACAATATATGAATTAATTGACTAAACACATCATGAGTTTTTGTCAAAATAAAACAAATGGGGTATTAAATTGAAAATATTATTAATTCCTTAAATATTCAAATGCGAAAGCCGTAATTGATGTAATCTAGCTAAAAATGAAATTCTGATCATTTAAAAATATTTCTTTTATATCAATTTCTTTATTATTTAAATCAGAAAAAATTTAATAATAATCGTTTGCCTAATAAAGACATTTGATTGCACTATCCATTGAAAAGGGTGTCATTGCCTCCGAAGAGGTTGGACTTCTACCTGTTGGTCCGCGGAAGGTATTTTATTTCCCTTCTACCACCCAAAGGAAAATCCAATGAAGAGGCTTTCCTCTATCCGCCACCTGAGGACGCGCCTTCTAGGGGTTACAGGCTCATCCGAGGGAAAATATGTGGCACTTCATGGGGCTCAAGACCTCAAACTCTAAAAAGCACCTTCTGCACTGTTATTAGACCAGTGCTTGAATATGCCGCCCCAATTTGGACTCCGGCCTCTTCTTCTGTTAAACAGAAACTCGACTCCGTCCAACATAGAGCCTCTAAAATTATTTTAGGTGCAGTTTCATCAACCAACAACAAAAAGGCCGAACAGGAATGTGGCCTGCCTTCCCTAGAAAGTAGGCGCAACCTTGTCACCATCAAGTTCACTAACAAACTTCGCTGTAACGGCACAGACCATATCTCTACTAGAATCCTCAATAAATGGAAAGAAACTACCAGGCTTAAACGGTACTCGACTCTCCAGCTTGATAGAGACATCAGAAAACAGATCAATTTGGAACATTCTTCTTTGGATTTCCTTCAAGAGCCCTCCATTCCTAGAAAACCACCCGAGAATACCAAGTTTGGTTTTAAATTGCTGCAACCGTGTTCTAAAAAAGAAGACCCTGTAGCTCTCAGACAAAAAGGACTTGAAACAATAGAAAAGCTCTCCCAGGGAAGCTATGCAATTGCCTACACTGATGGCTCCTCTGACAGATCCCTCAACAATGGAGGTGCTGGAATTTTCATCCTCTTTCCAGATGGTAGAAATTGCAAACACAAAATCAATACAGGAATAATAGCTTCTAACTTCACTAGTGAACTCTTAGCGATTTAAGAAGCCCTCGCCTTATACCTAAATGACTCTCAAGCTATAGATTCTACAGAAGGAATAGCAATTTTTTCAGATTCTAAATCCGCTTTAGAAGCTATCAGAAACGGAGAGACCAACATCACATCCGAAATTATAGTCCTTCTCGAATGGTTGCACAGCAAGGGAAGATCCTGTGTCCTACGATGGATACTTGCACATGTCAACATTGAGGGAAATGAATGTGCGGATTCTTTGGCCAAAGAGGCTAGAGAACTTGATCAGAAGAGCACCACCATCACACTTGCTGATGCTAACGCAGTGGCCAGATATAGAATAAAGACTCACACATATAAGAAACCCCTTTTAACAGAATTCGATTATCCCAGAAATATAACATCCACTATTGCCAGGCTAAGAACTGAGCATTATAGGGGCATGAAGATCCATCCGGACAAAACAAGAACCTATGTCCCTTGTAAAAACTGCCCCGAAGTCCAGCTCACGCCCAACCACATCTGGGCATGCCCAACTGCTGCGGTGTATCTTTTGAAGATTGGCATAGTTCCACTCAGGGATTCATTGCGGGAGATCCTCTACAACTGGGATGCATCAACATTGGCAGAGACTGTGATCAATGCTTTTGAAGGAATCTAGACCACTACTCCACTGCAATATTACTTATCCATGGACGCGCGAACAACAACAACAACAAGACATTTGAATTAATTGGGTTGCTAAGCATCATGATATAATTTTCTTAATAACTTTTGCGGAAAATATGGCATTTGCATAATGCTATTTCAATGGAAGGTTTAGTTGTTGTTGTTGCTGTTGAGACCCAGACCGTCCAACCTACCAGAAAGGTGTAAGGTAACTGTTTGGACGGCCGGAAAGAGCCACCCAATTTAGACCAGAACCCAGTGGGGGAGGCATCCACATGGACCGCACCCTTCTTCCCATTACCACCAACCTCTCGGAAGGACTTACGGATCCACATGTTTAACGAGATCGTACTCCGCGTGAACACAGAGGAAGTTTTGGCAGCGGAGGGAATCGCACCCGGGCCTGCCGAGTGCAATTCCCGCGCGCTAACCACTGGGCTACCGCGCCCTGAAGGTTTACTGAAAATGTATTGACAATTATTTGAATAAAATGCCTGATTAAGCAATAAATACCATGGGTTATTTTTTAAAATTTTATTAAAATATTACTGGCTAACTGAATGGAATCCATTCATCTTTGCTCCCAGAGTGAATTTGAGTAATTATAATATTCATTTTAAGCAAATTTACAGCAATATTAATCTTTTAAATCACGTATTTTAATGTAAATTATCGAATTATTTGTGAACAAACATAAATACAGCATTTCCTTACGTTCCACATTGTTTGTTCTACGATTTGTAGAAAATTTTAAGCTTACAAATTTAATGAATATTATTGCTTTACTGACAAATTATTATTCCTTTACGTTGAACGGAGAAACAAAAAGGAAGCAAATAGCAGAAGATATCTGGAAAACCTACTCGTAGTGGGTCTACAAGTCGAGACGTCAAAAGTTAGTACTCTGGCTTTCGCTATCGGAGGTGATGCCCTAGCACACTTTTCCACTGAGATCCAATACTTCAAAATATGACATATCCCTGGCGGTGGATTGGATTTGGTGAACCTGTGGCTTGACCTCCACGCTCCCCGAAACTTAATCCACTGGACTTCTCTGCTTCTGAGGGGATATGGAAATACTGGAGTAAAAGACACATGTCGACACATGTCGTGTGTATATATATATATATATATATATATATATATATATATATATATATATATATATGTATATATATATACATATTTCCATTTGTATTAGTGAATGAAAGACTCAAAGTAGATGTGCTTAAAGTGGCGTTTTAGGACGATGGTGCACAGCCGACACTGGCGAATGAAAGGCTGTCGCGCCCTCTCGCAGAGCCCTGGTGTGGTGTTAGATTCCTTATATTATAATTAATTTCCGTTAAAGCGAAAATTATCTTATCGCACTACAAATGAAAAAACATCTGATGTGAGCAGCACATGACTTTCCTTATATAATGCAATAAATTTACTACTTTTACAGTTAAAAAAGTGTTATTCTTATAGTAGATACTCATATCCTTTCCAAGATATTGAATTTTATTCAATTAGTCTTCATTTTTATCCATTTGGCGAGATTTTCGTTAATTTGGCAACATTTAAAAATGTCGCCAAGTTGGCAACATTACGCTAAATTCGTCGCCAAAGTCTCGCCAAGCGTTATGGACGGAGAAATAAGTTATTCTTACAACGGATAAATGACTATTGGAGTTCAAATTCAAAGGTATTACTCAAAGTATCTTTTCTCATGAATGGAACGTGTTAGATCCACAAGAATAATGTCACCAAAATTATCGCATGATATTACATATAAAAAATGAACATGTTTCTTAACAGTTAATATTCGTTTTTTAATTATGGGATTTTTTGATAAATTTATTTGAAAAATGTGCAATACCTCGAGAATAGTTCATGCTAGCGTTCTAAAATTTCTGTCAATCGGTTTCTAAAGAAAAATTACATAAGAAATGTCTATTTGCGTAACTTTATTAAAGGTTTTGATTTTTTGATGAATTTCTCAAAATTTCTCTCGAAAATTTAGTGGGTTCTGAACATTCGATTGTGTTTGAAAACAATAGGCTACCAGTACTCACGGATTGTGATTTTTGTACCATATTTCATTCGAATCGCTCCATTCGTTCGTGAGATATCTTCTCCACAGGCTCACTGACACACACCCACACACAGACATCACTTCAAAAATGTTCGATTCGTGATCAGGGATGCTTGAAACATGCTCTCCCGTCGAAAATTCGAATTCGAATTTTCGACCCCCGTCACAATACTTTCCTTATACATTATGTATATAAGGAAAGTAATGGAAATGCTCAAGAACTCTTTGCAGTCAGTCAGGTTTAGAGATGGTCTACGGGTCTTTGCGTGCCTGCAAAATGGCGAACTGGGGACTAACGTCCGCGGGTGTGGGGATCGGTGCCTGTCATCGAACAAAGGCAAAATATCCAGCGCGTGTATTATGCTTGTGTATCAGACAGGTCGACATAGCTCGAGACGCGACCTCCGTCCATGACACTTAGCGAGATTTTTGGCGACGAATTAGGCGGAATATCGCCAACTTGGCGACTTTTTCAAATGTTGCCAAATTATCGAAAATCTCGCCAAATGGATAAAAATAACGCTAAATCAATTAAAATGACGACTAATTGTCGAAAATTCAATATTTTGGAAAGAATATAAATATCTACTATAAGAAAAACCTATTTTTTTAACTGTAAAAGTAGTAAATTCACTGCATTATGTAAGGAAAGTCATGTGTTGCCCACATCAGATTTTTTTTTTCGATTTCATTTTTCCTTTTGATTTTTATGTATTACAACTTAAACTTATTACACCTCAATTATTTAATCTAAAGAAGTAAAATTAATTATTACAGTATTCTTAAATTAAAAATTTATTACCACAGATACCTATAATTATAAAAACTTTGAAGGTGGAAAGTTATAATTTACTTATGTTATTTATATTTTATTTATTCAAATTCCAACAGCGAATTAACTGCCATACAAGCTCAATCGCAGATCGACATTTTTTATTTGCTACAGATGCAATGTCCTCGACTTTTTTCCTGCTATAATATTTATGACCTTATCCGCAGGTCAGAATCGTAGGAACTTTTCCCGATGCGAGGATTTAAAACCGAAAGTTGAGCCGAAAGTGATTTTTGTTTTAAAATCTTTAAAAAATATTAGAATTTGCTCCTGAGATTTGAAATTGATATATTTTTACTCGTAATTGTCTGCTCTTTCCGGTCGTCTGATTTTTTTTTTCTACTGAGTCTGGATGGTGGAGATAAAGGGGGGAAAACGGTCGAAATCGCGTAAAACATTAAATAACAACAAGAAATAATTCAAGTTTTAAAAATCGGTTTTAATTTGTCACCCCCCTCCCCCGGGTCTCCGATTGCCAAATTTCGTAGCTCTGCGACGCGCGGTCGTTGAGTCTATAGTGTATAAGACACACACACAAATCTACAGACATACATTGCCTTTTATTGTATAGAAATGAGATTCTAGAAACATTTCAAAATAGCACGAAACATTAAGGGTAATATAAGCGCCGGGTTTTCAAAATCTGCATGGGGGTCCACGGGACCAACTCTCAAGGCCCGTCTATGACAAAACAAAACAAAATGTCATTAACCTGCAATTCGGTTTTGCGTGGGCCGTGGGGTCTCGAGCCCCGGAGTGGAGCCCCCCACGAAGTAGGCGCTAATGAGGGGTAAAAAAAAACTTATCAAGTTTCAAGTATACACCTCTCTTAGTGGCGATTGTAAACTAAGGCGAATTTTAGGAAGCGATAGTATTATAAAGGCGATTCCACTACTGCTAAAATGCGAATGCAATAATTATAAACTGCCTACAGGCAGCATGTTAAAAAACAAGTATAATGGAATATTTCATTTTTGGAACTAAAAAGTTGCTTTACATTGATGAAAATTGGAAATTGACACAGAGTTGAACGTCAAGTTTCATTCGTGACAAGAGATTTCTTTCTTTTTTTTTTTTTAGATTTCGGGAGGGGGGAGCTTTAGTCCCTCCCCTGGCTACGTGCCTGACCGTTATATAAAGAGATCAAGTGTAAACAAATCAAGCTATTGGAAGGTAATCGTTGTATGAAAATGGCTGAGTTTTTTTTCCAGTCAAAATTATTTAATTGGAGTCTGAATGAACGTGATATGCATGAAATATTCATTGATTTTACATAAAAAAGCAGACGAAGTGTAAAATGAAATTCTTTGTCATAGTTACATTAATTTCGAAAAAATAATTTAACATGAGATAAGCAAACGATGTAATTTCTATAATAATGAAATATTATAACTGTGACGTAATATTAACTACATAAGCACCGTAAGCACTTCGCAGATTATACTTTCGATGACAGCATTTGTATAACGTTCATTTGTGTAACTAGCATTGTCTTTTCGATGAAGTTTTAAGAATAAAATTTCGATGAAGTTTTACTATTTTTGGTTTAAGTAAAAAAATATATCAACACGTTGTTCATCAATTGAATATTCCTGGATGTTAAATGTAAATACTTTAGTATTTTATTTATTAAACAAATGCTAAACCATTGACCACTAGGTCATTAGGCCACGAGCTCTCCAATACTTCAATAATACAGTACAAATTATTTAGTACAGAACACTCGTCCAGATGAGCAGCAGTCATGGGTTGTCCAGAGATACACAAAACGCAGTCAGGCGAAGTAGCCAAATTAAAACGATACGAATAGGCACCAAGACAGTCATGTCCGGTTAAAAGTCTAAACAGTGCCACTGCTGCAGCACGAGGTGAATCGAGAACACAATAAGATCCGCAAAGCACACTCCAATGTTTGTATCTAGAAGAGTGAGAAGCCACACTACGAAACGAATGTTTGAATATTCTTTCAATCTCTAATTTAGCAGAATAGAGCGGCAAGTCTCTGCAAGTCATTTGAAGGATACCAGTTCCCTTTTCTGCTAGAAAATCCGCCCTCTCATTTCCTTGAAGGCCACAATGAGATGGTACCCATTGAAAAGTAACTCTTCTCTCAATTTCCCCCAAAAGTTTTCTACAGTTCTGTACACAGGAGCTTGTACTCTCCTGGGTGCCCGTCAGAGCCTGCAGAGCAGAAGTATAATCTGAAAATATCACTATCTTCTCAAATGGAATATGGCGGACAGCAAACTGTTGTAGAGCTACATGGATAGCCTTAAGTTATCCATCGAAGTGAGTTGAAAATGATTCAACATGCAGATAAAAGAAAAAAGTTCACTAAAAACACCGGCAACAGCACCCCCGAAAAAATCCAACAGAGACCCATCAGTGTAAATATGAAGCCATTCATTAGGAGGGAAACGAGAGCTAATAGTTTCTGAGGCAATATCTCGGAGTGCTGTATGGCAAAGGTCACTTTTTCTCACTGTCAGAACCAGATCCAATCTGACATCAAGTTCCGCATACTCCAATGGACTCACAAGAGATAAAAGTTCATAGGGTGCAGCATTAATCACATTATATTGAGCGTTTTCACGAACGAATTGAATGAAGCCCCTCCGAGTCTTTAAATTACGCGCTTTGTCACAGTCGTAATCTCTCCAGAAGGAATTATTTAGGAGTCTAATTAGCATATTATACAGAATAGCCGCATGCCCTTGTATTAAATTAGTTGAGTGCTGTTGGTTGCACATTATCTGCATAGCCAGTAAAGGAGTAGTCTTGACTCCCCCAGTAATCAAACGCAGTGTCTGATTTTGAAAAACATCAAGAGGCCTCAAGACTTTATCTGAAGCAGAAATCAATACATCGTTGCAGTAATTCAAAACCGGCTGAATATATAACTTATAGGTTGTATTTAAGGTTTTTCGATTGCAACCCCATTTCACTCCCGCCAATCTTTTAAGAATTGAGAGTCTCTTCCTTGCTTTTGATACAACATGGTCAACATGTCTATTCCATGTTAGTTTATTATCAAAGGTGCAACCCAAATAGGTAGAAACATCGCTGTGTTGTAAAACGGTACCTCTGTAGAGGAGGTGAGGAGCAAAGGGTTGCCTATATAAGGTAAAGAATTAACTAGTAGTCTTCTTTAAGTTAATTGTCATATTATTTTCTGCACACCAGTAATCCAGTAGCACAAATGTCGAGTTCAGGGTGGTACTTAACTTGATATGTTCATTTTCTGATGCACAGCACCAAATGGCCAGGTCATCCGCAGAAAGGGCAGTATTAGTAAGTCCATCGAAAGTCAGGATGTCGAGAAGATCATTAATAAAGATATTGAATAAGTAGATGGGACTGATTACAGCACCCTGGGGTAAGCCAGTTTCACTCTGCTTAAAGCTGGACATAGCATCACCAAAACTAGTGCCACAAAAACGCTGAGAAAGAAAGTTCTTAATCCATAAAAGCATATTGTTACATACACCCAGGGCTTGCAATTTTTTGATACACTTGAGTCGCCAAACGCTATCAAAAGCGGCCTCAAAGTCCACGAACACAGACAGAACAGAGTGTCTCTGGTCAAGAGCATCCTTTATGGACTGGCTGAAATAAGTAACCTGTTGACCAGTAGACTGGCATTTTCTAAAACCAGCCTGGGTTGCAGTTAGAAGGTTATTAGATTCAAGATACCAGTTTTAGCGGAACGAAATCATTTTCTCCATGACCTTAGACTTTGCTTGTCAATGAAATGGGACGATAACTGTTCAAATCATCCAAGGGTTTGTCCTTTTTATGAACATAGATAATAATTGCCTACTTCCAGGCCACAGGGACCCCAGAATTCCAGCTGTAATTATAAAGTTCCAATAGTACAGAAAGCGCATTATTGGCAACGTGTTTCAGGAATTCAGGGTAGAAATTATCTGGTCCCGGGCTCTTTCTACACTTTATGTGTCTGATAGCTTCTTTAAGCCCTGAAATATCACAGTTTTGATGAAAACCCTCATGACCAAGAGATTCAGATGAAGCAATTTCACGAATATCTAGTCTAATAAAATTCTGCTGGACCCCTAGATCTCTTCTCAGGAGTTGTTTAAGTGAATAAAAATAATTAAAAGCCCTGGAAATATCCTTGTCATTAGTTAAAATCCTTCCGCCCGCCAACTCTCAAGGGTTCTCTAGAGGGCTCATACGATTTATTCTGTAACCTATTCACGAAATTGAAAACCTTTTTACCATCCTTCCTATAATCAATGTTAGGTATGAAGTCACTGAAGCAATTGCTCTTTGCAGAAAGAATTTCTCTTCGAAAGACAGCAACACATTTTCGCTAGTTCTGAATGGCTTCTTCGATTGTTCAGAAATAATACGAGCAATAGAAGATTTCTTTTTTAGAGTATCAAGATTTTCGTTCCAAAAGGGTTTATAGTTAAACTGCTTCACCCTTGGAATCCATTTTTTAGCAATACCAAAAATGATATTTGCAAATCTAGTAAAAGCTTTATCAATACTCACATTGTTTTCACAAAATCTAAAGTAGTCTCGAAGATAGACTCAAGTTCCAAAGTAAAATTCCTCCAGTTGGCTTTTCTAAAATTCCATCTGTTTCTAAGAAATTTTCCTGGAGTCTTATATATGATGATGTTAAACTCAGTAACAATCATGCGATGGCCTAAGCCGGAATCATAAATAACTTATTTCACAGTATCACTGACGATGTCTGCAGAAGCTAAAGTCAGATCTGAATTAGTGCCATTGCCATTAGAGTGTAGGTAAGTTGAAATATCTGAGTCATTGTATATAAAATCTAATTTATCAGAATTCAGAAGATCCTCCATCACCATCCCAACAGAATTAAGATCATTGTAATTCCAGCGTTTGCAATGTGCATTAAGTGTGTCTCCGCATAAGACTGTTTTACTGGAGAAGGCCAGGGGGCTAAAGTCAAGTTTGGTGTTACCAATGTGGGATGAAACAACCATAAATCTTAAAGTGCTTCCTCATCTTCCATACATCTAATAGCACTATTTCAGCGCCGTTATATGTGGAGAAATCACGGATTTCATGTCAGATATCAAGTAGTTCCTAGTACCAACAAGAATACCACTGGCATTTCTTCTCGATTTAGGAAGAATCCCAGTAGAATACTGTCCAAAAGTGTGAAATTTCAACGAATCGAAAGTCAAACTGGCTTCAACTATAATAAAAACATCTATATCATATGATTTCAAAATTGTCAACATCTGAGTTCTTTTTTCATGAGAAATACCACCAGCATTCCACTGGAGAACTCTCAGTCGATGTATATCCTTAAAAAGACGGTTTGCACAAGAATTTGAATGCATCATAAAAATACCAGGAGAGCGGTAGAAGCTGTAGTAGACTTAGAGTTACCCAGGATGCACCATGAGGAGGCCTGCTACGTTACATTCCATACTTTAGTATCATCAGTATCCATTTTCTTAAAGGAAAATTCATTGAATAACACACTCTCATCTGTGGCAATTGCAATTGATGAAAAAAAACATTTTGTTCCTGTAAACGTCCCCATTTTGGAATTTTTGTAGATTCATCCACTGAAATTTAATATAATTTATAAGTTAGAGATGGGCGAATAAAATTGTTCTAGAATTCGAATATTCACCAAATCTTGACTATTGGAATATACTGAATAGTAATTTCAATTTTTTAATAAATAACATATACATTTATAAAATATCATTAATTATTAGTTACTAAATCAAGAAAGTAGAAAACCCTGGCCGCCTGACTCACCCGAGGGTTTGAGCAGCAATTTGAGAGGCCAGTAAATCAACAAAGTGTAAAACAATTCATAAAATCACATTAACTTAGAAAATAAACTTTATTTTAAATTTTAATTATTATGTGGGTTTTTCTTTTAAATTTATTTTAGGTAATCTTTACTACGATAATTGAATAAATATAAAAAGTTTCTTGCAGATTTTTTTTTAGAAATTAAGCATTCAAAAATGTTTCGGATCTAGTATACTTATTTTTCGCCACAAATTAAAGCAGGGGTGCTTAGGCGTTGCTCTTATAAAGCTGTTTAAGGCAGTGTTATTATATCCATCAAAAAGAATTCTTTCAAGCGATAATACGGGCTGTTTGTTTTCCTGTAGTCGAAAATGTTGCTTTCATTTAGTGGAAGCAAACTTTCTACTATGTCCTTTCGATTTTTTTTTGCTGGAAAATCTTGTCTTTTTATACCCGAAAGTGCTATTAATAATTGCGCAATATTTGGGATTTTCAAATTTCTTCCGTTTACTCAATATTTGATATCAGCATATGAGAAAAAACCTGTGGGTCTACTGACAAAGTAAGAAGAAGCAAACCTACAGGATTTATTTTGTTGGTGAGTCGAATCCCGCTCAATGTAAACGTGTTTAAAACATAGCATGTCCTAAAAATAAAACAAGAAAGATCAATCATGCATAAAGCATTGATTATGAAACACTTTCCAACTTCAATGCAATTCCATTTAAACATCTCTAAAAAGCGATACATTCCTCAGTAATAATTAAAACATTATCACAATAATACATTAATTTATTATATTTGAAATCTTAAAAGTCCATCGAAATAAATGAACTTCATTCAAATGACGTTAATTAAATATAAATTCCCTGGCTCCTCGGTAATGTTTTTAACTTTATTATAATACTACAATAATTTATTATATTTGAAAACTTCATCAAAATCAACTGCAATTTATTCAAATGACGCCTTCGAAATATAACACGTCTGGCTATCTCTATAAAATCAGTATTTCATTCATAACATTTTCCCATTCATTTCATTCATCAAAATACTATAATAATTTATTTTATTTAAAAACTTAAGACCATGAAGGAACAAGTAATTAAACTCTATGCTTAAAACTTCATCGAAAAAATATCGTCCTTCTCTCTGTAAAATCAATGAATATTTCATTCATATCAATTATGCAGACTCCATGAGCTAAATAATTTTGCGTTAAAGAATTGCAGTAATTCTTATACAACTCATTCTACATATTTTGCTGTTTACATTTTACATAAGTGAAAAATAGGCTTTGTTCTAGAAATAATCAAATTTGGATGATCATTTAAACTCAAATATATTGTAATTGCGTTGTTTCAGTGTGTAGATGCACAGAATTTAAGCAAAAATAAAGCGGTTTTAGGGCAGATATAACACTCAATATGAATTAAAAAGAACTTTAAAAATCACGATTTTGAGACAAGATGGATGCCATATTTCATTTTGAATTGGGTCACGTGATCTCTGGTCACGTGATCGCTTCATATAAGAGGTGTAATTATTATTTTAATTTTGATTTAAAAACTACTGAATATATTTTGAGGAATTTTTTTTATATATTTTATGGGATAATTTGAATATTACCTAAAGTTTTCGAAGAAATTTGTAAATTTTAAATCCGCTTAAAAAGTGTTTGAAGAATTAGGTCCTATAGGGCTCAATGTATTTAATTTTTTCAACCCGGGTTCAATCCACAACTAATTGGGTGATATTATTCATTTATATTCTCATAGGTCCCACAAACCGTCTGAACAACATCCTAAAATTTCATTTTGATTAAGTCATTTTTACGGCAGTTATTGTGCTAACGGACAGACAGACAGACAGACACACAAACAGAATGAACAAAGTCATAAACACTTTTCAACTTTGTTGTAAAGTGTTTATGACTTTGTTCATTCTATTTTTAACACTTTCAACTTTGTTGTAAAGTGTTAAAAATAGAGTCGTTCCCCATATGTCCACCAGAGAGCGCCATCTGAGTTAGAATGTCTTAGACCACGGTTACTCCTCAGGATAAGAAATGCCCTTCGAAATAGGAAATGTCCTCTGATGTGTGGCTCATTTCTTCTGCCAAAAATCACCTTTTAACTATTTTACTGGAATCACCTATAGGGTAGGAGGAAGGGAAGGGAGTGTAGAACACATATGATACAGTGAGGAGGTTCTCTGGGAGGAAGTACTGAAGGAAGATTGGGGGTTGAACTGCTCCGGTTCTCTGTACCCTCACTGTGCTCCGAGCACGGGTTTTCAAATTATTCGCAGATGTCTAAACCTGTATTTCACTCAAAACTAATATTTTAAATTAATTCGCTATGTGACCTTTGTTAGGTTACATTTTTCCTGATTTTAATGTATAAAATGTTGGGAGTTGGAGTTACCATTCTGCGAAATCGTTTTATATACCATATTCTATTAAAATATTAGTGGAACCTTTGGACGGTTTACTAAATATGTCACTTTTGATATTTTGCAATCTCATACTCTGTTGAATGATAGAATAATGTTATCCGTTTTAGACTAAGTCCGGCCTTTAGATTTAAGTCTGTCTGTCACACTTAATCCTGTCCAAATTGCTGCATTTGAATAAAAAATTCATTTAAAACCTGTCGGTCTATAAATACAATAAAAAATAATTTTATAATTTTAGTTGCAGAATTAGGGACAATATGAAATCTACACCAAAAAGTTATTTTCCATTTCCTTATTTTTTCTTGGTCACTTTAGCACCAGCGGCAATGTTGATTTGGAATGAAACCATCTGTTGAAAAATTTACGTACCCTCTTTCATTTTTATTACATTTAAACAGCATTTCAATGCACCAAAAAAACTGTGAATGTGAAGAGTAGGCGTGGTCAAAAGTGGGTGTGGTCATATATATATATATATATATATAAACTCTATGTGTCGTAAACTAAACGCCGTTTACTACATAAAGGCTTTTCTTTTCTTACACAGAGGGAAAAAACTTATTTTTCTAAACTCCTCTAAATTCGCTTAGTATTCTATATCGAATTATCAATTTGGCAGAAACCTATTTGATATTGCACTTTTATTTACATCAAAATATAAAAAATATCTTAGTAAAATGTACTTTCTACTGTTTTTCATTGATCTATTAAATTATAACATTTTCCAACAGTGCTCATCTTCAAACCTCGCAAGTCACATTTTGACATCCATAAACTTATATAATAATTAGTCCATTAACTAGATAATGTCCCTATATGTTATTTACCAGTTACCGTATCAGTCATTGATAAAAAAATTTGGGACGTCATACCAATTGAATGTCTTTAACATTAATTATAGTGTAGGATAATTCTTCTTTTTGGTTGGCAACAGTTTTAATTTCTCTTCTTACAAATTCTATTTTGTGAACTGCTCTTTTTAATTGGCTGTCAGTACTTAGGTGACGAAGTAGATTAATTTTGTTGGATAATTTCAGTTACTTTCGGAGTTAACTTTGTTATTCTCAACGAAACCATACATATGGATAAAAAATTAATCATCATAATCTATATCTTCAAAAGTTGGTTGTACCAATTTTGCCACGCTGCGCCATCACAATTCCATCTAAACAACACCTTGAGGTTGTTTGAACTTGGCCCGGAATATGTATTTATATATTACGCTACCTCATTTTTTTCAGATATGAGTGTTTTCATATGAGTGTTTTCATACCCCTCCCCCTCTTGCCTTCCGAATAGTTTTAATTGAACTTAATAAACAAATCTATTTATGGTGATATTATCAGGATAAAACTAATTTTTGCTTCTAATAATTTATTATAATTCGATTATATATTAGCATTGTGACTTTTATTTGCCTGTTTAATAGCAATATATTGTCTTTTGATAATTTTTGTTTATAATAGTGCTAGGGTTTCTTTCGGTGTAATTTTTTTTGCATTCGTTGTCTCGGTTTTAAAATATTTATTTTTATTGTGGGGGATCTTTGTTGTGAAAAGTATGTTATATATTTGACATATTCCTATGCCTCGTTCTTCCCATTGATTTTCAGCATATCCGTGTTGAAAAGGCTAACTCGTTATTCGAAGTTTCTGCAAGTGAGCGAAATTTTCTTTGTTTGAGAGAATCGTTTCTACTTACAAAATAGTTTAATGGATGCCCAATAAGAGGTGAAAGATTGTAACTGCAAGAAGATCGGAAAGCGTTATTTTTTACGTTAACCATTTTTATATGCAGCTATAAATAATTATTCGTTAATAGAATATTTTTTTTCTACTTTTGTTGCATTTATCCCTAAAAATGTCTCAATTCAGTCTTTGTCTGCATACTTTGGTCTGATAATGAGCATTAAAGTTATTTAAATCAGTATTATACAGCAAGTTGTTGAAAACGCTTTCAGTGCTTTTAATTATACATCTATCATTTCTATAAACATCCAAGAATAGAATCACACCATCTACCAAAGGTATAGCACTAATAAAAAGAAAATTAGTACAAACCACTGGTCTGTTACAGGGTGTGCCTCTCACCACACATGTGGTTAATGCATGATGGGGCCCCACCACACTTTTCACCGAGATCCTATTCTTCTAAACTGCGACATCCCAGACAGTGGACTGGGCGTGGAAGACTTGTGGTTTGGAGTCCGTAATCCACTGGACCGTAATCCACTGAACTTCTTCTGGAGGCACATGGAAACATTGGTATACGATACACCTGTGGACTCCTTAGACGACCTCGTTGCGAGAATCGGTGTTGCTGTGGGCAATATCAACACCAAACGAAGACATGTATCATTCTATATTTATGTCAAAAATTTAAACTGTGCGACTCTTCAATTCTTGAATGCAACAACGAATTGATAAAAAGTGTAAAATTGATCAAAATGATTTCAAATCAATGCAAATGTCGACCAATTGATAAAAATTCAATATATTGGATACAATATAAGAATCTACTATAAGAATAACATATTTCTCCGTCTGTAACACTTTGTGAAAATGTTGCCAAATTGACGAAAATGTCGCCAAATTGATAATAATGACGAAAAATTAATGAAATTCATGAATGAAATTCAAATGACGAAATTCATGGTTAAATTCAATATTTTGGAAAGAAAATAACGAACGACCTATTTCTCCGCCCGTCCGTAATGCTTGGCGAAAAATTTGGCGGGATGTCGCAAACCTTGCGATTTTTTTAAATATTGCAAGAATGACGAAAATGTCCCCAAATTGATAAAAATGACGCTAAATAGGTAACAATGGGGATAAATAGGAGGTAATGTTTTGCAAATTTCTAATCCCTTCTTAAGACGGACATATATTCCAGTTTATAGGAAATGCGCTTCTCTTCATTTGTTTGTAACACTTCACGATACATATGGCTATCTTGGGGAAAAATCTAGTGAAATATTGCCCTCTTGGCGATATTTAGCCCAGAGTGGCGGAAATATCGTCAAAATTGCAAAAATAATGCAAAATCGATATATTTATTATAAAATATTTTAATATATGGACTATATTGCTCATTGAGGATGCTATCAATATTGATAATTTTTAATTTAGAGTTGTGTCGAACACATTGTGTCGAACAAGTTAATTGGGTACGAAATAGCTTTACATGTTGTCATCCGGGAACGCACCAAAAGTACAATTGAACGTTTCAAGCACTGTGCCGTGAACTTTTTCATCATTTCTTAACTGTAAAAGAAGTAAATTCGTTGCATTATATAAGGAAAGTCATGTTCTGCACATATACGATTTTTTTTAACGATGTGTCGTCATCTTGAAATGCGACAAGTAGTAAAATGGAAAAGGATGTTGTTTATAAACTCTGAGAAATGTGTAATTTCAAATAAGTATTCATTGCATGAAAGATTTTGTGCGGAAAAACTGAAACTAACGCATGTAAAGAAAAAATAGTTTTATTCTGTAGAGAAAATAGTAATTCTCACTTCATATTTTTATTTTGTGATAAATTGACGAAAATATCTAAATATTGCTTTCAGACAACCACCAGTAGAGAAATATAATTATTTATAATATAGTATTTTTTCATCAGAATGAAATTGTCTTCTTCTCTTGTCTTTAAGTTAAATAAAGCAAGATAACATTTTTAGCTGATCTTGTGGTATGTAATTCATAGAACTTGGGTAAATTTTATACTTTCGTTCTTCTGATTTATCCCTAGATCTATTGGTCATTACTGGTTTTCTCCAAACAACTTTGGCTTACTATAGGAAAACGTGCCACACGCCTTGTCACAAAAAGGTTGGGTTTCTTAAAATCTCGCCAAGATTTATTTCTCCATGGCTGTCGCGACAGCAGTGGCTGACAATGCGAACAACACAGACAGCCTTCCCTGCAATACTTATGATTTTAAACTTCGATGCTTTCTAACTACGGCCAGCGAAAGGAATTTTATAAGCCACGAAAACAGCACTCCGTTAAATAAAATAAAGAAATTTAAGTATTCTACAGTTCTTGAATGAATTTCTAAAACAGAATAAAAAACTACTGGTTTCTGAAGAAACATAAGCCAAATCATTAAGTAATTTATTAACTTTAATTTATTAACTAATTTATTAACTTTAGGAAATTTATTCTGATAAATACTTATGAATAAAACTATAAAATCATACAGTTGCTGGATTTTGTGCTGCTGCTTGATTGCGTGGGCTAAACCTGACATGCGGTATTAATGCCCGGCACAATCCCTGACATTTTTCGTTGTTTTTTAGGCAAAACGATAACTTTGCATAAAGTAACATTTATTTACAGTAATTTTTTCAGATCTATATACATCACAATAATACTTTGCAGAGATTCTGCGGCAGGCGGATAAGTCCTGAATTTTGGACCGTTAAGTTCGAAGCAGTCGAACGGAGGTTTCGACTGCTGAGTGCCAAGGTTTGATGAGCAATTCGACGGAGGTTCGATCGATCAAGTCGATATTTTAGGAGATAGTCTAATCCGAATTGATGAAAGTTTTTCTCTCGATTGAATTTTGTATACTTTCCAGAACGAGTGACTGACCATCTCATTGGTCGTCGTCGGTCTGGGTCTCATTTATGTGGTGTCCCCCATGCCCGCCACGTGTTTTCAATGTGCATCATCGTATTGCTTTTCACATATACCGGCGATGAAAATATGGCTTACAAATGCCAATATACTGTCAGCAGCGTTAAAGTTATGTGCAAATCCCCATCGGGAGTCTTCGAAAGTCAAGCGTCCAAAACAGGAAACGGTATGCGGTTTCCTCACTTATCAGATACACAGACAAACGCCGCCTCTAGTTCGTTTTGGTGGAGGTGGCATAAATATCGATAGTTAACCGCCACACAGTATATAACAGAATTGAAGAAAATAAGCTGTTTCGAGAGCTAAATGAAATAACTTCATCAAAAAACGAAAAAAGAAAACATATTCTTTAAATTTATCTGAAAAATTCCAGAAGAACAAGGCTAAAGAAGTTTAGAATATAAAGAAATGGCAAACAGGCGGTTTCAAAAAACTACATGAACTACATTAATTAAATTCAAATTACTTTTGATCAAAATACTTTTTAAATACCAATGAATAAAAGCTGCGAAATTAAGAAGTATATAACAATAAACGTAGTAATCTATGATCAAACAAATGACAAGGCGATTGCTTGACTGCCAAATCTGGCAATATCTCTTCTTTCAGCGAAAAGTCAACATTCAAGAACAAAGCCTATTCCCATAGCCAGCCAAAGCTGTGTGGAAATGCTAGTTTAGTCTTTTATTCTGTCTATTCATAAATAATCGCAAATAACAGAAATCATATTTTTCCGTATTAAGGCAATCTACCGAAACGTTCTACTGTTTTTCTTGATTTCTTGGTATTCTTACTTGTGACTCATGCAAAAACTGAGTATTCATTATAATGAGGGTGTTTAAAAAGTAAACAATTTAAGTTTTTTAAACCATTGGTTGTAAAGACATAGCAAAATTGGTTGTAGACACATAACACATTGTTACAAACACAATTGTAAAATTGCTTTAAATAAGGAAGTTATGACATAGTAATTTAAATTATGTGCAAGATTTTGGTGAAAAAAGTAAATACATTTTTATACAGCCCCTCTAACAAAACATGCCAAATTACAAAAATGTTGCCCATACCGTATTTAATAGAAATGACAAAATTTTGGCTCTAATGCGTTCAAATTGGACATACTTATCATTGAATAAAATTTTAATTGGCATTAAGCATGCACAAAATTAATTTTAAAATGATTATACTGCAAATAATTACTAAAATTTTAACACATTTTCAAATTTATTTTACGAAGATATTTCAGTAAAACTATTATGTGTTATCGCAGTTTCTATTTAAGTATCCAAGTACACACTATAGTATCCAAGTATCCAAGTACACGCTTAAGTATCCTCTACATAATTAGAGCTCGGGGCTGTTCAGTAAAGATGTAATTTGTAAGTAAATTATTACAACGAACGCAACCGATCTCCTAGTCCGAGTTTCGAATGCAACCGATCTCCTAGTTCAGAAAGCAACCGATTTCAAAAATAAAAGAGCGAGATTATTATTTATAGATTTTGTTTGGAAAACATCTAACAGAACAACAAACTCACAATTATCAGTTTTGCTGTGAATAACATCTGTACTTGGAAAATACTTATTTTGTCGAAAATATGGTACAGATTAAGAATGTGTAAAAACAAATTTTAATAATTTAATATTTTGAACTATTTTTCGAAATAAAAGATTAAAAATATCTTTGAAACTATAGGGAAAAAAATAGATATAAGTAGCTAGCGACAAGAATGTTCAGTAGTAAATCCAGTTTCCAAATCTATAATTTGTTTTTATTAAAGTCTTATAGTTCACGAGAAATAGCCTTATCAATTTGAAATATATAGAAAAGTTTCCGTTTTTCAAGTTTGTAATGCTTATAAATCAAAAACTAAAAACGCTAGCTATAAACTATAAGATGTAATTTATAGCTCCTTGAAAGCCTCATAAGAATATATAATGCGTTTTTGAATAAACTTTCTAATGTTTGAACTATAGTGGATATAATTTCAATATTTTAATATTTTGATTTATTAAGGTTTTCTAATAGGGAGAAAGAGGTAACATTTCATATGCCACAAGTGTTGCAGTTCAATATGATTTCCCCATAGTGAAAGATTGGTGCACACGTACGAGACATTTTGTTTTGTTTTAAACAGATTAAGCATTAAAGAAAACATTTAGCTTCTAAATATGTTTAAGATTTAAGATATTTGAAGAGAAGAATAAGAAATTTGTAATTCTAGTACGTATCCCACATACATCCGACTCAAGCCACGACGATTTTTGGACCTTATTTGGGGGTTAAAATAACTTTTAATCAGAATAAACTTGTTAGATCCGATTTTGAGTAAAATTTAGCGGAGACAGTTTTATGTTCTTTATTTACGATGTCTGTCATGTTTAATAATAGCAGCAGACGTTACAAAGCCAGTTTTAATAGCACTTTGACCCGAGAGGTCAATTAGGCCATAAACCTAAGCGGCTACATATAGCCACGAGAATGGTTATAAACGTTGACCAATTATGCAAGATGTCTGATCGCATTGCCCTAAGGTCAGCCCTATGATAGCGTAAGAAGTGGTACTGACCCCAGGCAAAGGAGGCGGCAGCCGAAGTTTCTAGGGAGATATTGAAAACGTCGACACGACACAGAACTACTACTACGACATAATTTACGATGGCTTCGAGGTGAGAAGATATTTCTCATAGAGAGATGCAGTAGAGAAGTATTCCGCAAGTTTGCAAACAGGGTTTCCGTAGAGAATCCACAGGAATGAGGAGAAGCAGTAAGAGTTGGAACCCAATACGTAGAATTGAGGTCAGTACGATACGCTGATGCAAGAATTGTGGTCAATGGGCAAAGCCGAAAGTGAAGGTGTGTGCCCATTAATAATTGTTGACCGTCATAAAAGCAATTTAGGCATTTTAATTAACTGGTTTCACATTGTCTCTCTCCGCCGCAATTAATAAATAATTGCTGTAACGGATTTAATAAGTAATCTATGTTGTTAATGAATGATTTTATTTTAAAGTATAAATGCTGCAATTAATTGTAGTATTATGCTAATAAATATTCTTTTACAGCACTCGCACTGAAGTTACATAAGGTGGGTTAACGCGGTATTGCATGTTACAAGGCAATGCAATTAATTAACTTCAATGAACTTCAACTTTCGTCTTTATCCTGCACCACACAATTGCCAGTCCTTAATGTTTTAAGAAATCAACTGCAGAAAATATATTGTTTCAAAGCGCTGCTAAATGATTCCCGCAGGTCACTTCAAATTGTAAATGGCCCCTGGATTCGTAAGTTGCGCTGATTACGAAGCATAACGGAGAATTACGATGGAATGGTGTAAGTCAGAATATGTGTCAATTTATTTCGTCTTAAATTTGCGTTTTTGAGATTCAATTTGTTATCTTAATTTGACTAAATAAAGCATGGTTAACACTTTTTATCATTTAGCTGTTTTCGTGAGAGAGGCTGTATAAAAATTAATTTTTTTACTTTTTCACACAAATGTAGCACATTTTTTAAATTTCTATTGCAAAATGTCTTACAATATTTAAAGAATTTTTGCAATTGGAAATATGTATCTCCAACTAACGATTTAAAAAAATGTCCGCTGTTTATTTTTTTGTAAACATCATATATATCGAAATACATTGGGTCTTGGTATCGAGTGAGAACTCTAGTTCAGTTGATTGATTTACTATGATAAAATATTTCATTTTGATTTTAAAGCAACTATTTCAGGACTATTGGAAGTAGCTGCGAAACGCATGAATAGAAAATGTCTGAAATAATTCATAGAAACTGAAATTATGTGTGCGGGGGGGGGGGGATTCGAATTGCCCAAAAGTAGAAAAAAAGACACTCCATTACATCATACATACGTATATTTGTATATTTTTCAAGCATTAACTTTCTATTAAAAACTCTTTATATGATGTGGATTACAAATTCAACAGTTGAAAGTTATTTATATTACGATGCAAATACTAAATCTTGCTAAATTTTAACAATGGCTTAACAAATGTTCATGATCAAAATGTCATTTATTTTTAAATGTCACTTAATAAGTGCATAAATACTTCAATGATCGATAATTTTGGACCATCAATAAAAAATTACAGCTTAATCCTTAAGGTTATTTCTAGTTTTTTATAAGGAAAAATAACATTCGCGAAAGCACAATTAGAATATATGCGGATGAACATTTTATACTTGTTATATTTATATTAAGCATTGTTACAGAAGTACATCTTTATTACACTACTGTAAAAACTTTAAAATATAATTACTTCAATTCGATAACTGATTTACGTTTAAAAGTAGAAAAAAATGTACTATGGTAAAACCCTCTATATGGGTTCATGATTCAGTCTACACAGTGTGATTTAAATTCTAGTCATATGTCATCGGTAACGAAAAAGTTCTCTTGTAATGGAATTTTGACTATAAAACTTTTATATGCACCAAATGCTCTGCAGGAAAAAAATATAATTTTCACAAGTTCTATACAAATGTGCAATGCTTTTAATACAGATATAAAGTTTTCCCTGTGCCTAGAAACTTCACATATGGAAAGGACTCTTGATAAATATGTATTGGATTTGTTGCTTGCTTGTAGGTAATTTAATTACGTCACATAGGTATGCAGCATGCTAAGCTTCAGTTTGAATATCAACCATATCAGAGTAAGAGGTATGGAATGAATGGTCAATATAATGCAGTCCGTTTCAAAATTATAAGGCCACTCAAAATTCCATCCCCTCTCAACAAAGATAACATTGAATATGAATTTCAAAGAAGGTGTATGAAACGAAACAATTTTGAATTGTTGATTTAGCTTAAAACAAAACAGATCGAATATCTTTTTCGTACCAAACGATTTTTCGAAATCACGGTGTTACATAAATATAAGATCATTAGTTTTTCTAATAATGCAGACGAGTTTTGTTTGATTTCGGAGTTTAACTGTAACCTAAACCATCTAAAAAGGTTGGAAAGAAGGTAAAAGGAAGAAATTCATAATTGAACTGTTTGATTCTTTGGATTATTAAAATGCCTCGTGGAAGTGATTTATATGAAGTAGAAGTGCGAGAAGTTTGGTTCTACAACGGAAAAGAAAAGTCGGAACGTGAAATAAGTAAAATTCTTAATCGTTCTAAAACGGCTATTCACAAGATTTTGAGTAAAAAAGAATTGTATGGAAAGCAAAAGAGATCTGGCCGCAAAAAGCAGTTATCAGCTGGTGATAATAGGCAAATTTTCAAACTCGCAACGAAAAACTACCAGTCCACTCGTAAAATAGCACAGCAGACAAGTAAACAAGTGTCTCATGTAACTGTGTGGCGAAATTTCAAGTCGAATGTTGATACTAAACTTTGGAAACTAAGAAGCAAACCACGACTTCTTAAACATTATAAGGAAGCACGTCTGAAGTGGGCAAATAATGTCATGTCCTGGAACTCTACATGGAAAAATATAATATTTTCGGACAAGAAAAAATTTAACTTAGACGGCCCCGAGAGCAATGACTACTACTGGCATGACTTAAGGCAAGAATCTCGTGAGTTCTTCAGTAGGCAGATGGAAGGCGGTTCCGTTATGGTGTGGGACGCTTTGGACAGTTATTCGGACAGTTCGGACAGCGAACTCGGACAGTTATCAACGGATGTTATACGGAAGTCTGATACCCTTCGGGCCACTTTTAGAAGGACCGGAATGGAAGTTCCAACAAGATAATGCTGCCAGTCATGCATCTAAATCAACAAAAGCATGGTTCAAAAGAAAAAAGATTGATGTTATATCATGGACTAGCCATAGCCCTGACCTAAATCCCCATAGAAAACCTGTGGGATTATTTGTCTCGCCAAGTATACGAAAACAACAAACAGTATCATTCGGCATATGAATTGGAAGTCACCATTATGGAGAAACGGGACAATATGCTGGAATCTGCCCTTTATAATTTGATTAAATCGATGCCAAATCGTGTGTTTCAAGTTATTCAGGAAAATGGTGGAGAAACAACTTACTAAATTTGTTAAAATTTAAAGTAACATACAAACTTCTATTTTTATCGGCAATAAAATGCAATACTGATCTCATGAAAAATGAAATTGTCCTTTGAGTAATCATGCAAAAACAAGAGGATCGTTTCAAGTCACATATGGGAATTAATATGCAGGGGAATACCGCGACTTGAATTGTTCGAACCCAACATATTGTATCGGAAATGGAAATCAATTAGTAGAATACTTTAACTAACTGGAGCTTCGTGTTGAAGAAAAAACAAGAAGAAATGACTTAAAAAGAAATGAAAAAATGTTTCGTAAATGCATGAAAAAAAAACATGATTTAGTTGAGTTTAACTTAAATGTTAAGAAGTGCGATATATAAAGAATTACAAAAGATGGATATTAATGATACCTATATTATATAAAAGGAGAATCTCCGAATCAGAAATGACGATATGTTTAATGTACTTTCAGCTATTGGGATATTGTCAATATG
Organism: Amaurobius ferox; assembly: GCA_951213105.1. Classification (NCBI taxonomy): domain Eukaryota; kingdom Metazoa; phylum Arthropoda; class Arachnida; order Araneae; family Amaurobiidae; genus Amaurobius; species Amaurobius ferox. Next base: position 64,774,338 of record OX578149.1, read on the forward strand.
CAGACAATCTTTCAGGATTTTTTGACTAAACACAATATATGAATTAATTGACTAAACACATCATGAGTTTTTGTCAAAATAAAACAAATGGGGTATTAAATTGAAAATATTATTAATTCCTTAAATATTCAAATGCGAAAGCCGTAATTGATGTAATCTAGCTAAAAATGAAATTCTGATCATTTAAAAATATTTCTTTTATATCAATTTCTTTATTATTTAAATCAGAAAAAATTTAATAATAATCGTTTGCCTAATAAAGACATTTGATTGCACTATCCATTGAAAAGGGTGTTATTGCCTCCGAAGAGGTTGGACTTCTACCTGTTGGTCCGCGGAAGGTATTTTATTTCCCTTCTACCACCCAAAGGAAAATCCAATGAAGAGGCTTTCCTCTATCCGCCACCTGAGGACGCGCCTTCTAGGGGTTACAGGCTCATCCGAGGGAAAATATGTGGCACTTCATGGGGCTCAAGACCTCAAACTCTAAAAAGCACCTTCTGCACTGTTATTAGACCAGTGCTTGAATATGCCGCCCCAATTTGGACTCCGGCCTCTTCTTCTGTTAAACAGAAACTCGACTCCGTCCAACATAGAGCCTCTAAAATTATTTTAGGTGCAGTTTCATCAACCAACAACAAAAAGGCCGAACAGGAATGTGGCCTGCCTTCCCTAGAAAGTAGGCGCAACCTTGTCACCATCAAGTTCACTAACAAACTTCGCTGTAACGGCACAGACCATATCTCTACTAGAATCCTCAATAAATGGAAAGAAACTACCAGGCTTAAACGGTACTCGACTCTCCAGCTTGATAGAGACATCAGAAAACAGATCAATTTGGAACATTCTTCTTTGGATTTCCTTCAAGAGCCCTCCATTCCTAGAAAACCACCCGAGAATACCAAGTTTGGTTTTAAATTGCTGCAACCGTGTTCTAAAAAAGAAGACCCTGTAGCTCTCAGACAAAAAGGACTTGAAACAATAGAAAAGCTCTCCCAGGGAAGCTATGCAATTGCCTACACTGATGGCTCCTCTGACAGATCCCTCAACAATGGAGGTGCTGGAATTTTCATCCTCTTTCCAGATGGTAGAAATTGCAAACACAAAATCAATACAGGAATAATAGCTTCTAACTTCACTAGTGAACTCTTAGCGATTTAAGAAGCCCTCGCCTTATACCTAAATGACTCTCAAGCTATAGATTCTACAGAAGGAATAGCAATTTTTTCAGATTCTAAATCCGCTTTAGAAGCTATCAGAAACGGAGAGACCAACATCACATCCGAAATTATAGTCCTTCTCGAATGGTTGCACAGCAAGGGAAGATCCTGTGTCCTACGATGGATACTTGCACATGTCAACATTGAGGGAAATGAATGTGCGGATTCTTTGGCCAAAGAGGCTAGAGAACTTGATCAGAAGAGCACCACCATCACACTTGCTGATGCTAACGCAGTGGCCAGATATAGAATAAAGACTCACACATATAAGAAACCCCTTTTAACAGAATTCGATTATCCCAGAAATATAACATCCACTATTGCCAGGCTAAGAACTGAGCATTATAGGGGCATGAAGATCCATCCGGACAAAACAAGAACCTATGTCCCTTGTAAAAACTGCCCCGAAGTCCAGCTCACGCCCAACCACATCTGGGCATGCCCAACTGCTGCGGTGTATCTTTTGAAGATTGGCATAGTTCCACTCAGGGATTCATTGCGGGAGATCCTCTACAACTGGGATGCATCAACATTGGCAGAGACTGTGATCAATGCTTTTGAAGGAATCTAGACCACTACTCCACTGCAATATTACTTATCCATGGACGCGCGAACAACAACAACAACAAGACATTTGAATTAATTGGGTTGCTAAGCATCATGATATAATTTTCTTAATAACTTTTGCGGAAAATATGGCATTTGCATAATGCTATTTCAATGGAAGGTTTAGTTGTTGTTGTTGCTGTTGAGACCCAGACCGTCCAACCTACCAGAAAGGTGTAAGGTAACTGTTTGGACGGCCGGAAAGAGCCACCCAATTTAGACCAGAACCCAGTGGGGGAGGCATCCACATGGACCGCACCCTTCTTCCCATTACCACCAACCTCTCGGAAGGACTTACGGATCCACATGTTTAACGAGATCGTACTCCGCGTGAACACAGAGGAAGTTTTGGCAGCGGAGGGAATCGCACCCGGGCCTGCCGAGTGCAATTCCCGCGCGCTAACCACTGGGCTACCGCGCCCTGAAGGTTTACTGAAAATGTATTGACAATTATTTGAATAAAATGCCTGATTAAGCAATAAATACCATGGGTTATTTTTTAAAATTTTATTAAAATATTACTGGCTAACTGAATGGAATCCATTCATCTTTGCTCCCAGAGTGAATTTGAGTAATTATAATATTCATTTTAAGCAAATTTACAGCAATATTAATCTTTTAAATCACGTATTTTAATGTAAATTATCGAATTATTTGTGAACAAACATAAATACAGCATTTCCTTACGTTCCACATTGTTTGTTCTACGATTTGTAGAAAATTTTAAGCTTACAAATTTAATGAATATTATTGCTTTACTGACAAATTATTATTCCTTTACGTTGAACGGAGAAACAAAAAGGAAGCAAATAGCAGAAGATATCTGGAAAACCTACTCGTAGTGGGTCTACAAGTCGAGACGTCAAAAGTTAGTACTCTGGCTTTCGCTATCGGAGGTGATGCCCTAGCACACTTTTCCACTGAGATCCAATACTTCAAAATATGACATATCCCTGGCGGTGGATTGGATTTGGTGAACCTGTGGCTTGACCTCCACGCTCCCCGAAACTTAATCCACTGGACTTCTCTGCTTCTGAGGGGATATGGAAATACTGGAGTAAAAGACACATGTCGACACATGTCGTGTGTATATATATATATATATATATATATATATATATATATATATATATATATATATATATATATATATATGTATATATATATACATATTTCCATTTGTATTAGTGAATGAAAGACTCAAAGTAGATGTGCTTAAAGTGGCGTTTTAGGACGATGGTGCACAGCCGACACTGGCGAATGAAAGGCTGTCGCGCCCTCTCGCAGAGCCCTGGTGTGGTGTTAGATTCCTTATATTATAATTAATTTCCGTTAAAGCGAAAATTATCTTATCGCACTACAAATGAAAAAACATCTGATGTGAGCAGCACATGACTTTCCTTATATAATGCAATAAATTTACTACTTTTACAGTTAAAAAAGTGTTATTCTTATAGTAGATACTCATATCCTTTCCAAGATATTGAATTTTATTCAATTAGTCTTCATTTTTATCCATTTGGCGAGATTTTCGTTAATTTGGCAACATTTAAAAATGTCGCCAAGTTGGCAACATTACGCTAAATTCGTCGCCAAAGTCTCGCCAAGCGTTATGGACGGAGAAATAAGTTATTCTTACAACGGATAAATGACTATTGGAGTTCAAATTCAAAGGTATTACTCAAAGTATCTTTTCTCATGAATGGAACGTGTTAGATCCACAAGAATAATGTCACCAAAATTATCGCATGATATTACATATAAAAAATGAACATGTTTCTTAACAGTTAATATTCGTTTTTTAATTATGGGATTTTTTGATAAATTTATTTGAAAAATGTGCAATACCTCGAGAATAGTTCATGCTAGCGTTCTAAAATTTCTGTCAATCGGTTTCTAAAGAAAAATTACATAAGAAATGTCTATTTGCGTAACTTTATTAAAGGTTTTGATTTTTTGATGAATTTCTCAAAATTTCTCTCGAAAATTTAGTGGGTTCTGAACATTCGATTGTGTTTGAAAACAATAGGCTACCAGTACTCACGGATTGTGATTTTTGTACCATATTTCATTCGAATCGCTCCATTCGTTCGTGAGATATCTTCTCCACAGGCTCACTGACACACACCCACACACAGACATCACTTCAAAAATGTTCGATTCGTGATCAGGGATGCTTGAAACATGCTCTCCCGTCGAAAATTCGAATTCGAATTTTCGACCCCCGTCACAATACTTTCCTTATACATTATGTATATAAGGAAAGTAATGGAAATGCTCAAGAACTCTTTGCAGTCAGTCAGGTTTAGAGATGGTCTACGGGTCTTTGCGTGCCTGCAAAATGGCGAACTGGGGACTAACGTCCGCGGGTGTGGGGATCGGTGCCTGTCATCGAACAAAGGCAAAATATCCAGCGCGTGTATTATGCTTGTGTATCAGACAGGTCGACATAGCTCGAGACGCGACCTCCGTCCATGACACTTAGCGAGATTTTTGGCGACGAATTAGGCGGAATATCGCCAACTTGGCGACTTTTTCAAATGTTGCCAAATTATCGAAAATCTCGCCAAATGGATAAAAATAACGCTAAATCAATTAAAATGACGACTAATTGTCGAAAATTCAATATTTTGGAAAGAATATAAATATCTACTATAAGAAAAACCTATTTTTTTAACTGTAAAAGTAGTAAATTCACTGCATTATGTAAGGAAAGTCATGTGTTGCCCACATCAGATTTTTTTTTTCGATTTCATTTTTCCTTTTGATTTTTATGTATTACAACTTAAACTTATTACACCTCAATTATTTAATCTAAAGAAGTAAAATTAATTATTACAGTATTCTTAAATTAAAAATTTATTACCACAGATACCTATAATTATAAAAACTTTGAAGGTGGAAAGTTATAATTTACTTATGTTATTTATATTTTATTTATTCAAATTCCAACAGCGAATTAACTGCCATACAAGCTCAATCGCAGATCGACATTTTTTATTTGCTACAGATGCAATGTCCTCGACTTTTTTCCTGCTATAATATTTATGACCTTATCCGCAGGTCAGAATCGTAGGAACTTTTCCCGATGCGAGGATTTAAAACCGAAAGTTGAGCCGAAAGTGATTTTTGTTTTAAAATCTTTAAAAAATATTAGAATTTGCTCCTGAGATTTGAAATTGATATATTTTTACTCGTAATTGTCTGCTCTTTCCGGTCGTCTGATTTTTTTTTTCTACTGAGTCTGGATGGTGGAGATAAAGGGGGGAAAACGGTCGAAATCGCGTAAAACATTAAATAACAACAAGAAATAATTCAAGTTTTAAAAATCGGTTTTAATTTGTCACCCCCCTCCCCCGGGTCTCCGATTGCCAAATTTCGTAGCTCTGCGACGCGCGGTCGTTGAATCTATAGTGTATAAGACACACACACAAATCTACAGACATACATTGCCTTTTATTGTATAGAAATGAGATTCTAGAAACATTTCAAAATAGCACGAAACATTAAGGGTAATATAAGCGCCGGGTTTTCAAAATCTGCATGGGGGTCCACGGGACCAACTCTCAAGGCCCGTCTATGACAAAACAAAACAAAATGTCATTAACCTGCAATTCGGTTTTGCGTGGGCCGTGGGGTCTCGAGCCCCGGAGTGGAGCCCCCCACGAAGTAGGCGCTAATGAGGGGTAAAAAAAAACTTATCAAGTTTCAAGTATACACCTCTCTTAGTGGCGATTGTAAACTAAGGCGAATTTTAGGAAGCGATAGTATTATAAAGGCGATTCCACTACTGCTAAAATGCGAATGCAATAATTATAAACTGCCTACAGGCAGCATGTTAAAAAACAAGTATAATGGAATATTTCATTTTTGGAACTAAAAAGTTGCTTTACATTGATGAAAATTGGAAATTGACACAGAGTTGAACGTCAAGTTTCATTCGTGACAAGAGATTTCTTTCTTTTTTTTTTTTTAGATTTCGGGAGGGGGGAGCTTTAGTCCCTCCCCTGGCTACGTGCCTGACCGTTATATAAAGAGATCAAGTGTAAACAAATCAAGCTATTGGAAGGTAATCGTTGTATGAAAATGGCTGAGTTTTTTTTCCAGTCAAAATTATTTAATTGGAGTCTGAATGAACGTGATATGCATGAAATATTCATTGATTTTACATAAAAAAGCAGACGAAGTGTAAAATGAAATTCTTTGTCATAGTTACATTAATTTCGAAAAAATAATTTAACATGAGATAAGCAAACGATGTAATTTCTATAATAATGAAATATTATAACTGTGACGTAATATTAACTACATAAGCACCGTAAGCACTTCGAAGATTATACTTTCGATGACAGCATTTGTATAACGTTCATTTGTGTAACTAGCATTGTCTTTTCGATGAAGTTTTAAGAATAAAATTTCGATGAAGTTTTACTATTTTTGGTTTAAGTAAAAAAATATATCAACACGTTGTTCATCAATTGAATATTCCTGGATGTTAAATGTAAATACTTTAGTATTTTATTTATTAAACAAATGCTAAACCATTGACCACTAGGTCATTAGGCCACGAGCTCTCCAATACTTCAATAATACAGTACAAATTATTTAGTACAGAACACTCGTCCAGATGAGCAGCAGTCATGGGTTGTCCAGAGATACACAAAACGCAGTCAGGCGAAGTAGCCAAATTAAAACGATACGAATAGGCACCAAGACAGTCATGTCCGGTTAAAAGTCTAAACAGTGCCACTGCTGCAGCACGAGGTGAATCGAGAACACAATAAGATCCGCAAAGCACACTCCAATGTTTGTATCTAGAAGAGTGAGAAGCCACACTACGAAACGAATGTTTGAATATTCTTTCAATCTCTAATTTAGCAGAATAGAGCGGCAAGTCTCTGCAAGTCATTTGAAGGATACCAGTTCCCTTTTCTGCTAGAAAATCCGCCCTCTCATTTCCTTGAAGGCCACAATGAGATGGTACCCATTGAAAAGTAACTCTTCTCTCAATTTCCCCCAAAAGTTTTCTACAGTTCTGTACACAGGAGCTTGTACTCTCCTGGGTGCCCGTCAGAGCCTGCAGAGCAGAAGTATAATCTGAAAATATCACTATCTTCTCAAATGGAATATGGCGGACAGCAAACTGTTGTAGAGCTACATGGATAGCCTTAAGTTATCCATCGAAGTGAGTTGAAAATGATTCAACATGCAGATAAAAGAAAAAAGTTCACTAAAAACACCGGCAACAGCACCCCCGAAAAAATCCAACAGAGACCCATCAGTGTAAATATGAAGCCATTCATTAGGAGGGAAACGAGAGCTAATAGTTTCTGAGGCAATATCTCGGAGTGCTGTATGGCAAAGGTCACTTTTTCTCACTGTCAGAACCAGATCCAATCTGACATCAAGTTCCGCATACTCCAATGGACTCACAAGAGATAAAAGTTCATAGGGTGCAGCATTAATCACATTATATTGAGCGTTTTCACGAACGAATTGAATGAAGCCCCTCCGAGTCTTTAAATTACGCGCTTTGTCACAGTCGTAATCTCTCCAGAAGGAATTATTTAGGAGTCTAATTAGCATATTATACAGAATAGCCGCATGCCCTTGTATTAAATTAGTTGAGTGCTGTTGGTTGCACATTATCTGCATAGCCAGTAAAGGAGTAGTCTTGACTCCCCCAGTAATCAAACGCAGTGTCTGATTTTGAAAAACATCAAGAGGCCTCAAGACTTTATCTGAAGCAGAAATCAATACATCGTTGCAGTAATTCAAAACCGGCTGAATATATAACTTATAGGTTGTATTTAAGGTTTTTCGATTGCAACCCCATTTCACTCCCGCCAATCTTTTAAGAATTGAGAGTCTCTTCCTTGCTTTTGATACAACATGGTCAACATGTCTATTCCATGTTAGTTTATTATCAAAGGTGCAACCCAAATAGGTAGAAACATCGCTGTGTTGTAAAACGGTACCTCTGTAGAGGAGGTGAGGAGCAAAGGGTTGCCTATATAAGGTAAAGAATTAACTAGTAGTCTTCTTTAAGTTAATTGTCATATTATTTTCTGCACACCAGTAATCCAGTAGCACAAATGTCGAGTTCAGGGTGGTACTTAACTTGATATGTTCATTTTCTGATGCACAGCACCAAATGGCCAGGTCATCCGCAGAAAGGGCAGTATTAGTAAGTCCATCGAAAGTCAGGATGTCGAGAAGATCATTAATAAAGATATTGAATAAGTAGATGGGACTGATTACAGCACCCTGGGGTAAGCCAGTTTCACTCTGCTTAAAGCTGGACATAGCATCACCAAAACTAGTGCCACAAAAACGCTGAGAAAGAAAGTTCTTAATCCATAAAAGCATATTGTTACATACACCCAGGGCTTGCAATTTTTTGATACACTTGAGTCGCCAAACGCTATCAAAAGCGGCCTCAAAGTCCACGAACACAGACAGAACAGAGTGTCTCTGGTCAAGAGCATCCTTTATGGACTGGCTGAAATAAGTAACCTGTTGACCAGTAGACTGGCATTTTCTAAAACCAGCCTGGGTTGCAGTTAGAAGGTTATTAGATTCAAGATACCAGTTTTAGCGGAACGAAATCATTTTCTCCATGACCTTAGACTTTGCTTGTCAATGAAATGGGACGATAACTGTTCAAATCATCCAAGGGTTTGTCCTTTTTATGAACATAGATAATAATTGCCTACTTCCAGGCCACAGGGACCCCAGAATTCCAGCTGTAATTATAAAGTTCCAATAGTACAGAAAGCGCATTATTGGCAACGTGTTTCAGGAATTCAGGGTAGAAATTATCTGGTCCCGGGCTCTTTCTACACTTTATGTGTCTGATAGCTTCTTTAAGCCCTGAAATATCACAGTTTTGATGAAAACCCTCATGACCAAGAGATTCAGATGAAGCAATTTCACGAATATCTAGTCTAATAAAATTCTGCTGGACCCCTAGATCTCTTCTCAGGAGTTGTTTAAGTGAATAAAAATAATTAAAAGCCCTGGAAATATCCTTGTCATTAGTTAAAATCCTTCCGCCCGCCAACTCTCAAGGGTTCTCTAGAGGGCTCATACGATTTATTCTGTAACCTATTCACGAAATTGAAAACCTTTTTACCATCCTTCCTATAATCAATGTTAGGTATGAAGTCACTGAAGCAATTGCTCTTTGCAGAAAGAATTTCTCTTCGAAAGACAGCAACACATTTTCGCTAGTTCTGAATGGCTTCTTCGATTGTTCAGAAATAATACGAGCAATAGAAGATTTCTTTTTTAGAGTATCAAGATTTTCGTTCCAAAAGGGTTTATAGTTAAACTGCTTCACCCTTGGAATCCATTTTTTAGCAATACCAAAAATGATATTTGCAAATCTAGTAAAAGCTTTATCAATACTCACATTGTTTTCACAAAATCTAAAGTAGTCTCGAAGATAGACTCAAGTTCCAAAGTAAAATTCCTCCAGTTGGCTTTTCTAAAATTCCATCTGTTTCTAAGAAATTTTCCTGGAGTCTTATATATGATGATGTTAAACTCAGTAACAATCATGCGATGGCCTAAGCCGGAATCATAAATAACTTATTTCACAGTATCACTGACGATGTCTGCAGAAGCTAAAGTCAGATCTGAATTAGTGCCATTGCCATTAGAGTGTAGGTAAGTTGAAATATCTGAGTCATTGTATATAAAATCTAATTTATCAGAATTCAGAAGATCCTCCATCACCATCCCAACAGAATTAAGATCATTGTAATTCCAGCGTTTGCAATGTGCATTAAGTGTGTCTCCGCATAAGACTGTTTTACTGGAGAAGGCCAGGGGGCTAAAGTCAAGTTTGGTGTTACCAATGTGGGATGAAACAACCATAAATCTTAAAGTGCTTCCTCATCTTCCATACATCTAATAGCACTATTTCAGCGCCGTTATATGTGGAGAAATCACGGATTTCATGTCAGATATCAAGTAGTTCCTAGTACCAACAAGAATACCACTGGCATTTCTTCTCGATTTAGGAAGAATCCCAGTAGAATACTGTCCAAAAGTGTGAAATTTCAACGAATCGAAAGTCAAACTGGCTTCAACTATAATAAAAACATCTATATCATATGATTTCAAAATTGTCAACATCTGAGTTCTTTTTTCATGAGAAATACCACCAGCATTCCACTGGAGAACTCTCAGTCGATGTATATCCTTAAAAAGACGGTTTGCACAAGAATTTGAATGCATCATAAAAATACCAGGAGAGCGGTAGAAGCTGTAGTAGACTTAGAGTTACCCAGGATGCACCATGAGGAGGCCTGCTACGTTACATTCCATACTTTAGTATCATCAGTATCCATTTTCTTAAAGGAAAATTCATTGAATAACACACTCTCATCTGTGGCAATTGCAATTGATGAAAAAAAACATTTTGTTCCTGTAAACGTCCCCATTTTGGAATTTTTGTAGATTCATCCACTGAAATTTAATATAATTTATAAGTTAGAGATGGGCGAATAAAATTGTTCTAGAATTCGAATATTCACCAAATCTTGACTATTGGAATATACTGAATAGTAATTTCAATTTTTTAATAAATAACATATACATTTATAAAATATCATTAATTATTAGTTACTAAATCAAGAAAGTAGAAAACCCTGGCCGCCTGACTCACCCGAGGGTTTGAGCAGCAATTTGAGAGGCCAGTAAATCAACAAAGTGTAAAACAATTCATAAAATCACATTAACTTAGAAAATAAACTTTATTTTAAATTTTAATTATTATGTGGGTTTTTCTTTTAAATTTATTTTAGGTAATCTTTACTACGATAATTGAATAAATATAAAAAGTTTCTTGCAGATTTTTTTTTAGAAATTAAGCATTCAAAAATGTTTCGGATCTAGTATACTTATTTTTCGCCACAAATTAAAGCAGGGGTGCTTAGGCGTTGCTCTTATAAAGCTGTTTAAGGCAGTGTTATTATATCCATCAAAAAGAATTCTTTCAAGCGATAATACGGGCTGTTTGTTTTCCTGTAGTCGAAAATGTTGCTTTCATTTAGTGGAAGCAAACTTTCTACTATGTCCTTTCGATTTTTTTTTGCTGGAAAATCTTGTCTTTTTATACCCGAAAGTGCTATTAATAATTGCGCAATATTTGGGATTTTCAAATTTCTTCCGTTTACTCAATATTTGATATCAGCATATGAGAAAAAACCTGTGGGTCTACTGACAAAGTAAGAAGAAGCAAACCTACAGGATTTATTTTGTTGGTGAGTCGAATCCCGCTCAATGTAAACGTGTTTAAAACATAGCATGTCCTAAAAATAAAACAAGAAAGATCAATCATGCATAAAGCATTGATTATGAAACACTTTCCAACTTCAATGCAATTCCATTTAAACATCTCTAAAAAGCGATACATTCCTCAGTAATAATTAAAACATTATCACAATAATACATTAATTTATTATATTTGAAATCTTAAAAGTCCATCGAAATAAATGAACTTCATTCAAATGACGTTAATTAAATATAAATTCCCTGGCTCCTCGGTAATGTTTTTAACTTTATTATAATACTACAATAATTTATTATATTTGAAAACTTCATCAAAATCAACTGCAATTTATTCAAATGACGCCTTCGAAATATAACACGTCTGGCTATCTCTATAAAATCAGTATTTCATTCATAACATTTTCCCATTCATTTCATTCATCAAAATACTATAATAATTTATTTTATTTAAAAACTTAAGACCATGAAGGAACAAGTAATTAAACTCTATGCTTAAAACTTCATCGAAAAAATATCGTCCTTCTCTCTGTAAAATCAATGAATATTTCATTCATATCAATTATGCAGACTCCATGAGCTAAATAATTTTGCGTTAAAGAATTGCAGTAATTCTTATACAACTCATTCTACATATTTTGCTGTTTACATTTTACATAAGTGAAAAATAGGCTTTGTTCTAGAAATAATCAAATTTGGATGATCATTTAAACTCAAATATATTGTAATTGCGTTGTTTCAGTGTGTAGATGCACAGAATTTAAGCAAAAATAAAGCGGTTTTAGGGCAGATATAACACTCAATATGAATTAAAAAGAACTTTAAAAATCACGATTTTGAGACAAGATGGATGCCATATTTCATTTTGAATTGGGTCACGTGATCTCTGGTCACGTGATCGCTTCATATAAGAGGTGTAATTATTATTTTAATTTTGATTTAAAAACTACTGAATATATTTTGAGGAATTTTTTTTATATATTTTATGGGATAATTTGAATATTACCTAAAGTTTTCGAAGAAATTTGTAAATTTTAAATCCGCTTAAAAAGTGTTTGAAGAATTAGGTCCTATAGGGCTCAATGTATTTAATTTTTTCAACCCGGGTTCAATCCACAACTAATTGGGTGATATTATTCATTTATATTCTCATAGGTCCCACAAACCGTCTGAACAACATCCTAAAATTTCATTTTGATTAAGTCATTTTTACGGCAGTTATTGTGCTAACGGACAGACAGACAGACAGACACACAAACAGAATGAACAAAGTCATAAACACTTTTCAACTTTGTTGTAAAGTGTTTATGACTTTGTTCATTCTATTTTTAACACTTTCAACTTTGTTGTAAAGTGTTAAAAATAGAGTCGTTCCCCATATGTCCACCAGAGAGCGCCATCTGAGTTAGAATGTCTTAGACCACGGTTACTCCTCAGGATAAGAAATGCCCTTCGAAATAGGAAATGTCCTCTGATGTGTGGCTCATTTCTTCTGCCAAAAATCACCTTTTAACTATTTTACTGGAATCACCTATAGGGTAGGAGGAAGGGAAGGGAGTGTAGAACACATATGATACAGTGAGGAGGTTCTCTGGGAGGAAGTACTGAAGGAAGATTGGGGGTTGAACTGCTCCGGTTCTCTGTACCCTCACTGTGCTCCGAGCACGGGTTTTCAAATTATTCGCAGATGTCTAAACCTGTATTTCACTCAAAACTAATATTTTAAATTAATTCGCTATGTGACCTTTGTTAGGTTACATTTTTCCTGATTTTAATGTATAAAATGTTGGGAGTTGGAGTTACCATTCTGCGAAATCGTTTTATATACCATATTCTATTAAAATATTAGTGGAACCTTTGGACGGTTTACTAAATATGTCACTTTTGATATTTTGCAATCTCATACTCTGTTGAATGATAGAATAATGTTATCCGTTTTAGACTAAGTCCGGCCTTTAGATTTAAGTCTGTCTGTCACACTTAATCCTGTCCAAATTGCTGCATTTGAATAAAAAATTCATTTAAAACCTGTCGGTCTATAAATACAATAAAAAATAATTTTATAATTTTAGTTGCAGAATTAGGGACAATATGAAATCTACACCAAAAAGTTATTTTCCATTTCCTTATTTTTTCTTGGTCACTTTAGCACCAGCGGCAATGTTGATTTGGAATGAAACCATCTGTTGAAAAATTTACGTACCCTCTTTCATTTTTATTACATTTAAACAGCATTTCAATGCACCAAAAAAACTGTGAATGTGAAGAGTAGGCGTGGTCAAAAGTGGGTGTGGTCATATATATATATATATATATATAAACTCTATGTGTCGTAAACTAAACGCCGTTTACTACATAAAGGCTTTTCTTTTCTTACACAGAGGGAAAAAACTTATTTTTCTAAACTCCTCTAAATTCGCTTAGTATTCTATATCGAATTATCAATTTGGCAGAAACCTATTTGATATTGCACTTTTATTTACATCAAAATATAAAAAATATCTTAGTAAAATGTACTTTCTACTGTTTTTCATTGATCTATTAAATTATAACATTTTCCAACAGTGCTCATCTTCAAACCTCGCAAGTCACATTTTGACATCCATAAACTTATATAATAATTAGTCCATTAACTAGATAATGTCCCTATATGTTATTTACCAGTTACCGTATCAGTCATTGATAAAAAAATTTGGGACGTCATACCAATTGAATGTCTTTAACATTAATTATAGTGTAGGATAATTCTTCTTTTTGGTTGGCAACAGTTTTAATTTCTCTTCTTACAAATTCTATTTTGTGAACTGCTCTTTTTAATTGGCTGTCAGTACTTAGGTGACGAAGTAGATTAATTTTGTTGGATAATTTCAGTTACTTTCGGAGTTAACTTTGTTATTCTCAACGAAACCATACATATGGATAAAAAATTAATCATCATAATCTATATCTTCAAAAGTTGGTTGTACCAATTTTGCCACGCTGCGCCATCACAATTCCATCTAAACAACACCTTGAGGTTGTTTGAACTTGGCCCGGAATATGTATTTATATATTACGCTACCTCATTTTTTTCAGATATGAGTGTTTTCATATGAGTGTTTTCATACCCCTCCCCCTCTTGCCTTCCGAATAGTTTTAATTGAACTTAATAAACAAATCTATTTATGGTGATATTATCAGGATAAAACTAATTTTTGCTTCTAATAATTTATTATAATTCGATTATATATTAGCATTGTGACTTTTATTTGCCTGTTTAATAGCAATATATTGTCTTTTGATAATTTTTGTTTATAATAGTGCTAGGGTTTCTTTCGGTGTAATTTTTTTTGCATTCGTTGTCTCGGTTTTAAAATATTTATTTTTATTGTGGGGGATCTTTGTTGTGAAAAGTATGTTATATATTTGACATATTCCTATGCCTCGTTCTTCCCATTGATTTTCAGCATATCCGTGTTGAAAAGGCTAACTCGTTATTCGAAGTTTCTGCAAGTGAGCGAAATTTTCTTTGTTTGAGAGAATCGTTTCTACTTACAAAATAGTTTAATGGATGCCCAATAAGAGGTGAAAGATTGTAACTGCAAGAAGATCGGAAAGCGTTATTTTTTACGTTAACCATTTTTATATGCAGCTATAAATAATTATTCGTTAATAGAATATTTTTTTTCTACTTTTGTTGCATTTATCCCTAAAAATGTCTCAATTCAGTCTTTGTCTGCATACTTTGGTCTGATAATGAGCATTAAAGTTATTTAAATCAGTATTATACAGCAAGTTGTTGAAAACGCTTTCAGTGCTTTTAATTATACATCTATCATTTCTATAAACATCCAAGAATAGAATCACACCATCTACCAAAGGTATAGCACTAATAAAAAGAAAATTAGTACAAACCACTGGTCTGTTACAGGGTGTGCCTCTCACCACACATGTGGTTAATGCATGATGGGGCCCCACCACACTTTTCACCGAGATCCTATTCTTCTAAACTGCGACATCCCAGACAGTGGACTGGGCGTGGAAGACTTGTGGTTTGGAGTCCGTAATCCACTGGACCGTAATCCACTGAACTTCTTCTGGAGGCACATGGAAACATTGGTATACGATACACCTGTGGACTCCTTAGACGACCTCGTTGCGAGAATCGGTGTTGCTGTGGGCAATATCAACACCAAACGAAGACATGTATCATTCTATATTTATGTCAAAAATTTAAACTGTGCGACTCTTCAATTCTTGAATGCAACAACGAATTGATAAAAAGTGTAAAATTGATCAAAATGATTTCAAATCAATGCAAATGTCGACCAATTGATAAAAATTCAATATATTGGATACAATATAAGAATCTACTATAAGAATAACATATTTCTCCGTCTGTAACACTTTGTGAAAATGTTGCCAAATTGACGAAAATGTCGCCAAATTGATAATAATGACGAAAAATTAATGAAATTCATGAATGAAATTCAAATGACGAAATTCATGGTTAAATTCAATATTTTGGAAAGAAAATAACGAACGACCTATTTCTCCGCCCGTCCGTAATGCTTGGCGAAAAATTTGGCGGGATGTCGCAAACCTTGCGATTTTTTTAAATATTGCAAGAATGACGAAAATGTCCCCAAATTGATAAAAATGACGCTAAATAGGTAACAATGGGGATAAATAGGAGGTAATGTTTTGCAAATTTCTAATCCCTTCTTAAGACGGACATATATTCCAGTTTATAGGAAATGCGCTTCTCTTCATTTGTTTGTAACACTTCACGATACATATGGCTATCTTGGGGAAAAATCTAGTGAAATATTGCCCTCTTGGCGATATTTAGCCCAGAGTGGCGGAAATATCGTCAAAATTGCAAAAATAATGCAAAATCGATATATTTATTATAAAATATTTTAATATATGGACTATATTGCTCATTGAGGATGCTATCAATATTGATAATTTTTAATTTAGAGTTGTGTCGAACACATTGTGTCGAACAAGTTAATTGGGTACGAAATAGCTTTACATGTTGTCATCCGGGAACGCACCAAAAGTACAATTGAACGTTTCAAGCACTGTGCCGTGAACTTTTTCATCATTTCTTAACTGTAAAAGAAGTAAATTCGTTGCATTATATAAGGAAAGTCATGTTCTGCACATATACGATTTTTTTTAACGATGTGTCGTCATCTTGAAATGCGACAAGTAGTAAAATGGAAAAGGATGTTGTTTATAAACTCTGAGAAATGTGTAATTTCAAATAAGTATTCATTGCATGAAAGATTTTGTGCGGAAAAACTGAAACTAACGCATGTAAAGAAAAAATAGTTTTATTCTGTAGAGAAAATAGTAATTCTCACTTCATATTTTTATTTTGTGATAAATTGACGAAAATATCTAAATATTGCTTTCAGACAACCACCAGTAGAGAAATATAATTATTTATAATATAGTATTTTTTCATCAGAATGAAATTGTCTTCTTCTCTTGTCTTTAAGTTAAATAAAGCAAGATAACATTTTTAGCTGATCTTGTGGTATGTAATTCATAGAACTTGGGTAAATTTTATACTTTCGTTCTTCTGATTTATCCCTAGATCTATTGGTCATTACTGGTTTTCTCCAAACAACTTTGGCTTACTATAGGAAAACGTGCCACACGCCTTGTCACAAAAAGGTTGGGTTTCTTAAAATCTCGCCAAGATTTATTTCTCCATGGCTGTCGCGACAGCAGTGGCTGACAATGCGAACAACACAGACAGCCTTCCCTGCAATACTTATGATTTTAAACTTCGATGCTTTCTAACTACGGCCAGCGAAAGGAATTTTATAAGCCACGAAAACAGCACTCCGTTAAATAAAATAAAGAAATTTAAGTATTCTACAGTTCTTGAATGAATTTCTAAAACAGAATAAAAAACTACTGGTTTCTGAAGAAACATAAGCCAAATCATTAAGTAATTTATTAACTTTAATTTATTAACTAATTTATTAACTTTAGGAAATTTATTCTGATAAATACTTATGAATAAAACTATAAAATCATACAGTTGCTGGATTTTGTGCTGCTGCTTGATTGCGTGGGCTAAACCTGACATGCGGTATTAATGCCCGGCACAATCCCTGACATTTTTCGTTGTTTTTTAGGCAAAACGATAACTTTGCATAAAGTAACATTTATTTACAGTAATTTTTTCAGATCTATATACATCACAATAATACTTTGCAGAGATTCTGCGGCAGGCGGATAAGTCCTGAATTTTGGACCGTTAAGTTCGAAGCAGTCGAACGGAGGTTTCGACTGCTGAGTGCCAAGGTTTGATGAGCAATTCGACGGAGGTTCGATCGATCAAGTCGATATTTTAGGAGATAGTCTAATCCGAATTGATGAAAGTTTTTCTCTCGATTGAATTTTGTATACTTTCCAGAACGAGTGACTGACCATCTCATTGGTCGTCGTCGGTCTGGGTCTCATTTATGTGGTGTCCCCCATGCCCGCCACGTGTTTTCAATGTGCATCATCGTATTGCTTTTCACATATACCGGCGATGAAAATATGGCTTACAAATGCCAATATACTGTCAGCAGCGTTAAAGTTATGTGCAAATCCCCATCGGGAGTCTTCGAAAGTCAAGCGTCCAAAACAGGAAACGGTATGCGGTTTCCTCACTTATCAGATACACAGACAAACGCCGCCTCTAGTTCGTTTTGGTGGAGGTGGCATAAATATCGATAGTTAACCGCCACACAGTATATAACAGAATTGAAGAAAATAAGCTGTTTCGAGAGCTAAATGAAATAACTTCATCAAAAAACGAAAAAAGAAAACATATTCTTTAAATTTATCTGAAAAATTCCAGAAGAACAAGGCTAAAGAAGTTTAGAATATAAAGAAATGGCAAACAGGCGGTTTCAAAAAACTACATGAACTACATTAATTAAATTCAAATTACTTTTGATCAAAATACTTTTTAAATACCAATGAATAAAAGCTGCGAAATTAAGAAGTATATAACAATAAACGTAGTAATCTATGATCAAACAAATGACAAGGCGATTGCTTGACTGCCAAATCTGGCAATATCTCTTCTTTCAGCGAAAAGTCAACATTCAAGAACAAAGCCTATTCCCATAGCCAGCCAAAGCTGTGTGGAAATGCTAGTTTAGTCTTTTATTCTGTCTATTCATAAATAATCGCAAATAACAGAAATCATATTTTTCCGTATTAAGGCAATCTACCGAAACGTTCTACTGTTTTTCTTGATTTCTTGGTATTCTTACTTGTGACTCATGCAAAAACTGAGTATTCATTATAATGAGGGTGTTTAAAAAGTAAACAATTTAAGTTTTTTAAACCATTGGTTGTAAAGACATAGCAAAATTGGTTGTAGACACATAACACATTGTTACAAACACAATTGTAAAATTGCTTTAAATAAGGAAGTTATGACATAGTAATTTAAATTATGTGCAAGATTTTGGTGAAAAAAGTAAATACATTTTTATACAGCCCCTCTAACAAAACATGCCAAATTACAAAAATGTTGCCCATACCGTATTTAATAGAAATGACAAAATTTTGGCTCTAATGCGTTCAAATTGGACATACTTATCATTGAATAAAATTTTAATTGGCATTAAGCATGCACAAAATTAATTTTAAAATGATTATACTGCAAATAATTACTAAAATTTTAACACATTTTCAAATTTATTTTACGAAGATATTTCAGTAAAACTATTATGTGTTATCGCAGTTTCTATTTAAGTATCCAAGTACACACTATAGTATCCAAGTATCCAAGTACACGCTTAAGTATCCTCTACATAATTAGAGCTCGGGGCTGTTCAGTAAAGATGTAATTTGTAAGTAAATTATTACAACGAACGCAACCGATCTCCTAGTCCGAGTTTCGAATGCAACCGATCTCCTAGTTCAGAAAGCAACCGATTTCAAAAATAAAAGAGCGAGATTATTATTTATAGATTTTGTTTGGAAAACATCTAACAGAACAACAAACTCACAATTATCAGTTTTGCTGTGAATAACATCTGTACTTGGAAAATACTTATTTTGTCGAAAATATGGTACAGATTAAGAATGTGTAAAAACAAATTTTAATAATTTAATATTTTGAACTATTTTTCGAAATAAAAGATTAAAAATATCTTTGAAACTATAGGGAAAAAAATAGATATAAGTAGCTAGCGACAAGAATGTTCAGTAGTAAATCCAGTTTCCAAATCTATAATTTGTTTTTATTAAAGTCTTATAGTTCACGAGAAATAGCCTTATCAATTTGAAATATATAGAAAAGTTTCCGTTTTTCAAGTTTGTAATGCTTATAAATCAAAAACTAAAAACGCTAGCTATAAACTATAAGATGTAATTTATAGCTCCTTGAAAGCCTCATAAGAATATATAATGCGTTTTTGAATAAACTTTCTAATGTTTGAACTATAGTGGATATAATTTCAATATTTTAATATTTTGATTTATTAAGGTTTTCTAATAGGGAGAAAGAGGTAACATTTCATATGCCACAAGTGTTGCAGTTCAATATGATTTCCCCATAGTGAAAGATTGGTGCACACGTACGAGACATTTTGTTTTGTTTTAAACAGATTAAGCATTAAAGAAAACATTTAGCTTCTAAATATGTTTAAGATTTAAGATATTTGAAGAGAAGAATAAGAAATTTGTAATTCTAGTACGTATCCCACATACATCCGACTCAAGCCACGACGATTTTTGGACCTTATTTGGGGGTTAAAATAACTTTTAATCAGAATAAACTTGTTAGATCCGATTTTGAGTAAAATTTAGCGGAGACAGTTTTATGTTCTTTATTTACGATGTCTGTCATGTTTAATAATAGCAGCAGACGTTACAAAGCCAGTTTTAATAGCACTTTGACCCGAGAGGTCAATTAGGCCATAAACCTAAGCGGCTACATATAGCCACGAGAATGGTTATAAACGTTGACCAATTATGCAAGATGTCTGATCGCATTGCCCTAAGGTCAGCCCTATGATAGCGTAAGAAGTGGTACTGACCCCAGGCAAAGGAGGCGGCAGCCGAAGTTTCTAGGGAGATATTGAAAACTTCGACACGACACAGAACTACTACTACGACATAATTTACGATGGCTTCGAGGTGAGAAGATATTTCTCATAGAGAGATGCAGTAGAGAAGTATTCCGCAAGTTTGCAAACAGGGTTTCCGTAGAGAATCCACAGGAATGAGGAGAAGCAGTAAGAGTTGGAACCCAATACGTAGAATTGAGGTCAGTACGATACGCTGATGCAAGAATTGTGGTCAATGGGCAAAGCCGAAAGTGAAGGTGTGTGCCCATTAATAATTGTTGACCGTCATAAAAGCAATTTAGGCATTTTAATTAACTGGTTTCACATTGTCTCTCTCCGCCGCAATTAATAAATAATTGCTGTAACGGATTTAATAAGTAATCTATGTTGTTAATGAATGATTTTATTTTAAAGTATAAATGCTGCAATTAATTGTAGTATTATGCTAATAAATATTCTTTTACAGCACTCGCACTGAAGTTACATAAGGTGGGTTAACGCGGTATTGCATGTTACAAGGCAATGCAATTAATTAACTTCAATGAACTTCAACTTTCGTCTTTATCCTGCACCACACAATTGCCAGTCCTTAATGTTTTAAGAAATCAACTGCAGAAAATATATTGTTTCAAAGCGCTGCTAAATGATTCCCGCAGGTCACTTCAAATTGTAAATGGCCCCTGGATTCGTAAGTTGCGCTGATTACGAAGCATAACGGAGAATTACGATGGAATGGTGTAAGTCAGAATATGTGTCAATTTATTTCGTCTTAAATTTGCGTTTTTGAGATTCAATTTGTTATCTTAATTTGACTAAATAAAGCATGGTTAACACTTTTTATCATTTAGCTGTTTTCGTGAGAGAGGCTGTATAAAAATTAATTTTTTTACTTTTTCACACAAATGTAGCACATTTTTTAAATTTCTATTGCAAAATGTCTTACAATATTTAAAGAATTTTTGCAATTGGAAATATGTATCTCCAACTAACGATTTAAAAAAATGTCCGCTGTTTATTTTTTTGTAAACATCATATATATCGAAATACATTGGGTCTTGGTATCGAGTGAGAACTCTAGTTCAGTTGATTGATTTACTATGATAAAATATTTCATTTTGATTTTAAAGCAACTATTTCAGGACTATTGGAAGTAGCTGCGAAACGCATGAATAGAAAATGTCTGAAATAATTCATAGAAACTGAAATTATGTGTGCGGGGGGGGGGGGGATTCGAATTGCCCAAAAGTAGAAAAAAAGACACTCCATTACATCATACATACGTATATTTGTATATTTTTCAAGCATTAACTTTCTATTAAAAACTCTTTATATGATGTGGATTACAAATTCAACAGTTGAAAGTTATTTATATTACGATGCAAATACTAAATCTTGCTAAATTTTAACAATGGCTTAACAAATGTTCATGATCAAAATGTCATTTATTTTTAAATGTCACTTAATAAGTGCATAAATACTTCAATGATCGATAATTTTGGACCATCAATAAAAAATTACAGCTTAATCCTTAAGGTTATTTCTAGTTTTTTATAAGGAAAAATAACATTCGCGAAAGCACAATTAGAATATATGCGGATGAACATTTTATACTTGTTATATTTATATTAAGCATTGTTACAGAAGTACATCTTTATTACACTACTGTAAAAACTTTAAAATATAATTACTTCAATTCGATAACTGATTTACGTTTAAAAGTAGAAAAAAATGTACTATGGTAAAACCCTCTATATGGGTTCATGATTCAGTCTACACAGTGTGATTTAAATTCTAGTCATATGTCATCGGTAACGAAAAAGTTCTCTTGTAATGGAATTTTGACTATAAAACTTTTATATGCACCAAATGCTCTGCAGGAAAAAAATATAATTTTCACAAGTTCTATACAAATGTGCAATGCTTTTAATACAGATATAAAGTTTTCCCTGTGCCTAGAAACTTCACATATGGAAAGGACTCTTGATAAATATGTATTGGATTTGTTGCTTGCTTGTAGGTAATTTAATTACGTCACATAGGTATACAGCATGCTAAGCTTCAGTTTGAATATCAACCATATCAGAGTAAGAGGTATGGAATGAATGGTCAATATAATGCAGTCCGTTTCAAAATTATAAGGCCACTCAAAATTCCATCCCCTCTCAACAAAGATAACATTGAATATGAATTTCAAAGAAGGTGTATGAAACGAAACAATTTTGAATTGTTGATTTAGCTTAAAACAAAACAGATCGAATATCTTTTTCGTACCAAACGATTTTTCGAAATCACGGTGTTACATAAATATAAGATCATTAGTTTTTCTAATAATGCAGACGAGTTTTGTTTGATTTCGGAGTTTAACTGTAACCTAAACCATCTAAAAAGGTTGGAAAGAAGGTAAAAGGAAGAAATTCATAATTGAACTGTTTGATTCTTTGGATTATTAAAATGCCTCGTGGAAGTGATTTATATGAAGTAGAAGTGCGAGAAGTTTGGTTCTACAACGGAAAAGAAAAGTCGGAACGTGAAATAAGTAAAATTCTTAATCGTTCTAAAACGGCTATTCACAAGATTTTGAGTAAAAAAGAATTGTATGGAAAGCAAAAGAGATCTGGCCGCAAAAAGCAGTTATCAGCTGGTGATAATAGGCAAATTTTCAAACTCGCAACGAAAAACTACCAGTCCACTCGTAAAATAGCACAGCAGACAAGTAAACAAGTGTCTCATGTAACTGTGTGGCGAAATTTCAAGTCGAATGTTGATACTAAACTTTGGAAACTAAGAAGCAAACCACGACTTCTTAAACATTATAAGGAAGCACGTCTGAAGTGGGCAAATAATGTCATGTCCTGGAACTCTACATGGAAAAATATAATATTTTCGGACAAGAAAAAATTTAACTTAGACGGCCCCGAGAGCAATGACTACTACTGGCATGACTTAAGGCAAGAATCTCGTGAGTTCTTCAGTAGGCAGATGGAAGGCGGTTCCGTTATGGTGTGGGACGCTTTGGACAGTTATTCGGACAGTTCGGACAGCGAACTCGGACAGTTATCAACGGATGTTATACGGAAGTCTGATACCCTTCGGGCCACTTTTAGAAGGACCGGAATGGAAGTTCCAACAAGATAATGCTGCCAGTCATGCATCTAAATCAACAAAAGCATGGTTCAAAAGAAAAAAGATTGATGTTATATCATGGACTAGCCATAGCCCTGACCTAAATCCCCATAGAAAACCTGTGGGATTATTTGTCTCGCCAAGTATACGAAAACAACAAACAGTATCATTCGGCATATGAATTGGAAGTCACCATTATGGAGAAACGGGACAATATGCTGGAATCTGCCCTTTATAATTTGATTAAATCGATGCCAAATCGTGTGTTTCAAGTTATTCAGGAAAATGGTGGAGAAACAACTTACTAAATTTGTTAAAATTTAAAGTAACATACAAACTTCTATTTTTATCGGCAATAAAATGCAATACTGATCTCATGAAAAATGAAATTGTCCTTTGAGTAATCATGCAAAAACAAGAGGATCGTTTCAAGTCACATATGGGAATTAATATGCAGGGGAATACCGCGACTTGAATTGTTCGAACCCAACATATTGTATCGGAAATGGAAATCAATTAGTAGAATACTTTAACTAACTGGAGCTTCGTGTTGAAGAAAAAACAAGAAGAAATGACTTAAAAAGAAATGAAAAAATGTTTCGTAAATGCATGAAAAAAAAACATGATTTAGTTGAGTTTAACTTAAATGTTAAGAAGTGCGATATATAAAGAATTACAAAAGATGGATATTAATGATACCTATATTATATAAAAGGAGAATCTCCGAATCAGAAATGACGATATGTTTAATGTACTTTCAGCTATTGGGATATTGTCAATATGCAGACAATCTTTCAGGATTTTTTGACTAAACACAATATATGAATTAATTGACTAAACACATCATGAGTTTTTGTCAAAATAAAACAAATGGGGTATTAAATTGAAAATATTATTAATTCCTTAAATATTCAAATGCGAAAGCCGTAATTGATGTAATCTAGCTAAAAATGAAATTCTGATCATTTAAAAATATTTCTTTTATATCAATTTCTTTATTATTTAAATCAGAAAAAATTTAATAATAATCGTTTGCCTAATAAAGACATTTGATTGCACTATCCATTGAAAAGGGTGTCATTGCCTCCGAAGAGGTTGGACTTCTACCTGTTGGTCCGCGGAAGGTATTTTATTTCCCTTCTACCACCCAAAGGAAAATCCAATGAAGAGGCTTTCCTCTATCCGCCACCTGAGGACGCGCCTTCTAGGGGTTACAGGCTCATCCGAGGGAAAATATGTGGCACTTCATGGGGCTCAAGACCTCAAACTCTAAAAAGCACCTTCTGCACTGTTATTAGACCAGTGCTTGAATATGCCGCCCCAATTTGGACTCCGGCCTCTTCTTCTGTTAAACAGAAACTCGACTCCGTCCAACATAGAGCCTCTAAAATTATTTTAGGTGCAGTTTCATCAACCAACAACAAAAAGGCCGAACAGGAATGTGGCCTGCCTTCCCTAGAAAGTAGGCGCAACCTTGTCACCATCAAGTTCACTAACAAACTTCGCTGTAACGGCACAGACCATATCTCTACTAGAATCCTCAATAAATGGAAAGAAACTACCAGGCTTAAACGGTACTCGACTCTCCAGCTTGATAGAGACATCAGAAAACAGATCAATTTGGAACATTCTTCTTTGGATTTCCTTCAAGAGCCCTCCATTCCTAGAAAACCACCCGAGAATACCAAGTTTGGTTTTAAATTGCTGCAACCGTGTTCTAAAAAAGAAGACCCTGTAGCTCTCAGACAAAAAGGACTTGAAACAATAGAAAAGCTCTCCCAGGGAAGCTATGCAATTGCCTACACTGATGGCTCCTCTGACAGATCCCTCAACAATGGAGGTGCTGGAATTTTCATCCTCTTTCCAGATGGTAGAAATTGCAAACACAAAATCAATACAGGAATAATAGCTTCTAACTTCACTAGTGAACTCTTAGCGATTTAAGAAGCCCTCGCCTTATACCTAAATGACTCTCAAGCTATAGATTCTACAGAAGGAATAGCAATTTTTTCAGATTCTAAATCCGCTTTAGAAGCTATCAGAAACGGAGAGACCAACATCACATCCGAAATTATAGTCCTTCTCGAATGGTTGCACAGCAAGGGAAGATCCTGTGTCCTACGATGGATACTTGCACATGTCAACATTGAGGGAAATGAATGTGCGGATTCTTTGGCCAAAGAGGCTAGAGAACTTGATCAGAAGAGCACCACCATCACACTTGCTGATGCTAACGCAGTGGCCAGATATAGAATAAAGACTCACACATATAAGAAACCCCTTTTAACAGAATTCGATTATCCCAGAAATATAACATCCACTATTGCCAGGCTAAGAACTGAGCATTATAGGGGCATGAAGATCCATCCGGACAAAACAAGAACCTATGTCCCTTGTAAAAACTGCCCCGAAGTCCAGCTCACGCCCAACCACATCTGGGCATGCCCAACTGCTGCGGTGTATCTTTTGAAGATTGGCATAGTTCCACTCAGGGATTCATTGCGGGAGATCCTCTACAACTGGGATGCATCAACATTGGCAGAGACTGTGATCAATGCTTTTGAAGGAATCTAGACCACTACTCCACTGCAATATTACTTATCCATGGACGCGCGAACAACAACAACAACAAGACATTTGAATTAATTGGGTTGCTAAGCATCATGATATAATTTTCTTAATAACTTTTGCGGAAAATATGGCATTTGCATAATGCTATTTCAATGGAAGGTTTAGTTGTTGTTGTTGCTGTTGAGACCCAGACCGTCCAACCTACCAGAAAGGTGTAAGGTAACTGTTTGGACGGCCGGAAAGAGCCACCCAATTTAGACCAGAACCCAGTGGGGGAGGCATCCACATGGACCGCACCCTTCTTCCCATTACCACCAACCTCTCGGAAGGACTTACGGATCCACATGTTTAACGAGATCGTACTCCGCGTGAACACAGAGGAAGTTTTGGCAGCGGAGGGAATCGCACCCGGGCCTGCCGAGTGCAATTCCCGCGCGCTAACCACTGGGCTACCGCGCCCTGAAGGTTTACTGAAAATGTATTGACAATTATTTGAATAAAATGCCTGATTAAGCAATAAATACCATGGGTTATTTTTTAAAATTTTATTAAAATATTACTGGCTAACTGAATGGAATCCATTCATCTTTGCTCCCAGAGTGAATTTGAGTAATTATAATATTCATTTTAAGCAAATTTACAGCAATATTAATCTTTTAAATCACGTATTTTAATGTAAATTATCGAATTATTTGTGAACAAACATAAATACAGCATTTCCTTACGTTCCACATTGTTTGTTCTACGATTTGTAGAAAATTTTAAGCTTACAAATTTAATGAATATTATTGCTTTACTGACAAATTATTATTCCTTTACGTTGAACGGAGAAACAAAAAGGAAGCAAATAGCAGAAGATATCTGGAAAACCTACTCGTAGTGGGTCTACAAGTCGAGACGTCAAAAGTTAGTACTCTGGCTTTCGCTATCGGAGGTGATGCCCTAGCACACTTTTCCACTGAGATCCAATACTTCAAAATATGACATATCCCTGGCGGTGGATTGGATTTGGTGAACCTGTGGCTTGACCTCCACGCTCCCCGAAACTTAATCCACTGGACTTCTCTGCTTCTGAGGGGATATGGAAATACTGGAGTAAAAGACACATGTCGACACATGTCGTGTGTATATATATATATATATATATATATATATATATATATATATATATATATATATATATATATATATATATGTATATATATATACATATTTCCATTTGTATTAGTGAATGAAAGACTCAAAGTAGATGTGCTTAAAGTGGCGTTTTAGGACGATGGTGCACAGCCGACACTGGCGAATGAAAGGCTGTCGCGCCCTCTCGCAGAGCCCTGGTGTGGTGTTAGATTCCTTATATTATAATTAATTTCCGTTAAAGCGAAAATTATCTTATCGCACTACAAATGAAAAAACATCTGATGTGAGCAGCACATGACTTTCCTTATATAATGCAATAAATTTACTACTTTTACAGTTAAAAAAGTGTTATTCTTATAGTAGATACTCATATCCTTTCCAAGATATTGAATTTTATTCAATTAGTCTTCATTTTTATCCATTTGGCGAGATTTTCGTTAATTTGGCAACATTTAAAAATGTCGCCAAGTTGGCAACATTACGCTAAATTCGTCGCCAAAGTCTCGCCAAGCGTTATGGACGGAGAAATAAGTTATTCTTACAACGGATAAATGACTATTGGAGTTCAAATTCAAAGGTATTACTCAAAGTATCTTTTCTCATGAATGGAACGTGTTAGATCCACAAGAATAATGTCACCAAAATTATCGCATGATATTACATATAAAAAATGAACATGTTTCTTAACAGTTAATATTCGTTTTTTAATTATGGGATTTTTTGATAAATTTATTTGAAAAATGTGCAATACCTCGAGAATAGTTCATGCTAGCGTTCTAAAATTTCTGTCAATCGGTTTCTAAAGAAAAATTACATAAGAAATGTCTATTTGCGTAACTTTATTAAAGGTTTTGATTTTTTGATGAATTTCTCAAAATTTCTCTCGAAAATTTAGTGGGTTCTGAACATTCGATTGTGTTTGAAAACAATAGGCTACCAGTACTCACGGATTGTGATTTTTGTACCATATTTCATTCGAATCGCTCCATTCGTTCGTGAGATATCTTCTCCACAGGCTCACTGACACACACCCACACACAGACATCACTTCAAAAATGTTCGATTCGTGATCAGGGATGCTTGAAACATGCTCTCCCGTCGAAAATTCGAATTCGAATTTTCGACCCCCGTCACAATACTTTCCTTATACATTATGTATATAAGGAAAGTAATGGAAATGCTCAAGAACTCTTTGCAGTCAGTCAGGTTTAGAGATGGTCTACGGGTCTTTGCGTGCCTGCAAAATGGCGAACTGGGGACTAACGTCCGCGGGTGTGGGGATCGGTGCCTGTCATCGAACAAAGGCAAAATATCCAGCGCGTGTATTATGCTTGTGTATCAGACAGGTCGACATAGCTCGAGACGCGACCTCCGTCCATGACACTTAGCGAGATTTTTGGCGACGAATTAGGCGGAATATCGCCAACTTGGCGACTTTTTCAAATGTTGCCAAATTATCGAAAATCTCGCCAAATGGATAAAAATAACGCTAAATCAATTAAAATGACGACTAATTGTCGAAAATTCAATATTTTGGAAAGAATATAAATATCTACTATAAGAAAAACCTATTTTTTTAACTGTAAAAGTAGTAAATTCACTGCATTATGTAAGGAAAGTCATGTGTTGCCCACATCAGATTTTTTTTTTCGATTTCATTTTTCCTTTTGATTTTTATGTATTACAACTTAAACTTATTACACCTCAATTATTTAATCTAAAGAAGTAAAATTAATTATTACAGTATTCTTAAATTAAAAATTTATTACCACAGATACCTATAATTATAAAAACTTTGAAGGTGGAAAGTTATAATTTACTTATGTTATTTATATTTTATTTATTCAAATTCCAACAGCGAATTAACTGCCATACAAGCTCAATCGCAGATCGACATTTTTTATTTGCTACAGATGCAATGTCCTCGACTTTTTTTCTGCTATAATATTTATGACCTTATCCGCAGGTCAGAATCGTAGGAACTTTTCCCGATGCGAGGATTTAAAACCGAAAGTTGAGCCGAAAGTGATTTTTGTTTTAAAATCTTTAAAAAATATTAGAATTTGCTCCTGAGATTTGAAATTGATATATTTTTACTCGTAATTGTCTGCTCTTTCCGGTCGTCTGATTTTTTTTTTCTACTGAGTCTGGATGGTGGAGATAAAGGGGGGAAAACGGTCGAAATCGCGTAAAACATTAAATAACAACAAGAAATAATTCAAGTTTTAAAAATCGGTTTTAATTTGTCACCCCCCTCCCCCGGGTCTCCGATTGCCAAATTTCGTAGCTCTGCGACGCGCGGTCGTTGAGTCTATAGTGTATAAGACACACACACAAATCTACAGACATACATTGCCTTTTATTGTATAGAAATGAGATTCTAGAAACATTTCAAAATAGCACGAAACATTAAGGGTAATATAAGCGCCGGGTTTTCAAAATCTGCATGGGGGTCCACGGGACCAACTCTCAAGGCCCGTCTATGACAAAACAAAACAAAATGTCATTAACCTGCAATTCGGTTTTGCGTGGGCCGTGGGGTCTCGAGCCCCGGAGTGGAGCCCCCCACGAAGTAGGCGCTAATGAGGGGTAAAAAAAAACTTATCAAGTTTCAAGTATACACCTCTCTTAGTGGCGATTGTAAACTAAGGCGAATTTTAGGAAGCGATAGTATTATAAAGGCGATTCCACTACTGCTAAAATGCGAATGCAATAATTATAAACTGCCTACAGGCAGCATGTTAAAAAACAAGTATAATGGAATATTTCATTTTTGGAACTAAAAAGTTGCTTTACATTGATGAAAATTGGAAATTGACACAGAGTTGAACGTCAAGTTTCATTCGTGACAAGAGATTTCTTTCTTTTTTTTTTTTTAGATTTCGGGAGGGGGGAGCTTTAGTCCCTCCCCTGGCTACGTGCCTGACCGTTATATAAAGAGATCAAGTGTAAACAAATCAAGCTATTGGAAGGTAATCGTTGTATGAAAATGGCTGAGTTTTTTTTCCAGTCAAAATTATTTAATTGGAGTCTGAATGAACGTGATATGCATGAAATATTCATTGATTTTACATAAAAAAGCAGACGAAGTGTAAAATGAAATTCTTTGTCATAGTTACATTAATTTCGAAAAAATAATTTAACATGAGATAAGCAAACGATGTAATTTCTATAATAATGAAATATTATAACTGTGACGTAATATTAACTACA
This sequence comes from Amaurobius ferox, assembly GCA_951213105.1. Lineage (NCBI taxonomy): Eukaryota > Metazoa > Arthropoda > Arachnida > Araneae > Amaurobiidae > Amaurobius > Amaurobius ferox. Next base: position 64,804,582 of record OX578149.1, read on the forward strand.
TAAGCACCGTAAGCACTTCGCAGATTATACTTTCGATGACAGCATTTGTATAACGTTCATTTGTGTAACTAGCATTGTCTTTTCGATGAAGTTTTAAGAATAAAATTTCGATGAAGTTTTACTATTTTTGGTTTAAGTAAAAAAATATATCAACACGTTGTTCATCAATTGAATATTCCTGGATGTTAAATGTAAATACTTTAGTATTTTATTTATTAAACAAATGCTAAACCATTGACCACTAGGTCATTAGGCCACGAGCTCTCCAATACTTCAATAATACAGTACAAATTATTTAGTACAGAACACTCGTCCAGATGAGCAGCAGTCATGGGTTGTCCAGAGATACACAAAACGCAGTCAGGCGAAGTAGCCAAATTAAAACGATACGAATAGGCACCAAGACAGTCATGTCCGGTTAAAAGTCTAAACAGTGCCACTGCTGCAGCACGAGGTGAATCGAGAACACAATAAGATCCGCAAAGCACACTCCAATGTTTGTATCTAGAAGAGTGAGAAGCCACACTACGAAACGAATGTTTGAATATTCTTTCAATCTCTAATTTAGCAGAATAGAGCGGCAAGTCTCTGCAAGTCATTTGAAGGATACCAGTTCCCTTTTCTGCTAGAAAATCCGCCCTCTCATTTCCTTGAAGGCCACAATGAGATGGTACCCATTGAAAAGTAACTCTTCTCTCAATTTCCCCCAAAAGTTTTCTACAGTTCTGTACACAGGAGCTTGTACTCTCCTGGGTGCCCGTCAGAGCCTGCAGAGCAGAAGTATAATCTGAAAATATCACTATCTTCTCAAATGGAATATGGCGGACAGCAAACTGTTGTAGAGCTACATGGATAGCCTTAAGTTATCCATCGAAGTGAGTTGAAAATGATTCAACATGCAGATAAAAGAAAAAAGTTCACTAAAAACACCGGCAACAGCACCCCCGAAAAAATCCAACAGAGACCCATCAGTGTAAATATGAAGCCATTCATTAGGAGGGAAACGAGAGCTAATAGTTTCTGAGGCAATATCTCGGAGTGCTGTATGGCAAAGGTCACTTTTTCTCACTGTCAGAACCAGATCCAATCTGACATCAAGTTCCGCATACTCCAATGGACTCACAAGAGATAAAAGTTCATAGGGTGCAGCATTAATCACATTATATTGAGCGTTTTCACGAACGAATTGAATGAAGCCCCTCCGAGTCTTTAAATTACGCGCTTTGTCACAGTCGTAATCTCTCCAGAAGGAATTATTTAGGAGTCTAATTAGCATATTATACAGAATAGCCGCATGCCCTTGTATTAAATTAGTTGAGTGCTGTTGGTTGCACATTATCTGCATAGCCAGTAAAGGAGTAGTCTTGACTCCCCCAGTAATCAAACGCAGTGTCTGATTTTGAAAAACATCAAGAGGCCTCAAGACTTTATCTGAAGCAGAAATCAATACATCGTTGCAGTAATTCAAAACCGGCTGAATATATAACTTATAGGTTGTATTTAAGGTTTTTCGATTGCAACCCCATTTCACTCCCGCCAATCTTTTAAGAATTGAGAGTCTCTTCCTTGCTTTTGATACAACATGGTCAACATGTCTATTCCATGTTAGTTTATTATCAAAGGTGCAACCCAAATAGGTAGAAACATCGCTGTGTTGTAAAACGGTACCTCTGTAGAGGAGGTGAGGAGCAAAGGGTTGCCTATATAAGGTAAAGAATTAACTAGTAGTCTTCTTTAAGTTAATTGTCATATTATTTTCTGCACACCAGTAATCCAGTAGCACAAATGTCGAGTTCAGGGTGGTACTTAACTTGATATGTTCATTTTCTGATGCACAGCACCAAATGGCCAGGTCATCCGCAGAAAGGGCAGTATTAGTAAGTCCATCGAAAGTCAGGATGTCGAGAAGATCATTAATAAAGATATTGAATAAGTAGATGGGACTGATTACAGCACCCTGGGGTAAGCCAGTTTCACTCTGCTTAAAGCTGGACATAGCATCACCAAAACTAGTGCCACAAAAACGCTGAGAAAGAAAGTTCTTAATCCATAAAAGCATATTGTTACATACACCCAGGGCTTGCAATTTTTTGATACACTTGAGTCGCCAAACGCTATCAAAAGCGGCCTCAAAGTCCACGAACACAGACAGAACAGAGTGTCTCTGGTCAAGAGCATCCTTTATGGACTGGCTGAAATAAGTAACCTGTTGACCAGTAGACTGGCATTTTCTAAAACCAGCCTGGGTTGCAGTTAGAAGGTTATTAGATTCAAGATACCAGTTTTAGCGGAACGAAATCATTTTCTCCATGACCTTAGACTTTGCTTGTCAATGAAATGGGACGATAACTGTTCAAATCATCCAAGGGTTTGTCCTTTTTATGAACATAGATAATAATTGCCTACTTCCAGGCCACAGGGACCCCAGAATTCCAGCTGTAATTATAAAGTTCCAATAGTACAGAAAGCGCATTATTGGCAACGTGTTTCAGGAATTCAGGGTAGAAATTATCTGGTCCCGGGCTCTTTCTACACTTTATGTGTCTGATAGCTTCTTTAAGCCCTGAAATATCACAGTTTTGATGAAAACCCTCATGACCAAGAGATTCAGATGAAGCAATTTCACGAATATCTAGTCTAATAAAATTCTGCTGGACCCCTAGATCTCTTCTCAGGAGTTGTTTAAGTGAATAAAAATAATTAAAAGCCCTGGAAATATCCTTGTCATTAGTTAAAATCCTTCCGCCCGCCAACTCTCAAGGGTTCTCTAGAGGGCTCATACGATTTATTCTGTAACCTATTCACGAAATTGAAAACCTTTTTACCATCCTTCCTATAATCAATGTTAGGTATGAAGTCACTGAAGCAATTGCTCTTTGCAGAAAGAATTTCTCTTCGAAAGACAGCAACACATTTTCGCTAGTTCTGAATGGCTTCTTCGATTGTTCAGAAATAATACGAGCAATAGAAGATTTCTTTTTTAGAGTATCAAGATTTTCGTTCCAAAAGGGTTTATAGTTAAACTGCTTCACCCTTGGAATCCATTTTTTAGCAATACCAAAAATGATATTTGCAAATCTAGTAAAAGCTTTATCAATACTCACATTGTTTTCACAAAATCTAAAGTAGTCTCGAAGATAGACTCAAGTTCCAAAGTAAAATTCCTCCAGTTGGCTTTTCTAAAATTCCATCTGTTTCTAAGAAATTTTCCTGGAGTCTTATATATGATGATGTTAAACTCAGTAACAATCATGCGATGGCCTAAGCCGGAATCATAAATAACTTATTTCACAGTATCACTGACGATGTCTGCAGAAGCTAAAGTCAGATCTGAATTAGTGCCATTGCCATTAGAGTGTAGGTAAGTTGAAATATCTGAGTCATTGTATATAAAATCTAATTTATCAGAATTCAGAAGATCCTCCATCACCATCCCAACAGAATTAAGATCATTGTAATTCCAGCGTTTGCAATGTGCATTAAGTGTGTCTCCGCATAAGACTGTTTTACTGGAGAAGGCCAGGGGGCTAAAGTCAAGTTTGGTGTTACCAATGTGGGATGAAACAACCATAAATCTTAAAGTGCTTCCTCATCTTCCATACATCTAATAGCACTATTTCAGCGCCGTTATATGTGGAGAAATCACGGATTTCATGTCAGATATCAAGTAGTTCCTAGTACCAACAAGAATACCACTGGCATTTCTTCTCGATTTAGGAAGAATCCCAGTAGAATACTGTCCAAAAGTGTGAAATTTCAACGAATCGAAAGTCAAACTGGCTTCAACTATAATAAAAACATCTATATCATATGATTTCAAAATTGTCAACATCTGAGTTCTTTTTTCATGAGAAATACCACCAGCATTCCACTGGAGAACTCTCAGTCGATGTATATCCTTAAAAAGACGGTTTGCACAAGAATTTGAATGCATCATAAAAATACCAGGAGAGCGGTAGAAGCTGTAGTAGACTTAGAGTTACCCAGGATGCACCATGAGGAGGCCTGCTACGTTACATTCCATACTTTAGTATCATCAGTATCCATTTTCTTAAAGGAAAATTCATTGAATAACACACTCTCATCTGTGGCAATTGCAATTGATGAAAAAAAACATTTTGTTCCTGTAAACGTCCCCATTTTGGAATTTTTGTAGATTCATCCACTGAAATTTAATATAATTTATAAGTTAGAGATGGGCGAATAAAATTGTTCTAGAATTCGAATATTCACCAAATCTTGACTATTGGAATATACTGAATAGTAATTTCAATTTTTTAATAAATAACATATACATTTATAAAATATCATTAATTATTAGTTACTAAATCAAGAAAGTAGAAAACCCTGGCCGCCTGACTCACCCGAGGGTTTGAGCAGCAATTTGAGAGGCCAGTAAATCAACAAAGTGTAAAACAATTCATAAAATCACATTAACTTAGAAAATAAACTTTATTTTAAATTTTAATTATTATGTGGGTTTTTCTTTTAAATTTATTTTAGGTAATCTTTACTACGATAATTGAATAAATATAAAAAGTTTCTTGCAGATTTTTTTTTAGAAATTAAGCATTCAAAAATGTTTCGGATCTAGTATACTTATTTTTCGCCACAAATTAAAGCAGGGGTGCTTAGGCGTTGCTCTTATAAAGCTGTTTAAGGCAGTGTTATTATATCCATCAAAAAGAATTCTTTCAAGCGATAATACGGGCTGTTTGTTTTCCTGTAGTCGAAAATGTTGCTTTCATTTAGTGGAAGCAAACTTTCTACTATGTCCTTTCGATTTTTTTTTGCTGGAAAATCTTGTCTTTTTATACCCGAAAGTGCTATTAATAATTGCGCAATATTTGGGATTTTCAAATTTCTTCCGTTTACTCAATATTTGATATCAGCATATGAGAAAAAACCTGTGGGTCTACTGACAAAGTAAGAAGAAGCAAACCTACAGGATTTATTTTGTTGGTGAGTCGAATCCCGCTCAATGTAAACGTGTTTAAAACATAGCATGTCCTAAAAATAAAACAAGAAAGATCAATCATGCATAAAGCATTGATTATGAAACACTTTCCAACTTCAATGCAATTCCATTTAAACATCTCTAAAAAGCGATACATTCCTCAGTAATAATTAAAACATTATCACAATAATACATTAATTTATTATATTTGAAATCTTAAAAGTCCATCGAAATAAATGAACTTCATTCAAATGACGTTAATTAAATATAAATTCCCTGGCTCCTCGGTAATGTTTTTAACTTTATTATAATACTACAATAATTTATTATATTTGAAAACTTCATCAAAATCAACTGCAATTTATTCAAATGACGCCTTCGAAATATAACACGTCTGGCTATCTCTATAAAATCAGTATTTCATTCATAACATTTTCCCATTCATTTCATTCATCAAAATACTATAATAATTTATTTTATTTAAAAACTTAAGACCATGAAGGAACAAGTAATTAAACTCTATGCTTAAAACTTCATCGAAAAAATATCGTCCTTCTCTCTGTAAAATCAATGAATATTTCATTCATATCAATTATGCAGACTCCATGAGCTAAATAATTTTGCGTTAAAGAATTGCAGTAATTCTTATACAACTCATTCTACATATTTTGCTGTTTACATTTTACATAAGTGAAAAATAGGCTTTGTTCTAGAAATAATCAAATTTGGATGATCATTTAAACTCAAATATATTGTAATTGCGTTGTTTCAGTGTGTAGATGCACAGAATTTAAGCAAAAATAAAGCGGTTTTAGGGCAGATATAACACTCAATATGAATTAAAAAGAACTTTAAAAATCACGATTTTGAGACAAGATGGATGCCATATTTCATTTTGAATTGGGTCACGTGATCTCTGGTCACGTGATCGCTTCATATAAGAGGTGTAATTATTATTTTAATTTTGATTTAAAAACTACTGAATATATTTTGAGGAATTTTTTTTATATATTTTATGGGATAATTTGAATATTACCTAAAGTTTTCGAAGAAATTTGTAAATTTTAAATCCGCTTAAAAAGTGTTTGAAGAATTAGGTCCTATAGGGCTCAATGTATTTAATTTTTTCAACCCGGGTTCAATCCACAACTAATTGGGTGATATTATTCATTTATATTCTCATAGGTCCCACAAACCGTCTGAACAACATCCTAAAATTTCATTTTGATTAAGTCATTTTTACGGCAGTTATTGTGCTAACGGACAGACAGACAGACAGACACACAAACAGAATGAACAAAGTCATAAACACTTTTCAACTTTGTTGTAAAGTGTTTATGACTTTGTTCATTCTATTTTTAACACTTTCAACTTTGTTGTAAAGTGTTAAAAATAGAGTCGTTCCCCATATGTCCACCAGAGAGCGCCATCTGAGTTAGAATGTCTTAGACCACGGTTACTCCTCAGGATAAGAAATGCCCTTCGAAATAGGAAATGTCCTCTGATGTGTGGCTCATTTCTTCTGCCAAAAATCACCTTTTAACTATTTTACTGGAATCACCTATAGGGTAGGAGGAAGGGAAGGGAGTGTAGAACACATATGATACAGTGAGGAGGTTCTCTGGGAGGAAGTACTGAAGGAAGATTGGGGGTTGAACTGCTCCGGTTCTCTGTACCCTCACTGTGCTCCGAGCACGGGTTTTCAAATTATTCGCAGATGTCTAAACCTGTATTTCACTCAAAACTAATATTTTAAATTAATTCGCTATGTGACCTTTGTTAGGTTACATTTTTCCTGATTTTAATGTATAAAATGTTGGGAGTTGGAGTTACCATTCTGCGAAATCGTTTTATATACCATATTCTATTAAAATATTAGTGGAACCTTTGGACGGTTTACTAAATATGTCACTTTTGATATTTTGCAATCTCATACTCTGTTGAATGATAGAATAATGTTATCCGTTTTAGACTAAGTCCGGCCTTTAGATTTAAGTCTGTCTGTCACACTTAATCCTGTCCAAATTGCTGCATTTGAATAAAAAATTCATTTAAAACCTGTCGGTCTATAAATACAATAAAAAATAATTTTATAATTTTAGTTGCAGAATTAGGGACAATATGAAATCTACACCAAAAAGTTATTTTCCATTTCCTTATTTTTTCTTGGTCACTTTAGCACCAGCGGCAATGTTGATTTGGAATGAAACCATCTGTTGAAAAATTTACGTACCCTCTTTCATTTTTATTACATTTAAACAGCATTTCAATGCACCAAAAAAACTGTGAATGTGAAGAGTAGGCGTGGTCAAAAGTGGGTGTGGTCATATATATATATATATATATATAAACTCTATGTGTCGTAAACTAAACGCCGTTTACTACATAAAGGCTTTTCTTTTCTTACACAGAGGGAAAAAACTTATTTTTCTAAACTCCTCTAAATTCGCTTAGTATTCTATATCGAATTATCAATTTGGCAGAAACCTATTTGATATTGCACTTTTATTTACATCAAAATATAAAAAATATCTTAGTAAAATGTACTTTCTACTGTTTTTCATTGATCTATTAAATTATAACATTTTCCAACAGTGCTCATCTTCAAACCTCGCAAGTCACATTTTGACATCCATAAACTTATATAATAATTAGTCCATTAACTAGATAATGTCCCTATATGTTATTTACCAGTTACCGTATCAGTCATTGATAAAAAAATTTGGGACGTCATACCAATTGAATGTCTTTAACATTAATTATAGTGTAGGATAATTCTTCTTTTTGGTTGGCAACAGTTTTAATTTCTCTTCTTACAAATTCTATTTTGTGAACTGCTCTTTTTAATTGGCTGTCAGTACTTAGGTGACGAAGTAGATTAATTTTGTTGGATAATTTCAGTTACTTTCGGAGTTAACTTTGTTATTCTCAACGAAACCATACATATGGATAAAAAATTAATCATCATAATCTATATCTTCAAAAGTTGGTTGTACCAATTTTGCCACGCTGCGCCATCACAATTCCATCTAAACAACACCTTGAGGTTGTTTGAACTTGGCCCGGAATATGTATTTATATATTACGCTACCTCATTTTTTTCAGATATGAGTGTTTTCATATGAGTGTTTTCATACCCCTCCCCCTCTTGCCTTCCGAATAGTTTTAATTGAACTTAATAAACAAATCTATTTATGGTGATATTATCAGGATAAAACTAATTTTTGCTTCTAATAATTTATTATAATTCGATTATATATTAGCATTGTGACTTTTATTTGCCTGTTTAATAGCAATATATTGTCTTTTGATAATTTTTGTTTATAATAGTGCTAGGGTTTCTTTCGGTGTAATTTTTTTTGCATTCGTTGTCTCGGTTTTAAAATATTTATTTTTATTGTGGGGGATCTTTGTTGTGAAAAGTATGTTATATATTTGACATATTCCTATGCCTCGTTCTTCCCATTGATTTTCAGCATATCCGTGTTGAAAAGGCTAACTCGTTATTCGAAGTTTCTGCAAGTGAGCGAAATTTTCTTTGTTTGAGAGAATCGTTTCTACTTACAAAATAGTTTAATGGATGCCCAATAAGAGGTGAAAGATTGTAACTGCAAGAAGATCGGAAAGCGTTATTTTTTACGTTAACCATTTTTATATGCAGCTATAAATAATTATTCGTTAATAGAATATTTTTTTTCTACTTTTGTTGCATTTATCCCTAAAAATGTCTCAATTCAGTCTTTGTCTGCATACTTTGGTCTGATAATGAGCATTAAAGTTATTTAAATCAGTATTATACAGCAAGTTGTTGAAAACGCTTTCAGTGCTTTTAATTATACATCTATCATTTCTATAAACATCCAAGAATAGAATCACACCATCTACCAAAGGTATAGCACTAATAAAAAGAAAATTAGTACAAACCACTGGTCTGTTACAGGGTGTGCCTCTCACCACACATGTGGTTAATGCATGATGGGGCCCCACCACACTTTTCACCGAGATCCTATTCTTCTAAACTGCGACATCCCAGACAGTGGACTGGGCGTGGAAGACTTGTGGTTTGGAGTCCGTAATCCACTGGACCGTAATCCACTGAACTTCTTCTGGAGGCACATGGAAACATTGGTATACGATACACCTGTGGACTCCTTAGACGACCTCGTTGCGAGAATCGGTGTTGCTGTGGGCAATATCAACACCAAACGAAGACATGTATCATTCTATATTTATGTCAAAAATTTAAACTGTGCGACTCTTCAATTCTTGAATGCAACAACGAATTGATAAAAAGTGTAAAATTGATCAAAATGATTTCAAATCAATGCAAATGTCGACCAATTGATAAAAATTCAATATATTGGATACAATATAAGAATCTACTATAAGAATAACATATTTCTCCGTCTGTAACACTTTGTGAAAATGTTGCCAAATTGACGAAAATGTCGCCAAATTGATAATAATGACGAAAAATTAATGAAATTCATGAATGAAATTCAAATGACGAAATTCATGGTTAAATTCAATATTTTGGAAAGAAAATAACGAACGACCTATTTCTCCGCCCGTCCGTAATGCTTGGCGAAAAATTTGGCGGGATGTCGCAAACCTTGCGATTTTTTTAAATATTGCAAGAATGACGAAAATGTCCCCAAATTGATAAAAATGACGCTAAATAGGTAACAATGGGGATAAATAGGAGGTAATGTTTTGCAAATTTCTAATCCCTTCTTAAGACGGACATATATTCCAGTTTATAGGAAATGCGCTTCTCTTCATTTGTTTGTAACACTTCACGATACATATGGCTATCTTGGGGAAAAATCTAGTGAAATATTGCCCTCTTGGCGATATTTAGCCCAGAGTGGCGGAAATATCGTCAAAATTGCAAAAATAATGCAAAATCGATATATTTATTATAAAATATTTTAATATATGGACTATATTGCTCATTGAGGATGCTATCAATATTGATAATTTTTAATTTAGAGTTGTGTCGAACACATTGTGTCGAACAAGTTAATTGGGTACGAAATAGCTTTACATGTTGTCATCCGGGAACGCACCAAAAGTACAATTGAACGTTTCAAGCACTGTGCCGTGAACTTTTTCATCATTTCTTAACTGTAAAAGAAGTAAATTCGTTGCATTATATAAGGAAAGTCATGTTCTGCACATATACGATTTTTTTTAACGATGTGTCGTCATCTTGAAATGCGACAAGTAGTAAAATGGAAAAGGATGTTGTTTATAAACTCTGAGAAATGTGTAATTTCAAATAAGTATTCATTGCATGAAAGATTTTGTGCGGAAAAACTGAAACTAACGCATGTAAAGAAAAAATAGTTTTATTCTGTAGAGAAAATAGTAATTCTCACTTCATATTTTTATTTTGTGATAAATTGACGAAAATATCTAAATATTGCTTTCAGACAACCACCAGTAGAGAAATATAATTATTTATAATATAGTATTTTTTCATCAGAATGAAATTGTCTTCTTCTCTTGTCTTTAAGTTAAATAAAGCAAGATAACATTTTTAGCTGATCTTGTGGTATGTAATTCATAGAACTTGGGTAAATTTTATACTTTCGTTCTTCTGATTTATCCCTAGATCTATTGGTCATTACTGGTTTTCTCCAAACAACTTTGGCTTACTATAGGAAAACGTGCCACACGCCTTGTCACAAAAAGGTTGGGTTTCTTAAAATCTCGCCAAGATTTATTTCTCCATGGCTGTCGCGACAGCAGTGGCTGACAATGCGAACAACACAGACAGCCTTCCCTGCAATACTTATGATTTTAAACTTCGATGCTTTCTAACTACGGCCAGCGAAAGGAATTTTATAAGCCACGAAAACAGCACTCCGTTAAATAAAATAAAGAAATTTAAGTATTCTACAGTTCTTGAATGAATTTCTAAAACAGAATAAAAAACTACTGGTTTCTGAAGAAACATAAGCCAAATCATTAAGTAATTTATTAACTTTAATTTATTAACTAATTTATTAACTTTAGGAAATTTATTCTGATAAATACTTATGAATAAAACTATAAAATCATACAGTTGCTGGATTTTGTGCTGCTGCTTGATTGCGTGGGCTAAACCTGACATGCGGTATTAATGCCCGGCACAATCCCTGACATTTTTCGTTGTTTTTTAGGCAAAACGATAACTTTGCATAAAGTAACATTTATTTACAGTAATTTTTTCAGATCTATATACATCACAATAATACTTTGCAGAGATTCTGCGGCAGGCGGATAAGTCCTGAATTTTGGACCGTTAAGTTCGAAGCAGTCGAACGGAGGTTTCGACTGCTGAGTGCCAAGGTTTGATGAGCAATTCGACGGAGGTTCGATCGATCAAGTCGATATTTTAGGAGATAGTCTAATCCGAATTGATGAAAGTTTTTCTCTCGATTGAATTTTGTATACTTTCCAGAACGAGTGACTGACCATCTCATTGGTCGTCGTCGGTCTGGGTCTCATTTATGTGGTGTCCCCCATGCCCGCCACGTGTTTTCAATGTGCATCATCGTATTGCTTTTCACATATACCGGCGATGAAAATATGGCTTACAAATGCCAATATACTGTCAGCAGCGTTAAAGTTATGTGCAAATCCCCATCGGGAGTCTTCGAAAGTCAAGCGTCCAAAACAGGAAACGGTATGCGGTTTCCTCACTTATCAGATACACAGACAAACGCCGCCTCTAGTTCGTTTTGGTGGAGGTGGCATAAATATCGATAGTTAACCGCCACACAGTATATAACAGAATTGAAGAAAATAAGCTGTTTCGAGAGCTAAATGAAATAACTTCATCAAAAAACGAAAAAAGAAAACATATTCTTTAAATTTATCTGAAAAATTCCAGAAGAACAAGGCTAAAGAAGTTTAGAATATAAAGAAATGGCAAACAGGCGGTTTCAAAAAACTACATGAACTACATTAATTAAATTCAAATTACTTTTGATCAAAATACTTTTTAAATACCAATGAATAAAAGCTGCGAAATTAAGAAGTATATAACAATAAACGTAGTAATCTATGATCAAACAAATGACAAGGCGATTGCTTGACTGCCAAATCTGGCAATATCTCTTCTTTCAGCGAAAAGTCAACATTCAAGAACAAAGCCTATTCCCATAGCCAGCCAAAGCTGTGTGGAAATGCTAGTTTAGTCTTTTATTCTGTCTATTCATAAATAATCGCAAATAACAGAAATCATATTTTTCCGTATTAAGGCAATCTACCGAAACGTTCTACTGTTTTTCTTGATTTCTTGGTATTCTTACTTGTGACTCATGCAAAAACTGAGTATTCATTATAATGAGGGTGTTTAAAAAGTAAACAATTTAAGTTTTTTAAACCATTGGTTGTAAAGACATAGCAAAATTGGTTGTAGACACATAACACATTGTTACAAACACAATTGTAAAATTGCTTTAAATAAGGAAGTTATGACATAGTAATTTAAATTATGTGCAAGATTTTGGTGAAAAAAGTAAATACATTTTTATACAGCCCCTCTAACAAAACATGCCAAATTACAAAAATGTTGCCCATACCGTATTTAATAGAAATGACAAAATTTTGGCTCTAATGCGTTCAAATTGGACATACTTATCATTGAATAAAATTTTAATTGGCATTAAGCATGCACAAAATTAATTTTAAAATGATTATACTGCAAATAATTACTAAAATTTTAACACATTTTCAAATTTATTTTACGAAGATATTTCAGTAAAACTATTATGTGTTATCGCAGTTTCTATTTAAGTATCCAAGTACACACTATAGTATCCAAGTATCCAAGTACACGCTTAAGTATCCTCTACATAATTAGAGCTCGGGGCTGTTCAGTAAAGATGTAATTTGTAAGTAAATTATTACAACGAACGCAACCGATCTCCTAGTCCGAGTTTCGAATGCAACCGATCTCCTAGTTCAGAAAGCAACCGATTTCAAAAATAAAAGAGCGAGATTATTATTTATAGATTTTGTTTGGAAAACATCTAACAGAACAACAAACTCACAATTATCAGTTTTGCTGTGAATAACATCTGTACTTGGAAAATACTTATTTTGTCGAAAATATGGTACAGATTAAGAATGTGTAAAAACAAATTTTAATAATTTAATATTTTGAACTATTTTTCGAAATAAAAGATTAAAAATATCTTTGAAACTATAGGGAAAAAAATAGATATAAGTAGCTAGCGACAAGAATGTTCAGTAGTAAATCCAGTTTCCAAATCTATAATTTGTTTTTATTAAAGTCTTATAGTTCACGAGAAATAGCCTTATCAATTTGAAATATATAGAAAAGTTTCCGTTTTTCAAGTTTGTAATGCTTATAAATCAAAAACTAAAAACGCTAGCTATAAACTATAAGATGTAATTTATAGCTCCTTGAAAGCCTCATAAGAATATATAATGCGTTTTTGAATAAACTTTCTAATGTTTGAACTATAGTGGATATAATTTCAATATTTTAATATTTTGATTTATTAAGGTTTTCTAATAGGGAGAAAGAGGTAACATTTCATATGCCACAAGTGTTGCAGTTCAATATGATTTCCCCATAGTGAAAGATTGGTGCACACGTACGAGACATTTTGTTTTGTTTTAAACAGATTAAGCATTAAAGAAAACATTTAGCTTCTAAATATGTTTAAGATTTAAGATATTTGAAGAGAAGAATAAGAAATTTGTAATTCTAGTACGTATCCCACATACATCCGACTCAAGCCACGACGATTTTTGGACCTTATTTGGGGGTTAAAATAACTTTTAATCAGAATAAACTTGTTAGATCCGATTTTGAGTAAAATTTAGCGGAGACAGTTTTATGTTCTTTATTTACGATGTCTGTCATGTTTAATAATAGCAGCAGACGTTACAAAGCCAGTTTTAATAGCACTTTGACCCGAGAGGTCAATTAGGCCATAAACCTAAGCGGCTACATATAGCCACGAGAATGGTTATAAACGTTGACCAATTATGCAAGATGTCTGATCGCATTGCCCTAAGGTCAGCCCTATGATAGCGTAAGAAGTGGTACTGACCCCAGGCAAAGGAGGCGGCAGCCGAAGTTTCTAGGGAGATATTGAAAACTTCGACACGACACAGAACTACTACTACGACATAATTTACGATGGCTTCGAGGTGAGAAGATATTTCTCATAGAGAGATGCAGTAGAGAAGTATTCCGCAAGTTTGCAAACAGGGTTTCCGTAGAGAATCCACAGGAATGAGGAGAAGCAGTAAGAGTTGGAACCCAATACGTAGAATTGAGGTCAGTACGATACGCTGATGCAAGAATTGTGGTCAATGGGCAAAGCCGAAAGTGAAGGTGTGTGCCCATTAATAATTGTTGACCGTCATAAAAGCAATTTAGGCATTTTAATTAACTGGTTTCACATTGTCTCTCTCCGCCGCAATTAATAAATAATTGCTGTAACGGATTTAATAAGTAATCTATGTTGTTAATGAATGATTTTATTTTAAAGTATAAATGCTGCAATTAATTGTAGTATTATGCTAATAAATATTCTTTTACAGCACTCGCACTGAAGTTACATAAGGTGGGTTAACGCGGTATTGCATGTTACAAGGCAATGCAATTAATTAACTTCAATGAACTTCAACTTTCGTCTTTATCCTGCACCACACAATTGCCAGTCCTTAATGTTTTAAGAAATCAACTGCAGAAAATATATTGTTTCAAAGCGCTGCTAAATGATTCCCGCAGGTCACTTCAAATTGTAAATGGCCCCTGGATTCGTAAGTTGCGCTGATTACGAAGCATAACGGAGAATTACGATGGAATGGTGTAAGTCAGAATATGTGTCAATTTATTTCGTCTTAAATTTGCGTTTTTGAGATTCAATTTGTTATCTTAATTTGACTAAATAAAGCATGGTTAACACTTTTTATCATTTAGCTGTTTTCGTGAGAGAGGCTGTATAAAAATTAATTTTTTTACTTTTTCACACAAATGTAGCACATTTTTTAAATTTCTATTGCAAAATGTCTTACAATATTTAAAGAATTTTTGCAATTGGAAATATGTATCTCCAACTAACGATTTAAAAAAATGTCCGCTGTTTATTTTTTTGTAAACATCATATATATCGAAATACATTGGGTCTTGGTATCGAGTGAGAACTCTAGTTCAGTTGATTGATTTACTATGATAAAATATTTCATTTTGATTTTAAAGCAACTATTTCAGGACTATTGGAAGTAGCTGCGAAACGCATGAATAGAAAATGTCTGAAATAATTCATAGAAACTGAAATTATGTGTGCGGGGGGGGGGGGATTCGAATTGCCCAAAAGTAGAAAAAAAGACACTCCATTACATCATACATACGTATATTTGTATATTTTTCAAGCATTAACTTTCTATTAAAAACTCTTTATATGATGTGGATTACAAATTCAACAGTTGAAAGTTATTTATATTACGATGCAAATACTAAATCTTGCTAAATTTTAACAATGGCTTAACAAATGTTCATGATCAAAATGTCATTTATTTTTAAATGTCACTTAATAAGTGCATAAATACTTCAATGATCGATAATTTTGGACCATCAATAAAAAATTACAGCTTAATCCTTAAGGTTATTTCTAGTTTTTTATAAGGAAAAATAACATTCGCGAAAGCACAATTAGAATATATGCGGATGAACATTTTATACTTGTTATATTTATATTAAGCATTGTTACAGAAGTACATCTTTATTACACTACTGTAAAAACTTTAAAATATAATTACTTCAATTCGATAACTGATTTACGTTTAAAAGTAGAAAAAAATGTACTATGGTAAAACCCTCTATATGGGTTCATGATTCAGTCTACACAGTGTGATTTAAATTCTAGTCATATGTCATCGGTAACGAAAAAGTTCTCTTGTAATGGAATTTTGACTATAAAACTTTTATATGCACCAAATGCTCTGCAGGAAAAAAATATAATTTTCACAAGTTCTATACAAATGTGCAATGCTTTTAATACAGATATAAAGTTTTCCCTGTGCCTAGAAACTTCACATATGGAAAGGACTCTTGATAAATATGTATTGGATTTGTTGCTTGCTTGTAGGTAATTTAATTACGTCACATAGGTATGCAGCATGCTAAGCTTCAGTTTGAATATCAACCATATCAGAGTAAGAGGCATGGAATGAATGGTCAATATAATGCAGTCCGTTTCAAAATTATAAGGCCACTCAAAATTCCATCCCCTCTCAACAAAGATAACATTGAATATGAATTTCAAAGAAGGTGTATGAAACGAAACAATTTTGAATTGTTGATTTAGCTTAAAACAAAACAGATCGAATATCTTTTTCGTACCAAACGATTTTTCGAAATCACGGTGTTACATAAATATAAGATCATTAGTTTTTCTAATAATGCAGACGAGTTTTGTTTGATTTCGGAGTTTAACTGTAACCTAAACCATCTAAAAAGGTTGGAAAGAAGGTAAAAGGAAGAAATTCATAATTGAACTGTTTGATTCTTTGGATTATTAAAATGCCTCGTGGAAGTGATTTATATGAAGTAGAAGTGCGAGAAGTTTGGTTCTACAACGGAAAAGAAAAGTCGGAACGTGAAATAAGTAAAATTCTTAATCGTTCTAAAACGGCTATTCACAAGATTTTGAGTAAAAAAGAATTGTATGGAAAGCAAAAGAGATCTGGCCGCAAAAAGCAGTTATCAGCTGGTGATAATAGGCAAATTTTCAAACTCGCAACGAAAAACTACCAGTCCACTCGTAAAATAGCACAGCAGACAAGTAAACAAGTGTCTCATGTAACTGTGTGGCGAAATTTCAAGTCGAATGTTGATACTAAACTTTGGAAACTAAGAAGCAAACCACGACTTCTTAAACATTATAAGGAAGCACGTCTGAAGTGGGCAAATAATGTCATGTCCTGGAACTCTACATGGAAAAATATAATATTTTCGGACAAGAAAAAATTTAACTTAGACGGCCCCGAGAGCAATGACTACTACTGGCATGACTTAAGGCAAGAATCTCGTGAGTTCTTCAGTAGGCAGATGGAAGGCGGTTCCGTTATGGTGTGGGACGCTTTGGACAGTTATTCGGACAGTTCGGACAGCGAACTCGGACAGTTATCAACGGATGTTATACGGAAGTCTGATACCCTTCGGGCCACTTTTAGAAGGACCGGAATGGAAGTTCCAACAAGATAATGCTGCCAGTCATGCATCTAAATCAACAAAAGCATGGTTCAAAAGAAAAAAGATTGATGTTATATCATGGACTAGCCATAGCCCTGACCTAAATCCCCATAGAAAACCTGTGGGATTATTTGTCTCGCCAAGTATACGAAAACAACAAACAGTATCATTCGGCATATGAATTGGAAGTCACCATTATGGAGAAACGGGACAATATGCTGGAATCTGCCCTTTATAATTTGATTAAATCGATGCCAAATCGTGTGTTTCAAGTTATTCAGGAAAATGGTGGAGAAACAACTTACTAAATTTGTTAAAATTTAAAGTAACATACAAACTTCTATTTTTATCGGCAATAAAATGCAATACTGATCTCATGAAAAATGAAATTGTCCTTTGAGTAATCATGCAAAAACAAGAGGATCGTTTCAAGTCACATATGGGAATTAATATGCAGGGGAATACCGCGACTTGAATTGTTCGAACCCAACATATTGTATCGGAAATGGAAATCAATTAGTAGAATACTTTAACTAACTGGAGCTTCGTGTTGAAGAAAAAACAAGAAGAAATGACTTAAAAAGAAATGAAAAAATGTTTCGTAAATGCATGAAAAAAAAACATGATTTAGTTGAGTTTAACTTAAATGTTAAGAAGTGCGATATATAAAGAATTACAAAAGATGGATATTAATGATACCTATATTATATAAAAGGAGAATCTCCGAATCAGAAATGACGATATGTTTAATGTACTTTCAGCTATTGGGATATTGTCAATATGCAGACAATCTTTCAGGATTTTTTGACTAAACACAATATATGAATTAATTGACTAAACACATCATGAGTTTTTGTCAAAATAAAACAAATGGGGTATTAAATTGAAAATATTATTAATTCCTTAAATATTCAAATGCGAAAGCCGTAATTGATGTAATCTAGCTAAAAATGAAATTCTGATCATTTAAAAATATTTCTTTTATATCAATTTCTTTATTATTTAAATCAGAAAAAATTTAATAATAATCGTTTGCCTAATAAAGACATTTGATTGCACTATCCATTGAAAAGGGTGTCATTGCCTCCGAAGAGGTTGGACTTCTACCTGTTGGTCCGCGGAAGGTATTTTATTTCCCTTCTACCACCCAAAGGAAAATCCAATGAAGAGGCTTTCCTCTATCCGCCACCTGAGGACGCGCCTTCTAGGGGTTACAGGCTCATCCGAGGGAAAATATGTGGCACTTCATGGGGCTCAAGACCTCAAACTCTAAAAAGCACCTTCTGCACTGTTATTAGACCAGTGCTTGAATATGCCGCCCCAATTTGGACTCCGGCCTCTTCTTCTGTTAAACAGAAACTCGACTCCGTCCAACATAGAGCCTCTAAAATTATTTTAGGTGCAGTTTCATCAACCAACAACAAAAAGGCCGAACAGGAATGTGGCCTGCCTTCCCTAGAAAGTAGGCGCAACCTTGTCACCATCAAGTTCACTAACAAACTTCGCTGTAACGGCACAGACCATATCTCTACTAGAATCCTCAATAAATGGAAAGAAACTACCAGGCTTAAACGGTACTCGACTCTCCAGCTTGATAGAGACATCAGAAAACAGATCAATTTGGAACATTCTTCTTTGGATTTCCTTCAAGAGCCCTCCATTCCTAGAAAACCACCCGAGAATACCAAGTTTGGTTTTAAATTGCTGCAACCGTGTTCTAAAAAAGAAGACCCTGTAGCTCTCAGACAAAAAGGACTTGAAACAATAGAAAAGCTCTCCCAGGGAAGCTATGCAATTGCCTACACTGATGGCTCCTCTGACAGATCCCTCAACAATGGAGGTGCTGGAATTTTCATCCTCTTTCCAGATGGTAGAAATTGCAAACACAAAATCAATACAGGAATAATAGCTTCTAACTTCACTAGTGAACTCTTAGCGATTTAAGAAGCCCTCGCCTTATACCTAAATGACTCTCAAGCTATAGATTCTACAGAAGGAATAGCAATTTTTTCAGATTCTAAATCCGCTTTAGAAGCTATCAGAAACGGAGAGACCAACATCACATCCGAAATTATAGTCCTTCTCGAATGGTTGCACAGCAAGGGAAGATCCTGTGTCCTACGATGGATACTTGCACATGTCAACATTGAGGGAAATGAATGTGCGGATTCTTTGGCCAAAGAGGCTAGAGAACTTGATCAGAAGAGCACCACCATCACACTTGCTGATGCTAACGCAGTGGCCAGATATAGAATAAAGACTCACACATATAAGAAACCCCTTTTAACAGAATTCGATTATCCCAGAAATATAACATCCACTATTGCCAGGCTAAGAACTGAGCATTATAGGGGCATGAAGATCCATCCGGACAAAACAAGAACCTATGTCCCTTGTAAAAACTGCCCCGAAGTCCAGCTCACGCCCAACCACATCTGGGCATGCCCAACTGCTGCGGTGTATCTTTTGAAGATTGGCATAGTTCCACTCAGGGATTCATTGCGGGAGATCCTCTACAACTGGGATGCATCAACATTGGCAGAGACTGTGATCAATGCTTTTGAAGGAATCTAGACCACTACTCCACTGCAATATTACTTATCCATGGACGCGCGAACAACAACAACAACAAGACATTTGAATTAATTGGGTTGCTAAGCATCATGATATAATTTTCTTAATAACTTTTGCGGAAAATATGGCATTTGCATAATGCTATTTCAATGGAAGGTTTAGTTGTTGTTGTTGCTGTTGAGACCCAGACCGTCCAACCTACCAGAAAGGTGTAAGGTAACTGTTTGGACGGCCGGAAAGAGCCACCCAATTTAGACCAGAACCCAGTGGGGGAGGCATCCACATGGACCGCACCCTTCTTCCCATTACCACCAACCTCTCGGAAGGACTTACGGATCCACATGTTTAACGAGATCGTACTCCGCGTGAACACAGAGGAAGTTTTGGCAGCGGAGGGAATCGCACCCGGGCCTGCCGAGTGCAATTCCCGCGCGCTAACCACTGGGCTACCGCGCCCTGAAGGTTTACTGAAAATGTATTGACAATTATTTGAATAAAATGCCTGATTAAGCAATAAATACCATGGGTTATTTTTTAAAATTTTATTAAAATATTACTGGCTAACTGAATGGAATCCATTCATCTTTGCTCCCAGAGTGAATTTGAGTAATTATAATATTCATTTTAAGCAAATTTGCAGCAATATTAATCTTTTAAATCACGTATTTTAATGTAAATTATCGAATTATTTGTGAACAAACATAAATACAGCATTTCCTTACGTTCCACATTGTTTGTTCTACGATTTGTAGAAAATTTTAAGCTTACAAATTTAATGAATATTATTGCTTTACTGACAAATTATTATTCCTTTACGTTGAACGGAGAAACAAAAAGGAAGCAAATAGCAGAAGATATCTGGAAAACCTACTCGTAGTGGGTCTACAAGTCGAGACGTCAAAAGTTAGTACTCTGGCTTTCGCTATCGGAGGTGATGCCCTAGCACACTTTTCCACTGAGATCCAATACTTCAAAATATGACATATCCCTGGCGGTGGATTGGATTTGGTGAACCTGTGGCTTGACCTCCACGCTCCCCGAAACTTAATCCACTGGACTTCTCTGCTTCTGAGGGGATATGGAAATACTGGAGTAAAAGACACATGTCGACACATGTCGTGTGTATATATATATATATATATATATATATATATATATATATATATATATATATATATATATATATATATGTATATATATATACATATTTCCATTTGTATTAGTGAATGAAAGACTCAAAGTAGATGTGCTTAAAGTGGCGTTTTAGGACGATGGTGCACAGCCGACACTGGCGAATGAAAGGCTGTCGCGCCCTCTCGCAGAGCCCTGGTGTGGTGTTAGATTCCTTATATTATAATTAATTTCCGTTAAAGCGAAAATTATCTTATCGCACTACAAATGAAAAAACATCTGATGTGAGCAGCACATGACTTTCCTTATATAATGCAATAAATTTACTACTTTTACAGTTAAAAAAGTGTTATTCTTATAGTAGATACTCATATCCTTTCCAAGATATTGAATTTTATTCAATTAGTCTTCATTTTTATCCATTTGGCGAGATTTTCGTTAATTTGGCAACATTTAAAAATGTCGCCAAGTTGGCAACATTACGCTAAATTCGTCGCCAAAGTCTCGCCAAGCGTTATGGACGGAGAAATAAGTTATTCTTACAACGGATAAATGACTATTGGAGTTCAAATTCAAAGGTATTACTCAAAGTATCTTTTCTCATGAATGGAACGTGTTAGATCCACAAGAATAATGTCACCAAAATTATCGCATGATATTACATATAAAAAATGAACATGTTTCTTAACAGTTAATATTCGTTTTTTAATTATGGGATTTTTTGATAAATTTATTTGAAAAATGTGCAATACCTCGAGAATAGTTCATGCTAGCGTTCTAAAATTTCTGTCAATCGGTTTCTAAAGAAAAATTACATAAGAAATGTCTATTTGCGTAACTTTATTAAAGGTTTTGATTTTTTGATGAATTTCTCAAAATTTCTCTCGAAAATTTAGTGGGTTCTGAACATTCGATTGTGTTTGAAAACAATAGGCTACCAGTACTCACGGATTGTGATTTTTGTACCATATTTCATTCGAATCGCTCCATTCGTTCGTGAGATATCTTCTCCACAGGCTCACTGACACACACCCACACACAGACATCACTTCAAAAATGTTCGATTCGTGATCAGGGATGCTTGAAACATGCTCTCCCGTCGAAAATTCGAATTCGAATTTTCGACCCCCGTCACAATACTTTCCTTATACATTATGTATATAAGGAAAGTAATGGAAATGCTCAAGAACTCTTTGCAGTCAGTCAGGTTTAGAGATGGTCTACGGGTCTTTGCGTGCCTGCAAAATGGCGAACTGGGGACTAACGTCCGCGGGTGTGGGGATCGGTGCCTGTCATCGAACAAAGGCAAAATATCCAGCGCGTGTATTATGCTTGTGTATCAGACAGGTCGACATAGCTCGAGACGCGACCTGTGAGGGAATGCAAGCATTAGAGTTCAGGGGATGGAGCCCCTAGTGTTTAAAATTAAAATCATGAATTTCGGTGAAATATATTCCATGAACAGCATATATTTTTAACATGGTTGTAATTTATTTTTTTTTCTATTTAGGCAAAAAATTTAATCAGCGGATCAAAAACTTTAGTTTAAAAATAAATTCGTGAAAATCACCACAGATGGATTCGAAGAACTTTCTGGAAATGAAAACACCCTAGGGCTTAAAATATATAAAAAACATTAATTACTTTCTTTTATAAAACGTAATGTTCTGGCGTTTTTTTTTCTCCTCCAGTATAACCCATAAAGTTGGATCTTTTTGGGCAATAAAATGAAACTGATCTCATTAAAGATAAAATTTACTTTTCAGCAATAATGCAAAACGAGAAAATGCCGTTTCAAGTCACGTACGAAGATCAATATTCATGGAGATACCGCAGCTTGGAAATCACCGAACCCAATTTATTGTTTCGGCATTGAAAATCAATCCGCAGAATACTTTCCCTTGCTCAGCACTTTAATAAAAAGAAACCTTCTCTTGGTATTTCTTTTTAAGAAGAGAAGGAAAAGAATTTTATTTGCAAATCTAATGAATTATTAGCGTGCTCTTTAAGCTTTTTGAATGCAAATGTGCGAGTAGTTAAATAAAAGAATGATATTCGTAAAGATACGATTAATTCTAAGTGAAATATATTAACTACTAGCAGTATACCAGTTCTTTGAGCGGAATATATAAAGTAACAATTACGTGCAAATTTACAAAAAACAATTACGTGCAAATAATTACGTTCACAATTACGTGCAAATTCCTATAGTATTCTAAATACTAACATTCTTATTCAAAACATTGAATTAAAATATTTAATTTAATTCTCCTAAGAATAATTATAACAATTACTGTTTTCGCTGTATAAAATCATCTTTACAGACAGATCTGGAGAATAAAGCATCTTGATCCCGTTTGTAAACAAGTTTACAAAAATATGAAATTGCATCAATATATACCAAAATGAAAGAGCTATAATAGTATTGGAAGATATATGCCGGTACCATTTCATACAATTTCAAGAATTGACTAAACACAGTATATGAGCTTGGAAAGTATTTGCAAAAATTAACAAGAAAGATCAATCATGCTTAAAGCATTGATTATGAAACACTTTCCAACTTCAATGCAATTTTATTTAAACAAGTCTAAAATGCAATACATTCCTCGGTAATATTTTGAAACTTATCACAATACTGCAATAATTTATTATATTTGAAAACTTAAACCTTCATCGAAAAAAATGAACTTCATTCAAAAGACGGCATTGAAATATAAATTGCCTGGTTTAAACATCTCTAAAATGTTATACATTCCTCGGTAGTTTTAGAATTATCATAATACTACGATAATTCATTATATTTGAAATCTTCATCGAAATCAACTGAAATTAATTCAAATGACGTCATAGAAAAAATAACACGCCTGGATCTCTCTATAAAAACAGGATTTCATTTATAACTTTCTCCCATTCATCACAATACTATAATAATTTATTTTATTTAAACATTTTGTTTAAGACCATGGAGCTACAAAAAATTAAACTCTATGCTTGAAACTTCATCGAAAAAAATCGTCTTTCTCTTTATGAATTCAATTAATATTTCATTCATATCACCCATGCAGACTCCATGGACTAAATTATTTTGTGTTAAAAAAATACAGGAATTCTAATACAACTCAATCTATATATTTTGCTGTTTACATTTTACATAGGTGAAAAATAGGCTTTGTTGTAGAAATAATCAAATTTGGATGAGCATTTAAACTCAAATATATTGTCATTGCGTTGTTTCAGTATGTAGATGCACAGAATTTAAGCAAAAATAAAGTAGTTTTAGGACGGATACAGCACTCAATATGAATTAAAAAGGACTTTAAAAAATCACGATTTTGAAACAAGATGGATGCCATATATCATTTTGAAGTGGGTCATGTGATCGTTTCATTCATTTTGTCTTCTCACATCCCGGGGCCTTTTTATGATAAAATGCTGAAATTTTGTACAACACCTTATTAGTATATGGGGCACATTTTACTCATTGAAAATGCATTTGTACAGCGGCCGTATAAAAATTTAAATTTTGTATTTCTTAAGATTTAATTCCCTTGAAAAATTTAATCGATTTTATAAAATTCTGTACCTTTTTTACGCAACTTTGTAATTTATTATATATATCTATGATCAATATTTAAGAAATAAAAGCCGAGGTCAATGTTTTTGGGACATCCTGTATATCGATTAAATATAATAAGAAACATGCAAATCTTTCTGTAAATGATGATACGAAAAAATCAGTATGTTTAATTATTTTCAAAGGAGAAATAAATAGATATGAAGAAAATATGATCCTTTTCAATCAACAACAGGCCCCAAGATATCATGCTGACGGTGCAGCAAATGCTTTCGGTTAACCATTTTTGTCTCGTTAGTGATCATCAGCCTCTGACGGTTGTTAGTGTAGAGCAAGCAAGAAACATTATTAGTTGTTTGTGATGTATTTTCCCAAAGCACTGTGGTGTTAAACTAAATCAGTCGCACTACGAAACTCCCATCAAATTTTCGGAGCATTAAACTGAAACTTAATGAGGTGACAAAACTAGTTTTATAGTCACGAACAATTTTGATAACAGACATGTCCAATAACTAAGATCCGTGCATTTAATGCCACAGTAAGCATCGGTGCATATATTTCATTATACAGGGTTGTTATAATTAAAGTTCGCCTATTCAGAAGGCTCTAGAACCGGTTCTATGGCTCCAAACGAAACAACATTTAACTAGCATGTAGTACAAGTGATGCGCTCTGCGAAAATTGAAAAAAAAAATTAGTTACAATTGTCGTCAGTAGGTGGCGCTGTGCCAATAGCTAAGACGATTGTTGCAATTTGTTTGTAAAATAAATAAAGGAAAATATATTGCATAGTTGGTACAATGCCAATTCGCTAATGCAGAAAGCTCTAGAGCCAGATCTATGGCTCCAAACAATACAGAAAAAAGGAGATAATTTCATGTGATGCAATCTACGTCCAGAAAAATAAAACATGTCGCTTGCCAGCTACGAATAATAGCATTACGCATGCTCAATGAACCCTCCATTATTTGCAATTACGCATTCCATTCTCAGAACCGTGTTTTCTACTGCAGAGCGTAAAGTGTCCTGTGGAATTGACCCGATGTAACGCCTAATACTGTTCTTCAGATCAGAGATAGTCCGACATCTGTCTTTAGACACAGAGTCTTTCAAGCATCCCCACAGCCAAAAATCGCATGGTGTGAGATCAGGCGATCGTGGTGGCCAGATTGTTGTGAAATAACGACTTATCATACGGTCTTGTGTGAAATGGCGTTGTAAGAAAGTCCGAACTGTTCCAGTAATGTAATGTAGTGCACCGTCTTGCATAAAAACGTTATTTTGAAGGCAGCCTCGCTGTTGCAACTCGGGAATCACGAAACGTAACAACATATTGAGATATCTTGTCCCATTTACGGAACATGTAATGGGTCCTGTGGGTGTTGATTCCTCATAAAAATATGGCCCTATCATAAACGCAGCTGTAAAACCGCACCACACTCTCACTTTAGATGCATGCAATGGAACTTCTTGAACAACGTTAGGATTCTCTTTCGCCCAAATCCGACAGTTGTGTGTGTTCACTTCTCCGTTTACATAAAAATGCGCTTCATCGCCCCACAGAATATTCCAGGGCCAAGAGTCATCCACATTTATTCATGCAAGAAATTGAAGTGCAAATGTTAGCCGAGTTCCTGTATCACCCTGTATTAGCTAGCTGTTGCTCCCTCTCAATCTTGTATGGATAGTAGCGCAAAATTTTACGCATCACTTCTCTCACCGTGGAAATCGACATGTCGACTTCATTTGCAATAGCTGGCAAACTTGCATTACCATATGGTGAATGGTTTGATAAATCCAAGGCAGCAGTAGCAATATCTTCAACGCTAGAACTGTCCACTTGTTTTCGTCCTCTGCGAGGAAGAATGTCGAGTCTTCCTGTTGCCTCAAATTTGTGAAACATTTTGTGAACGCAACGATCAGACACTGGTCCACGTCTAACATGTTTCTGTTTCCGGAATTCTCGAAGAGCTGCAGCTGCGTTGCTGTTATGTTGATAAAATAACTTTACGAAAAGAGCCATTTCATTCAATGTAACCATTTTCCACAAAGCGTCAGATTCTAACACTTTTCAGAAACAATAAACTCGTCCAGTATCAAAGGAATTACAGACACACTTTGTTAGCTTGTTTTAAATCGTAAGTTGATTTGAATCGTATTTCAGTGTTTCGAAGTTGTGACATCACTACCGTACCGTCAAAGATTTGAATAAACAAGTGATCTTCTTCAAGCGTTTGTTGAAATTTTGTACACTTTTGTGTGCTTCGTCTGGATTGACCGAAATTGATAGAATGAATCTGCACAATTTTACTTTTACCAACTGCGACATAAATTTTCCATTTTTTTTACAACGAAGCTTGCGAAAATTACCTTAGATATTGCAGCAGCGCCACCTACTGACGACAATTGTAACTAATTTTTGTTTTCAATTTTCGCAGAGCGCATCACTTGTACTACATACTAGTTAAATGTTGTTTCGTTTGAAGGCATAGAACCGGCTCTAAAGCCTTCTGAATAGGCGAACTTTAATTATAACAACCCTGTAGTTAGAACTTATTAGCACCGACTGGCAGCATAATTCAACGTTTTGAAAAATGGTCGCAAACAGCGGAATATGTGAATGTTTCCCTATGCAGTTGTTGAATTTTTAATCTGATAATCACGAACACCCACCCACACGCCCACACAAACACGCACAGATATATATATATATATATATATATATACATTTATATTTATTCACACACACACACACACACACACACACATATATATATATATATATATATATATATATATATATATATATATATATATATATATATATATATATATATATATGTATATATATAAATACCGCAGCAAACTTAAAAAATTAAGGATACTTTGCAAATATGCAAATGTAAAAAATGAGTAAATAGAAATGACAATGCAAAATTCATTTAATTTATTGAAGAAGTGAGCAAATCCTGATTTAGGCCTATACATTATCCATGTGCATAGCATTTGTGCTTGGATTTCGTCTGTTTAATTTTATGGATTCCACACCATTGTTTTTTGATGCTTTTCTTTGACTTGATGATTCGAAATTTGTATTTCTTTTTCAACTTTCATTTATAGATTTATTTTGTAAGCTTGTCAGAAAGATAGGTTTTTCGAGTTACAGCTTCTCTATTTTATTTCATTGAACCTTCAAACTTTTTTATTATATATATATATATATATATATATATATATATATATATATATATATATATATATATATATATGTATGTGTGTGTGTTTGTGTGTGTGTTTGTGTGTTATGGTTTACAAGAGTCCATTCGTCAGAAATTTTCAAAGATGAGTTTAGCGATTTGTTAAGTACAACATTCCAGGCTGAATCTAAAAGGAAAAATTGCATGTCATAATTGTAACTCATCTTACACATTTCGCATTATTAATCAAACGAGAACACGAAAACAGAATAAAGCAGGTTATAAGTTTAGGGGTCGGTAGAAATAATTTAATTTACTGGATTTAAAACTAAACTGGATTTAAACTGGATTTAAAACTACTGGATTTAAAACTACGTAAAACTCAAAGTATAATGAAGGCGTTTTTAAAATTTAAGAAGAATTCGGCAGTCGGGATCCACTTCAAACTGGAAAGTGTACAGTTGTGGGTATAATGGTTATATCTATGTAATCTCAGAAGTAAATTTACCGACAATTGAACTTTTTTTCTTAATTATCACATGTAACGACATTTGAAATGTATGTAAAATCCATCTACAAGATCTGGAGCACACTATCATCCAATGAAAACTTCTAGATATAAAAGATGATTTTGGTCGAGGAGTTATGTTGCACCGTTTTTCCTCTCAATACTACTTATATATATTTAAAATATTTTGAATATTTTTAAATTTTGAAAATATTTGAGTGCCTTAAGATTATTTATGTCGCAATGTTATTTATTGTTGAGAACGTAAAATAAAATGAAATATAAAACAACCGCGCATTTAGAAAATCAAATAAATAAAAAAAAATGTTCATTCAATTAAACCACCTTAATCTGTTCTCATGATAATACTACTCAAGAGAAATAAAACTTTACGTTTTATCTCATGTATTCGAATCCAAAACTTGAACGGAATTTTTATTTCGATAAGTACTTTTAATAAAGTTTTCGGTTTAATTGTGTTATGTATTCAGGCGTGTTTTTAACTCGGCTAGACGCGATGCAAATTGAAGTGCGCATTATCTTACGTTTAGAATTATAAATAATTTATAAAGGTCTTCCTAATAAGATAAAAGCTTGCGGTTGGGCGCTTTTAAATGAGATTGGCCGCTTCTTGGATTACACCCCAAAAGTTCTTAAAACGTGCTGAACAATATTTGCCAGGAAATAATTTATTTGAAGTGCTTATCTATTTTTACACTGTCACTCTTTACATTTTTTATACAGGTGAATAGCAATGTAAATTATAATTTATTATTTATACCCAAATTTATAGGAAATAGTAAACGTTGAGTTTTGTAAGAGCTAAGAAATATTTTTTGAAAGTAAATAAAAATTGATATCTAAAATAGTCTTTATATCACAATATATAATTACCTAACGCGTCTAACCTGGTTTTGTCCTTAGATTATTTTGAAATCCCCGAGTGACCTAGAATTCTGAGTCTTTGCGCACTTGCGTATCGACTACACTACAGAACTTTTCGATTCTCTCACCGGGAAGGCGGATAAAATGAGGGACTCTAAAAGTTATTTCAGAAGTCCCCTGGTAACACAGAAGGTTGAATCGTTTCACATCTATAGTATCGACCTTTGTACACAGTCGGATTTTGCATTCTCCAGCAGAAAACAAAAAGTTTTCTTTTGTCGTAACAATTTTTCAAATCTTCCAAACCCCCCTTCATTACCAGAGGGCTTCTGGTAGTTCTGAAAAGTTGTACAAATTCTTTGTACACTTATAGCATCGACCATCGAATAGAATCTATAACGTAGTCCGCTTCTTAATCCCCACACCCAGTACCAGATATATTTTTTAATGACATTTCAGAGCCTCAAGCAGTCAAAATCATCTTTCATATCTAGAAGTTTTCAACATAATATATATATATATATATATATATATATATATACTCTACTTTTCACTTGATCTTGTGGTGGCAGATGGGATTATGCTTGAGGAAGATATTGGTGTCCGGGAGTATTTCCTAGGTGTGAAAACATACTGTAACCGGGAACAGCGGTTCACAATCCCCCTTGGCCATTTCGTACTTTACCTGTTTGCAACCCCCCTGTTTTCAAACTTCTAATATCTTATGCATTTACTATATATATATATATATATATATATATATACATATATGTATATATATATACATTCACGTGCCACAGTTCGAAAGGCTGTAGGCAGTTTATGAAATTTTGGAATGTATACTTATTAAGATAATTCATATTTCTATCTTTAAATTAAGCTGTTTATAAAATGCTATTAATTTTTTGTTACAATATTGATAATATTGTGTAATATCGTTACGGGAGCCTGTTTGTTGCCACAAATTTATCTATTGCTCTATATCAGCAGTTGCTCTGTTCTTATAAAAAGCAATTCGTAAAAAAGATGATAAAATGTTGATTTTATTTTAATTTTTAAAAAATTGTTGTAAGCGTAATTGATATATACCTTTTCTGTTATGCAAAAATCTAAGAGAATATAAATATATAAAGATAAACAAATTAATTTAAGCTATAAGAAGAATTCGACATTAAAATTTTTTTTCAAAACCCAAATTCTAAAACAATACTATGGTAAAATAAATGCAACAATGTGAACCTGAATAGTTGATTTTTTTTTAAATATCAGAAGAATTCCCTTTAATTAAGATAAACCCATAATATTATAAAAGAAAATTGTTATTTGTCAGCAATTAATGAACAATATTTTTCTTTTATGGAAGAATAGAACGTTGCTTTTTTTTTTGACAAACGAACGTTTTAAAATTTGTAATTCCATTAATACCGTTTAATTGTACTTATCAGGTTCAATTCAATTTAAGTGAATTGGACGAAAGCTATGAGTGCATTTGGCATTTATCAGTCTTACGGAATAATTAAATTTCTTTTTCTATCAATCTTTTGGCATGTTTTCTAAAGTTCAAACAAATTGTGAACAAAAAGGATGAGAAGTATATACGGTTTACTTCATTTGGCGAAGAAATATTTATTTATGATAATGATTACAAACTAAGATTTACTTCAAGTATAGAGAAAAAGCCAGTTATATCAATACAATGTATGCAATGTATTTTTATGCATTAATTATTATCTCATAACATCAGAAAAGTGTGGTTTATGACTGGTTATGACTGGTTCTATCACCCGATAGCGCAAGTGTTCTTAAATGTGTCGCGTGAGCAACTGGGCATTGGAGGCCAGATGTAGCGAATGAAGGTAGTTTGAATAACGTGAAAAAATAATTTTCTCATCAATCTACGATTTATCGTAGCACTTTTTACAAGGAAAGTTGCGACAAATTGAGTTCTGTCCTGTATGAAAAAGCAGAGGAGAGCGCAGATGGTATAGATCAGAAATTGGGCTTCGATATTTGAAATCCATTTCAAATATTGAAGAAAGTAACTGTAGTGTTGTTGAGACGCAGACCGTCCGACCTACCAGAAAGGTGTAAGGTAACCGTTTGGACGGCCGGGAAGTGCCACCCAATTTAGACCGGAATCCTGTGGGGGAGGCATCTACAGGAACCGTACCCTCCTTCCCCTACCACCAACCTCTCAGGACCCCTACCCCCCTCGGAAGGACTTACAGACTCAGATGTTTAACGTGATCGTAGTCCGCATGATCGTAGTCCGTAGGCGGCAGTTCTGACAGTGTGCAAATCCAGCGCGCAAACCACCGGGCTACCGCACCCGAAATGTGCCAACAGCACGCGGTGTTCCCAGGTGATCACCTACCCAAGTACTAACCGCGTCCGATACTGCTTGACTTCGGTGATCTAACGGGAACCGGTGTTTTCAGCGCGGTACGGCCGTTGGCATAGTAACTGTAGTGTTGTTGTTGTTGAGACCCAGACCGTCCGACCTACCAGAAAGGTGTAAGGTAACTGTTTGGACGGCCGGGAAGTGCCACCCAATTTAGACCGGAACCCAGTGGGGGAGGCATCCACAGGGACCGTACCCTCCTTCCCCTACCACCAACCTCTCGGAAGGACTTACGGACCCACATGTTTAACGTGATCGTACTCCGCATGAACACGGCGGCAGTTCTGGCAGCGGCGAGAATCGCGCGCTAACCACTGGGCTGCCGCGCCCGAAAAGAGCCAACAACACGCGGTGTTCCCAGGTGGTCACCCACCCAAGTACTAACCGCGCCCGATGC
This sequence comes from Amaurobius ferox, assembly GCA_951213105.1. Taxonomy (NCBI): domain Eukaryota; kingdom Metazoa; phylum Arthropoda; class Arachnida; order Araneae; family Amaurobiidae; genus Amaurobius; species Amaurobius ferox. The sequence goes on from OX578149.1 coordinate 64,836,438, forward strand.
TGCCTGACTTCGGTGATCTAACGAGAACCGGTGTTTTCAGCACGGTACGGTCGTTGGCAAGTAGTAACTGTAGTGTGTCTCACCTCGATCTAAATCCAATTCGTTTCATACCGGAATCCAATTTTACGTAGCTTGTGATTTTTTTTACTTTCCCTGCAATACATGGTAATGTATAGGGAAAGTAATGGAATCATGTCGAAAATCGCAACTTGAGTTTTCGACAGATCTACGCGTTTCGAGATCTCTAGAATACGAAAAAACTATTTTTAGGGTGACGTCTGTGTGTGTGTCTGTGCAGATTTTGTATCCAAAGTAACTAAAAACAAATAGACCGAATTTCATAAAATTTGGTAGGTAAATCACTTGTGGACAAATCTGGTGCTGATTAGTTTTGGGTGCGATTCGGGATAAAAGAACCCGCCTTATTTTTGCGAAATGACCCGCAAAAGCCTTTATCTACTCTAGCTGAAAAACTAATGGACCGATCGATAAGTCTGTCTTTCATCGGTTACCCTGGTGCTGATTAGATTTTGGTATGATTCGGAAAAAAATAGCATGCTGTTTCTGCAAAATGACCCGCAAAAATCCTCAAAATCTAAAATAAAAAACTGCGTATACTCAAATATAGCCATTAAATGCTTGGTTCACACGTAATTTTTTACGAAGAAAATAATAAGATCAACCCCATTACACTAGGACTGGCCGTTCTCGAGATATTTTAGTTTTCTCGTATTTTCTCTACGCCACCTTTAAAAATAAGTCCAGTTACAAAATGAGAACGGAAATTGAATTAAAATTGAATTAAAATTGAATTAAGTTAAGGGGGGACATCACCTTGAACCTTAAAAAAAATTAAATTTTCAAAAATTTTGGAGAAAATACAATGGAATGTTAAGAATTCATAAAAAAAATTATTAAGAAATTCCAAATAGAACCCAAATTATCACCAAATATGTGAAAAAACACATTCAAATTTTATTGAGCGTCTCTTTAAACCCGCGATGACGCACGCCATCGCGACGTCAGCTGTGTAATTGTTTACATTGCATTGAGGGTGACTGCAAAACATTTTTAGCTATTGAAAGTTAAAATCCTTATGGCCCGGAGTGCAAAGTGCCCACTATAGAATGTGTTGGTCACATTAAAAAAGGATTGGCACAAAGCTGCGAAAGCGAAAACAAAATATGAAAGGCACAAAACTCAGTGAAGGAAAAACAATTGGAAAAAAAAGTCGTCTGACAGATGTTATTATCGATAAACTTGTAGTGTAGTATGGCAATGCTATTCGGAGAAATTGTAAATCTGTGACACACATGCAAAGAGCAATATGGGCCATATTCTACCACAAACGTTCCACTGATAAGGAGCCACTCCATGACTTTTCTCCAAAAGGAGAAAGCTCTTTGTGACCATACCAAAGAGCTGTTGTGAGTAAAAAAGCATACAGACATTCAACTTCTATTCCAGCTGCAGTTATGGATAGCATTAAAGACATTTTTACCAAAGAGCTGTTATGAGCAAAAAAGCATACAGACATTCAACTTCTACTCCAGCTGCAGTTATGGATAGCATTAAAGACATTTTTACCAAAGAGCTGTTATGAGCAAAAAAGCATACAGACATTCAACTTCTACTCCAGCTGCAGTTATGGATAGCATTAAAGACATTTTTACCAAAGAGCTGTTATGAGTAAAAAAGCATACAGACATTCAACTTCTACTCCAGCTGCAGTTATGGATGGCATTAAAGACATTTTTACCAAAGAGCTGTTGTGAGCAAAAAAGCATACAGACATTCAACTTCTATTCCAGCTGCAGTTATGGATAGCATTAAAGACATTTTTACCAAAGAGCAAAAAAGCATACAGACATTCAACTTCTACTCCAGCTGCAGTTATGGATAGCATTAAAGACATTTTTACCAAAGAGCTGTTATGAGTAAAAAAGCATACAGACATTCAACTTCTACTCCAGCTGCAGTTATGGATGGCATTAAAGACATTTTTACCAAAGAGCTGTTGTGAGCAAAAAAGCATACAGACATTCAACTTCTATTCCAGCTGCAGTTATGGATAGCATTAAAGACATTTTTACCAAAGAGCTGTTGTGAGCAAAAAAGCTTACAGACATTCATCTTCTATTCCAGCTGCAGTTATGGATAGCATTAAAGACATTCTTAAAGACATTTCTATGCTTTCTCTGTTAAAAAAGTGCCTAGTAGGAGATACTTAAAATACAAATGAAAGTTTAAATGCCCTCATCTGGAAATTTTGTCCGAGAACATCGGGTTCAGCCAGAAAAATTGTCCAATTTGCTGCGAATGAAGCAGTTGTATGTTTTAATGGCAGCCAAATTGGTAGGTTGAATACAATGAGGGAATAGGGTTTCCAGTTTGGGGAATTTTTTGTGCATTATGTTTGAGAAACAGATAAAAAGCGAATCGCTGTGACAGAAATTCGAGCAGAACAGTGCACATTGGTAGCTAGTAGAGCACGAAGAAGAAGCAAAAGGTGACTCGAAGAAGCTCTGGCATTGAAAGAAGGTCCTACTTATACCTCTGGAGAGTTTTAGATGATAAATGTTTCAAAAAATTATTGTGAGAGGTATTTTAAGCAAAATTTTGACGTTAAAGTTCTTTATCTCAAAACTATGTTTTTTCACATTGTGTGCATCATACCTTCAAAGCTAATAAACATATAATTCTAAAAATTTTCATGCTATTTCATATTGCATATGAGTACATGCTATACCTAAATTTCCTTGAAAATTTATTGAAAAAAAAAATCAAAAATTATTTTGTTTATAATTTTTTTCAAATTTTCAAATTCTTTTTATAAGTGCCTCGAATTTTTATTTTAACTCCATTTTTCATTATAAATTGAGGCATAGTCTGAAACATACCTCTTTCAAAGTTTATATATGAAATATTAAGTAAAAATGTGTAACAGTTCTTTTGAAATTCTGCACGCAAGGTATCCATGTGTGTGAAATCTGATTTTTGAAAAACTGTTTAATATTTAATATTTGAAATCTGTTTAATATTTAATTAATTATTTCTGTTACTCATTTATTGACAATATTTATAATTTTATAAGGAGTATTGGATTGTACATAAAAAATTTAGTTCTCACAAAACAATTATTTAAAGTGTAACTGAGGTTTAGGTTTTGGTCTAATATCAGTGTTTAATGTGCTGGTCATGGTGATGTCCCCCCCTTAATTAATATAAAGAGAACGTGAATATAAGTCTGCAGGGAAAGTCATGTGCTGCCCACATCAGATTTTTTTGTTTGCAAATTTTGCAAGAAATTTTTTGAAAAATCTGTATAGTTGATTCAAATGATGGCAACTAGAGCATGTTACCCTTTATTTTAAAGGACTAATGACGACACAAATACAACACTTATAACGCGTCTATTTCTCACTTTAATGATTGAAACTATTAATTTTGCAATCATTGAGCGGCAAATAACCCCTTTTATGTATGATTATATCAAATTTTGTGATATGCTGCTCTGTTAATGAAATATAAAATTTCAAATAAATTTCGAAGTTCTCGATCAAATTTGAAAAAAAATTATCTATATCTAGATCTATTGACAATATAATCGGGCATAAAGTTTTGGAATAATCCATTATTTGTGACCGTCAGCTTGTATGCAAGAAATCGACCACAGACATCAAACAGACAGATAGGCGGGCATCATTCTAAAAATAGCCAAATGTGTTCAGTAGGTCGTAAAGCATATATTGGCATCAAAATCTCGAAATCGAAAATTTTCGTGAGAATAATACTTTCTCTATAACTATATTCTATAGTATGAGGAAGTAAAAACTGTTTATTATCTCAATAGTTGGATGTGTAAAGCATGACGTGATCCTCTAAGGATTGGTAGTTCTCGGTGAAATGCGAATTCCTCAAAAATGTTGTGTTTAATAGTAAATATTTCGATGATATAGTCTATTTTTTTATTACAAAACGAATTTTCCCTGTTGTGTACATTACTTAATTGTTATTTATAATATCAAAAAATCTGATGCGGGCAGCAAATGTCTTTCCTTATATAATGCAATGAATTTACTACTTTTACAGTAAAAAATATAGAATATTTTTACAGTAGATATTTATATTCTTTCCAAGATATTGAATTTTCGTCAATGAGTCGTCATTTTCATTGATTTAGCGTCATTTTTATCCATTTGGCGAGTTTTTCGTTAATTTAGCAACATTTAAAAAAGTCGCCAAGTTGGCGACATTCCACCAAATTCGTCTCCAAAATCTCACCAAGCCTTATGGACGGAGAAATAAGTTACTCTTGCAGCAGATAAATGACTACTGGCGTTCAAATACAAAAGTATTACTCAAAGTATCTTTTTCCATGAATGGAACGAGCTAGATCCACGAGAATGATGTCACCAAATTTATCGTATGGTATTACATATGAAAAGTGAACATGTTTCTCAATAGGAAATTTGTTTCTTTATTTTATATGACTTTTTGATAATTTTTTTGAAAAATGTGCAATATCTGGAGAGCTGTTCATGTTAGCGTTTTGAAATTTATGTCACAATCGTTTTCTAATGAAACATTACATAAGAAATGTCTAATTGCGTAACTCTATTAGATGTTTTGATTTTATGACGATTTTTTCAAAATTTCACTCGAAAATTGAGGGGGGGTTCTGAACATTCAATTGCGTTTAAAAACAATAGACTTCTAGTGGTTACAGATTGTAATTTCTTCAACAAATTTCGTTCGAATCCGTCCATTCGTTCGTCAGTTATCGTCTCCACGGATTCACTGACACACACACACACACACAAACAGACATCACTTCAAAAATGTTCGATTCGTGATCAGGGATGCTTGAAACGTGCTCTCCCGTCGAAAACTCAAATTCGAATTTTCGACTCCGTCACAATACTTTCCTTATATATTATTGTATATGAGGGAAGAAATAATGGAAAAACAATTAAACTTCAAGAAGTGGTTGTTTGATGTCGTGTCCCTAACATATTCAAGAAGTGGTAAGATTTATTTAGGAATTGTTTGGTATTGTTATTCTACCCAGCAGACTGATTTTTGCATAGAAACTTATAACTGGATACCACAAAAGACAAACTTAATGAAGGTGATAATACGTTTATATATTTAATTTATAATTTTATTTTCTGGTGGAAGATTATTTAAAATAAAAAGAGCATATGATCATTGAAGAAGTACAAACGTGCCGATCACAATGACTTCATTATAAATTTTCATACAAACGCTGAGTACCAGAAAATTGAATAAAACAATTAGAAACTAAATAATTCAGCTCTGAGTTGAAACAAAAACTGATCTTTAATTAAAAAATAACTTAATCAACGCATACATTAAGTTTGAAAAAACCGTCATTTGTTCATAATGGCAAAACATATTTTCAATTAGTATCTTGACAAGCCACGCTTTTACAAACCATTCCGCCTAAATTACTAATTCCATTAGTGTAATTTAAACTGCACTTGCCAGTTTAAATTTGATTAAAGGGAATTTAACATAGGATGTAAACGCACCTGTCAGTCTCCAGTCATTGTGGATATAATTAAATTCCTTTTTTACCAAATATCGGGAAATAATTTGGAATGATAAAATACATTTTGGAAGAGCAAAAAAGGAAGAGACGGTCCGATTTCCTACATTTGGTTAATGAATACTTATCGATAATATAGAATAAAATGGAAATTATATATATATATGAAATATATATGCATATATATATGGAAATATATATATATATATATATATATATATATATATATATATATATATATATATATATATATATATATATGACACTATCACCCATAACAACCACAAAATGAAAGGAAGCAAAATGTGGAAAATTTGAATAGGTGCGGGATACAGTAGAAGAGGTGTGTGTATGAAAATTTTTCTTTTCGACAGTTGTTGTTCCAAGTGAGAGTTATACGGGAAATATTTAATTGACGAACTTGACGAACGTCTTCCTGATATCACTTAAATGATTTTACGCGTGGCCGTATTATTGGAAAGATCGAAGAAGAGCAAAAAATAACAGATGTTTCCTGGGAGTTCCGGCATTGCCCACAACGTTGTTTCACGGCTGTGGCAAGCATTTAAAACAACTGGAATGTGTAGCAAACGTCACGGGGCAGATAGTATTAAGCCCGCCATACACCGGGAGTATTGTTACCAGACAGCGGTATTTATCAAAGGACGGGCTTTAAGTTTCCCTGTATGTGGTGGTGAAAGCAGGGAAACATTTTCCATCGTTTTGCTTGATATTTGGATGGTCTGCGGGGGCCTTGGGTTTTAGGGTTGTATGTTTAACGACCGTTTGGCACAGACTTATTTTCCTTTGGCAAACTTTCTTCTTTCAGAATCCTTTGGCGTCTTTTTTCGTAGGGGTTAAAAAAATACTCATTTAGCTAAAATATTTTTGCTTCTGTAAGCAGCTGCGAAAATATGTAAAGTTCTTAATTCTAGTAGAGTGAAACTCTGCACACTTGTGGTATCGTGGACATAACCGAATTGAAATCCCCCCCCCCAATTTCCGAATGAAATTTGGAGAAAATATTACTTATAATTTTATGAGCTATTGATTAAGATGAAAAATAAATTGAAAAGGAATGCATATTATTTCAATACGACCTTATTTAATTTCTATACAGTTATTTTGGGCATTATTTTTTACTCAACTTTTTCGAAAAATCATACATTAACCATCGAATTTCGAAAATACACTTTTTCAAGGCGCTCCTTAAAAACTGCATTTTTACACTGAAAAGGAAAGGAGGGGCTATTAGGTGTTTCACTCTTTCTCATTATGGAAAAATTACATTAGTTATCCAAAGGATTCCATTTTATAAAACAAACCCTTTTTACCATATGATAGGTGTGTGTGTGTGTCCGTGAGTCTGTGAAGACGATATCTCAAAAACGAATGGTGCGATTTCAACGAAATTTGATACAAAAACTACAATCAGTGATTACTATAAGTCTCTTGATTTTAAAAACGTAATCAAATGTTCGGAAGACTCCCCCCCCCCAATTTTGGAATGAAAAAAATTATCAAAAAATCGGAACATTCAATAGTATTTATTACATGAATAATCATTTCTTATGTCATTTTTAATTAGAAAACGATTGACACAAACTTTAAAACGATAGCACAAACCTGTCTTGAATTACTGTGTTTTTTCTTAAATAAATGTATTAAAAAATCACATAAAATTAAAAAAGTATTAAATATTACGAAATACGTTCACTTTTTAAATGTAATATTATGCGATAAATTTGTGAACATCATATATATATATATATATATATATATATATATATATATATATATATATATATATATATATACAAATGTAATGCAATTTAGTATACTACTATACTACTAAATAAAGAATAGTATATTTTGTTATAGTGTGTACTACTATTTGTTATACTACTAAATAAAGAATAGCGCTAAGCTGCCGAATTTAATCGACTCGAATACAAACATAGCTAACCAAATGGAAAATTGGACTGGAAAATGTAGGCATAAAGCATGCGTGGGTGTCACCCCCCCCCCTCCTCCAGTCAATTTGTGGCATCTTACTCTTCATTTTGTATTGTATTCCAATTTTCAAATTTGGTTAGCTATATATATGTGTGTGCGTGTGTGTGTTGTAGAATGTAGCAATAGTGCGTAGATTTTCATGGACCGTTTAAATAGAGAATTAAGTATTTGAAATATATAATACCTTTTTTACATTTTCCCACTGCATAAACTAGCTCCAATCACCATATACATTTAAGAAGACACCAGTGCAACACCAGAGAGTAAGACACCAGTGCAACAGCAATGGCAAGGGCAATTTCACCATCAAGCGACATTTTGCAAATAAATGACAGTCACATATGAGTGCGATCGAGACTCACGGCAGAAAGCGACAACCAAAGTTATTATTTATCCCTCTTTGGCGATAACCCGTCAAATTAGCACACTTTCACTCTGTCACTTTCTCGGACCTTTCAAGATTGATGACTTCGGGAGTCTACCGGAGGGCGACAGACCCCCTGTAGTTCCCGTATCGTCTGGAAATAAAACTTGTCTCTTTGATACTCCAATGTATTGGGGGCTTTAGAAGTATGCAGGAGTCAGGTACATTGTCCTATTTGCAAAAAGGGACCGGCGCACTACAGCTCAGCAGGTGGCAAATCAGTTTATTGCTACCCCAGGACACAGGGATTGCTACCCCAGGACACAGGACCCCAGGACACAGGATCTCCCGGAAAACTGTAGCCAGACGTTTGGGAGAAGGAGGACTATACGCCCGCAGACCTGTTATGTGCATTCCATTGTCTAGACTGCACCGTACCGTCCGTTTGCAATGGTGTCGGTAGTATCCCAATTGAACGGAACAGGACTGGATTTGCGTACTATTCTCAGATGAGAAAAGGTTCTGTCTGTCATCGGATTGTAGACGCCAACTGATCTGACGTGAGAGTGACACTGCTTATCGTCCAGAAAATATCCAGGAAAGGGACCGATATTCGACATGCAGTATCATGGTATGGGCCGGCATCATGATTAATGGCCGCGCGCCCCTACATGTGGTTGCAACCGGGACTATGACCAGCCAATGATATATTGATGAAGTTCTACTGCCTCATGTTTGCCTTTTCCGTGGTACTGTCGGTGATAAATTTGTTTTCATGGACGACAACGCACCATGTCATCGAACACTTTCTGTTCAGGATTCAATACTTCGCTGTTCAGGATTCAATACTGTCAGCGAGGGTATTCAATATTTCGTATGGCCAGCACGTTCTCCAGTTCTAAATCCCATTGAAAATGTTTTTGATGCTTTGGGGAGGCGACTTGCTGGTCGAAAATATCCTCCAACGAACAAGAACACCCTCATCCGTGCACTGACAGACGAGTGGGATAACTTGCTTCAGCAGCTGCTCCGTACTGACGCCTTTCTCATAGGTGCTTGCTGTCGTTCATATGCATTTTTCCATTTCTCCGTATACAGCATAAAATGAACACTTTTTTCCTTTCAGATGTTTCAAAACCTTCTATATTTTCCAGAACAATAAATGATCTTTATTTTAATGTCCGAACAGTGTGGCAACAATATTTTATCCTGCTGGGCCTCCACCCCCGCATAATGTTGTGCTACATTGCAATTTGTGATCCGTCCTAAGCAATTGTCCAACAGCATATATATATATATATATATATATATATATAAATATGTGTGTGTGTGTGTGTGTATATATACGTATATATATATATATATATATTCATTTGCCCTTAATTTTTCATATTTTGCGTTTTACTTCCCTTTCGTCAAACTAAGTGTGGCCATTATATTGAAATCTGGCTTTTTCTTTGGTTTAGTCTGTGCTCATTTAGACGTTTTGTAGATCATGGGATGGGCAGTGAAGAAGGAATTCCGTTAATTTCTGAAACGCACGTATACTTTTCCATCTGTATTGCCACCACATCTTACGTTATAACTCAGTTTATCATAACATTATTGTCTCTTTCGTTAGTACGCGAATTCGCTTCTAAATTTGCGTGAATACATGCGCACATAGATTCCAACATGATCGGATGTAATTTAGCACTGAAAATAGACTATCATGTCTCTTAATAAGTAGCTCATTAAAGTATTATTGCATTATATCTAGTGTATTATTGCCGTTGCTGCTAAGTGATGAAAAGCATTTACAACTATGCAGCGCTAATGAATATATTCTTTATTAATATTATCTCTGATCTCTCTGGCTTGCATCCAATTTTTTTTCTTTATTTTGTACTAAACTTGATATCCATGATGAAACTCTCCGTATCACGCACAGTGATAGCATAAATTAACTATTTGCGCATAAAATTTTGATGGCGAAATGCATATAGCAATAAAAATAAATCATAGTGAAATTTGGAATATAAGTTTTTAAATTTTACTATTTCTGTTGTTATATGAATACCAGGTCTTATGAAATGCGACTTTACTCGCTCTTATTAATTGTTCAAGTCAATTCTGGGTGAGTGAAGTCGCCTCATGTGACAGAGGTTTTTTAGAGATGGGCAAGATAAAGCGGTGTAGTGATTGTTTAGTGGGGTGTTAATACGTATGTACTAATAATGTGGCAATACGTATAGTCTATACGTATCGCTGATCCAGTATTAATATCTCCCGTTATTGCATAGATACTGTATCGCATCGATGGCATCAATATTCTGATATAAAATGTAATTAGAATGTCTGTCATCAAACATGCAGCCCAGGCTGTGAAGTGGATAGCGTCTTCGGCTGCTGTCTTGTGCTTCTTTCCTGCTTGCGTCTTCTTTACTGCTTCCTGCGTCACTGGTCCTGAATCGGCTCCGCCGAAACAAGAGGTCATCAGTAACAACAACACCAAACATTTTTTGTATGGGAATGTAGGGGTTCACGTGCCGCGCTGAGGCACAAACATAAGGAATAGACATAAAAGAAATCATAAGTTGTTTACTTACAGCATCTTTGAGAAGTGCTTCTGTACAGCAATGTTTACAATAATTGGTCAAAATCTCGTCTACCAACAGTAATACGCACATTCTTGGTAACGTCGATGGAGTGATTGACGCGTACTGTTGCCGGTGGAGGACAGTAGATGGCTTGCAGCCCGTCAACATTAAGCATCTGCGGGAGAATGCCATTTGCATTCGACTGTGTTGTCGCCCGTGATGGGAGACTTGTGCACATTAAAAACACCTCTGTGTGTAAAAGTCGCCTCATCTGTGAATAGCACATGAGATGGGAAGTTCGACTGCAATGCACACTGCTGCAAAAACCACTGATTGATTCTCAAGCGCAGAAGGTAATTTTCCGTTTTCAAAGCTTGAGTTCTCTGAAAATGGGATGAGTGTAATCGTCCTTCGTTTAACACCCTTCAAACGGTGGGTAGGCTCACACCTACGCTGCAATAGCTCTTGTACATATGTCAGGTCTGTCTTCATAAGATTCAGGATGAATTCATCCACATCTGAATGTCGTACAGCACTCGGTCGACCCATTTCTTGCTTGCTGACTTGAAAGGAACTAGTTTCACAAAGTCGGCCGTGTAATTGCTATAAAATTTTGTGGTCCATCATTCGTCTATCCGAAAACGTTCCTGATACATCCGTAGCACAGATTTGCCGTTACCATTTGCATCCCCGTACATTTAGATGCATGTCTGCCTTATGCGGCACTGCTAAAGTGTCCCATCACGGGCGAGAACCCAATCAATCAATCAATCAATCATCGTGTGCGAGGGGCCGACCCATTGGGTTTACACTCTGACTATGCCTCGCCACGGAATCTGAAATTCGACGATACTAACTAAATTCTAACTTATAAAAATGTAAGATACTGTAAATTTATTTTAAGTTGCCAATTATAGCATTTAACTATCTTACATCTGCCCATAGTACAAAATACAATAACATACAAGGCATACATCTATCTACTCGTAAGCTTGGATCTATAAAAAATACATATATGTTAAATATTTTTAAATGGCATATATCTATACAAATTAATTTCTAAAGGTAAATAAAGCTTGTATACATATTTGTATAAATATAATTCAACATAAACATCACTTCTTCTCAGAGTAACCTACAGTCATTGTCATTAAAATTTGCACACCAAGAAAGAGTTGTCAGAATCGAAAGAAATTTTATATATGTGAGTGCAACGTTGATATAAGTAAGTGATACAAATTCAAAGCAAAAGGATAATTTAGTACAGAAAAAACTACAAATTAATGGAGGTTCTAGTACCCTGTTGTACCACCTCTAGCGTGAATACAGGATGCGATACGGGCAGGCATTGAGGCATACAGGTCTTGCATATGGTGTCCTGCGTCATCTCATTCCACAGTTGTGGTTAGCGCGGTCTCTAGTTCGACCAAACTTGTAGGTGTTCCAACTTGCCGTCACAAGGGATCCCAGACATACTCGATCGGTGACAAATCTGGGGATCGGGCAGGCCAGGGAAGTGTGGTAATGTGGCGGAGGCATTCCTGTGACATCCTTGCTGTGTGTGGCCAAGTATTGTAATGTTGAAAAATGCCTCCTGGGAGCCCTGCCTTGAATGGCAAAATATGTGGCTGATGAATGTCACGAACGTACCGCTAGGCTGTCATGGTTCAATGGTTGGCTGTCATGGTGGATCAATATTAGAGATGACCGGGTGTCGTATGCGAAAGCACCCCATACCATCACACTAGCTGCGGGTGCGGTGTGTCGCTGTAAACGAAGACAGGATTGAAGAGTTCACCACTAGGCCTCCACACACTTAAACGGTTGTCATCACTTCCCAGATTGAAACGCGATTTTTCGCTGAAGACGGCCTGGTTCCATTCGGTTGCGATCTTAACTCGTCAAGCGCGACACTACTCCAAATGGAGGCAACGGTGTCTGGGTGTCATTACAGAACACATAATGGGTGTAGCGATATCAAATGTCTTTCAGCTAGGTGCTTGCGATTGTACGGACTGACACAGGGGCCCGTAATAAAGGTGCTGCCTGTGCTGCCCGGATGGCGGACAATGATGCAGTTGGCGTTGTCCGTGCGTGTCGGGTGATGTGTCGGTATTCTCGGTCATTGATCTGCCAAGGGCGTCTGAGCCTGGCCGCCGTTTATGCCACATCTCTCTAGGGTTCCAACACCTCCACACATGAAAGTAAGAACGGCCTAGGTGGCGCGCTGCTGGCCGATCTACCCAGCCGGCTTCCGTCATCCAGACGATTCTACCTCACTAAAACTCTGACAGCTGATGATATTGTCTTCGATGGCGGCGTACCGACATCCCTAATGAAAAACTGCCTCTCTGTAACAGATTAGGTACAGCAAAAAGCCTCTGCATACCTTTTTTCAGCGCCAGAGAGAACGAACTTCAACGCCCACTGGTGGCATTACACAGTGAGAAATCACGCAGTATTTCTAATCATTTGCATATCTGTCTGACAAGTTTCGTTATGATCCCACAATGACTTCTTGGTGCGCAAATTTTTATGGCAATAAGTGTGTATAATACACACAACAACATAACTTCTACTGTCCTCTACCAGCAACAGCACACGCCAATCACTCCATAGATGCTGCCAAACATGTATTATTATTGGTGGATGCAATTTTGAGCAATTATTTTAAACAGTGCTGTAAAGAAGCACTTGTCCACGATGCTGTAAGTAAATAATTTATGATTTCTTTCACGTCTATTTCTTATGTTTATGCCTCAACGCGTCACTTACGGCTTTACAATTCTATACAAAAAATGTTTGTTGTAGTGTACTCGAACACCTCTTAAAGTTTGTCCCATGAGTTTTGAATCACTCTGTATATATATATAATACAAGTATACAAGTTTGAAAATCCAATGAAAGAAAAGAAAGAAGTTTCCACTCAAAAAACCCCAACATTAAAATATGCCTTACAATATATATATATATATATATATATATATATATATATATATATATATATATATATATATATATATATATATATATATATATATATATATATATATATATATATAATAAATCTATCATAAAGAAATTCATTTTTTAAAACTTTCCAACATAGTTGAAAAGTGTTCATGACGTTGCTCATTCTGACTATCTGTCTGTCCGTTTGGACGATAACTGCCGTAAAGATGACTTTATCAAAATGAAATTTTAGTATGTTGTTGAGACGGTCTGTGAAACATATGGGAATGTAAAAGATTAATATCACCCAATAAATTTTGGATTTTATCCGGGCTGAAAAAAATGAAATACTTTGTACCTTATGGGGCCAATGTTTGAAAACATTTTTTAAACAGGGTTTAAATTCCCAAATTCCTCTGAAAATTTTAGGAAATATTCAAAATATAACGTAATATGTATAAAAAATATTTCAATAAAATATGTTAAGTAGTTTTTTAATAAAGATTAACATAATAATTGAACCCATATTATATAAACAGATCACGTGGCACATTGCAAAATAAAATATGGTATCCATTTTTCATTCTCTTAGTGAAAATCACGTTTTCTAAGGAACGTTTATATTTATGTTTAGTGTTGCATCCGTTCTAAAATCTCATTATTTTTGTATATTATCTGTGCATCTAAATTCTGTGTCTACGCAATTACAATATTTTTTATTTCAAATGATCACTAAACTATGATTATTTGTACAAGGAAGCCTAATTTTAACGCATGCAGAATATAAACAAATCAAGCGATTGTAAGATGAGTTGTATAAGAATTGCTGAATTTTTTTAACACAAAATAATTTAGATCTGGAGTCAGTGGAATATAAATGTAATAAATGTAATATTCATTGATTTTACATAGAGAAGCAGACGATTTTATAGCACTGCGTTTTTGATTAAATATTAAGTTTCTAAGCAAAATAAATTATTGTAGTACTGTGCTAATTTAAAAAATATCACCGCTGAATGTATCGCATTTTAGAGATGTTTAAATAGAATTGCATTTCAGTTGAAAAGTGTTTCATAATCAATGCCTTATGCATGATTAATCTTTATTGTTTTAAAAATAATTTTGATTCATGGTCTGTTTTACTTTTTATGCAATTTAAATTGTAAATGCCATTTTTTGCACCATTTTTCCCTTACAGGTCTTAATAATCTAAACCCTCATCGTTAAAATCACTTTTATAGTTTCCATCTCAAAAGAAGTCATACTTGACTAAACACACACAGAAGTCATGATTAACTAAAGGCAAATTTATTTTTCAGAGCTCTAACACTGAAGCTATCATTGAAACAATCGTTAACTTTATATATACATATATATATATATATATATATATATATATATATATATATATATATATATATACATATATATATATATATATATATATACATATATATATATATATATATATATATATATATATATATATATATATATAATATATATATATATATATATATATATATATATATATATATATATATATATATATATATATAACATGTTTTGCTAATTTAATACATGCGCATTTATACAAATTGTTCGAAAACAGATTTCCGCGGAACCTGGCTTTTTTACGATAGTTTTATATCCACCATTCGCAGAATGAGTATTTATATTCATGCATTCAATGCGTGGAGGAGATTTTCTTCGCTTCGGGTTACTGTCTGTGTGATGAAGTTGTCCAGAGATTGATCGAGATGAGATCGTGGAGATCTTTCGCCTGACCACGGAGAAATGCATTCCATCCGTGGAATTATTCCCGAGAGGGGAAATTATTCTGTATACTTTTCTCTTTAGGATGTTACTCTTTGTAACATTATCTTATTTTTGCCGAATTTCAAATGCATTGGACATTTTATAGATAGAATGTTCTGTTATAAGCAGCAGAAAAGGAAATTCTTTTTAAAACGTAAAATGTAGATATAATGTCAATTAATTATTCGTAAATATTTCTTTTATGACATAATTGACGATAAACCACTATCATTTTATTCATGTAATTTTCATCAATTATTTCGTAACATAATAGTAAATCAGTTTTCACAATACGTGTACTTTCTAATATACCGTGTAATAATTCCTGTTATGCGCATGCGCTAATGTAGGCGTGGCTTCAGCCGGTCAATGAACTTTAATCACAGGGTCCGAACTTCATTGGGATTCTCTGATTAAAAAATTCAAATAGTTCTCTCGCTTAGAATGTTTATAATTAATTAATAGATGGCTAAAAAAAATAATTTTTATTTAAGAGCAGTCTGTGTTATTTAAAGTAGCTAGTGCTAAATTATAAACTTTGAACTGACCGTAATGTAAAATTCAAGGAATTTTTGAACGCGCTATATTAAAGTTCACGAACATTCTGTACTATATTAAAATGCACGAAAATTCGTCTATTAATAATCTATAGCTTCCGTTCAAAATTTATTTGGAAGAGAATTTGAAGAGAAGATCTGGCTGAAGTTATCAAGATGGAAACTCTGCGATAGTACTTTCCATCACTGAGGAATCAATTTGTGTCAATATCTTTCAAAATCGTTGTAAATCGGGCAAAAACATAAAGTAACTAATAGACTAATTCGAAATTAAAAAATAATAATAATAACGACAGGAAGTACAGCTTACCATTCCTAAAGTACCTATATACCAAATTCCATGACAATACAAACTGAAATTTCCCGCTGCAGACCATATAGACAGATAAATACACAGATATAGAAACATAAAAATAACACCATAAACCAACACAGATATTTTTACTTTCCATATATACATAATGTATAGGGAAAGTATTGTGACGGGGTCGAAAATTCGAATTCGAGTTTTCGACGGGAGAGCACGTTCCAAGCATCCCTGATAACGAATCAAAAATTTTTGAGGTGATGTCTGTGTGTGTGTGTGTGAAAGTATGTGTGTGTGTGTGTGTGTCAGTGAGCCTGCGAAGACGATATCTCACGAAAGAATGGAGCGATTCGAATGAAATTTGGTACAAAAATCACAATCCATGAACACTGGAAGCCTATTGTTTTTAAACGGTATCGAATGTTCAGAACCCCCTTAAATTTTCGGTGTAATTTTGAAAAAATCATCAAAAAATCAAATCCTTTAATAAAGTTACGCAGATAGACATTTCTTATGTAATTTTTCCTTAGAAAACGATTGATATAAACTTGCTCATTTTTCAAACAAATTTATCAAAAAATCCCATAAATTAAAAAAAATATTAACTGTTGAGACACATGTTCATTTTCCATATGTAATATCATGCGGTAAATTGGGTGACATCATTCTCGTGAATCTAGCTCGTTCCATTCATGAGATAAGATACTTTGAGTAATACTTTCGTATTTGAACGCCAATAGACATTTATTTGCTATAAGAATAACTTATTTCTCCGTCCATAACGCTTAGCGAGATTTTGGCGACGAATTTAGCGGCATCTAGCGAACTTGGCGACTTTTTAAAACATGTTTTCAAATTAACGAAAATCTCGCCAAATGGATAAAAATGACGCTAAATCAATGAAAATGACGACTAATCGTCGAAAACTAAATATCTTCGAAAGAATATAAGTATCTACTATAAAAAAAACCTACATTTGTACTGTAAAAGCAGTAAATTCATTGCATTATACTATAAGGAAAGTCATGCAGCCCACATCAGATTTTTTTTTATTATGTTAGATATTTATAACTGTATGCATTATTCTGTATGCATTCTGTATTCATAATTCTGTATGCATTTTCTTTTAAGATGCATTATAATATTTTTGCCGCATTTCAGAAACATAGGATATTTTGTGGATATAAAATTCTGTTATTAGCAGCATAAAACCAAATTCTATTTAAAATGTAGGTATAGAGTCAATTGATTATTCGTAAATATTTCTTTTATAACCTAATAAACAATAAACCTCTTTTATTTTATTCATTGAAATTTTATCAATTATTTCGTAACATTTTTTACAATACGCATACGCTCCAATATTTCACTTATAAGGATGCACTAACGTATGCATGGCTTAAGTAGGTCAAAGAACCTTAATCGCAGGGTCCTAACTTCATTGGGAAAACACTTCTCTGATTAAAAAAATTTCAATAGTTTTCTCGCTTAAAAGTTTATAATTAATAAACAGATAGCTAAAAAATAATTTTTATTTAAGGCAGTCTGTGATATTTAAAGTAGCTAGTGCTAAATTATAAAATTTGGACTGACAGTAATGTAAAATTTAAAGAATTTTTTAACGCCCGAAAAGTATATACAATTTTAAAATTCAAGAAATTTCGTCTATTAAAGATGTATAGATTCAATTCAAAATTTATTTAAAAGATAATTTGAAGGAGAAGGTCTGTGATAGTATTTTCTGTCACTAAGGGATTAATTTGTGTCAATATCTTTCAAAATCGTTGTAAATCGGGTTAAAACATAAATTAACTAATAGACTAATTCGAAATTTAAAACAAAATGACGCCAGGAGGTATAGCTTCTCAAGTCCTAAAGTACCTATATACCAAATTTCATGGCAATACAACAGTTAAATTTTCCGCTACAGACCATATAGACATAAAAATAACACCAAAAACATACACAGATAATTTTTTTTTATTATGTAAAATATTTATAAGTGAAGATGAGTATTGAACTATTTTTTAACTGTCTTACAACAATGCTACATTTGCGGTTCATTTCACAAAAGGATGGCAGTTCTATTTTCGAAGATTCGACAAATTTTAATAGATTAGAATGTTCCAAATTTCAGCCTCCTGGACGTAAGAATGGATGTTTAAAATTGCAGATCCACACACATCGGTCATGACAAATTAAATAAAAGCTTTAAAAATATTTTATCTATGGATTTTTCTATGTAGTTTATGTGTGCGTCCTGTACAAACTAATAATAACAAGCCTATGAATTTTTGCCGATATATGTACTTGCATAGAAAAAACTTTTGATGAAGAAACTAATTTTTTACTTTTATTATATAATGAAAGTATTGTGACGGGGTCGAAAATTCGAATTCGAGTTTTCGACGGAAGAGCACGTTTCAAGCATCCCTGAACACGAATCAGACGTTTTTGAGGTGATGTATGTTTGTGTGCTTGTGTGTGTGTGCGTGTGTGTGTGTGTGTGTGTGTGTGCGTGTGTGTGTCAGTGAGTCTCTGGAGAAAATAACTTACGAACGAATGTAGTGATTCGAATGAAATTTGTTACAAAAATTACAATCCGTGAATACTAGAAGCATATTGTTTTTAAATACAATCTGATGTTCAGAACCCCCCTAAATTTTAGAGTGAAATTTTGAAAAACTAGAAAAAATCAAAACCTTTAATAAAGTTACAAAACTAGCCATTTCTTATGTAAAGTTTCCTTAGAAAACGATTGACATAAACTTTAGAACGCTAACATGAACCGTTCTTGAGATATTGGGAATTTTTCAAATAAATTTATCAAAAAATCCCATAAATTAAAAAATATATATTTATTGTTGAGAAACGTGTTCACTTTTCATATATAATATCATGCGATAAACTTGGTGACATCATTCTCGTGAATCTAGCTCGTTCCATTCATGAGAAAATATACTTTGAGTAATACTTTCGTATTTGAATGCCAATAGTCATTTACTCTGTTATAAGAATAACCTATTTCTCTGTTAATAACGCTTGGCGAGATTTTGGGGACGGATTTGGAGGAGTGTGTCCAACTTGGCGACTTTTTAAATGTTGCCAAATTAACGAAAATATCGACAAATGGATAAAAATGGCACTAAATCAAAGAAAATGACGACTATTTGACGAAAATTCATTATCTTGGAAAGAATATAAGTATCTACTATAAGAATAACCTATTTTTCTTTACTGTAAAAGTAGAAAATTCATTGCATTTAAAATAAATTATATTATAAATAAATTGCATTATATAAGGAAAATCCTGTGCTCCCCACATCAGATTTTTTTTATTTTGATTTGAATTATGATTTATTTCACTTTTTATGCAGTTTAAATTTGAAATATTATTTTTTGCCTAATTGACCGTCATTTATCTTTAAAAGCTAATCTCTCATTGTTAAAATCACTTTTATTTCTCAAAAAAAGTAATTCTTAAATGATTAATACAATTAAAAGTAAAATTATTATTCATAGCTTTAATACTGAAGTTGTCATTGAAACTTTCGTCTTCCTTGACTTTCGGTATCTTTCGATTTCAAATTTATATATGTCAATATGTTGTAACACATACATTATAAATGTGATGTGAATACACCAAAATAGGAGGTTGCTGAGCGTAGCGAACAGAGGCAGATACCCTCGGATATAAGAAAGTCAAGTAATGATTTTGATTCAAACCCTTTTAGACGCGGATAAAAATCATAGAATCTGTTCCAGCATTTCAATACATACGTATTAACATAGATTCTTCGAAAACTGTTTCCCACGAAACCTGGATTATTTTCGATTGTTTTATTTCCATCATACGCAGATTGGACATTTATATTCATGAGTTCAATGCGTGGAGGAGATTTTCTTCACTTCAGTTTACGGTCTATGTAATGTAGTTGCCCAGAGATGGATCGAAAGGTGACCCTCGATATCTCTCACTTGAGCCTGCAGGAAGGCACCTTATCCGTGGAATTGTTCCCGAGAGGGAAAATTATTCTCTATGCTTTAGGCCCTTCAGACAGGCACTTTTTGTACACTTACCGTATTTTCGCCGAATTTAGAAAGCATTAGATATTATCTGTTAATAAGCAGTATACAAAAAAAATCTATTTAATGCGTCAAATGCAAATATAATGGCAAACAGTAATTCGTAAATATTAATCATTTGAACTAATTATCAACAAACTACTATTTTTCAGTCTTGTAATTCTTTTCAATTAGTATTTAGAAACATAACAGAAAATCCATTTTCTAAAATACATATGCTTTCAAATATATCTTATAATAATTACGCTTATGCGCGCGTGCGAATGTAGTCGTGACTTCAGTAGGTGGATGAATGTCAATCGCAATGTTCGAACTTTAATGGGAAAACAGTTCTCTGTTTTAAAGATTTCAATAGTTCGTTCGCTTAAAAAGAGTATAATTAATGAACGGATGGCTAAATAATTAACTTTTATTTAGAAGCCAGCTGTTATATTTAATATAGCTGATGCTTAATTAAACACTTTGTACTAGTCGTTCATTTTTCATATCGTAATATAAAAATTATGGCGTTTTGAATACATGAAAAGTATACAGTATTTTAAAATTCATGAAAATTCGCTAAACAGTTTATTTGAAACATAATTTTTCGGTTCGTGGTTTGACCGAAAATGTCAAGATAGAAACTCTGGTGATAATATTTTCGGTCATTAAGGAATCGATTTGTGAGAATATCTCTCAAAATTGCTGCAAATTGGGCTAAAATATAAAATAACTTAACTGTGAGGCCAGAATATGTCCTCACATGAGGCATTTTATTTCAATATTTATGG
This sequence comes from Amaurobius ferox, assembly GCA_951213105.1. NCBI lineage: Eukaryota > Metazoa > Arthropoda > Arachnida > Araneae > Amaurobiidae > Amaurobius > Amaurobius ferox. The sequence goes on from OX578149.1 coordinate 64,857,459, forward strand.
TGCATAGAACGGCTAACAAAGCTCGAGTCTGGCTGGCGCCGGTGTTTACAACAACGTGAACTTTTAGGTCAAATACCATAAATTTGGGTGTCCCAGGCCAAAGGGGCTGAGAGGGGCCTTGATAAATGTCAAGTGATGCCATTGGGTTCAGAAGAACCAATGAGCGCCAAGGAGAAGAAGGGCGGAGCTACCCCTCCCCCCCGCCGAAGGAACCACAAGTCACATTGATACGAGATGTAGTAGAAGTAACTCGGATACAAAATGTTGCAGAAGTAAGTCTGACACGAAATGTGGTTGCGAGAAGTTTTCCAACGAAGTGTTGTTGAAAAGAGTTTGACAAAAGGAGCGAAGCGAACATGACATAGCAGTTGCAGATATAAAGTATCAGTCGAAGTGAAAAGTACGAGTAGGAGCCACACACCATACAGTTATGGCCGTACTTCAGCACTAAGACCGATGCAAGCGAGAGGATGAGCCCAAGTCTAAACTGGAAGGTATGTGCTCTGATGTTACCGGTCCTAGACACCTTCGTAAAATTAATGATACTTCTGGACGTATCTCCCCTAGCTAAAATAGTTAAATGAAAATTGATAATAAATGAGAAATGATATAAAGGATAAATTGTTGTTGATGATAAATCGATGTTGTTAATAAATGCTATTGTTTAAGTTTTAAATAGTCTAATCTTTTGATATTAATTAATAATTCTTTTCAGGACTTACACAAAAGGGAAAAATAATTGGAGGGTTATTGCGGCACAACAACGAGCGATGTACGTTTAAATGTTAATTCCACTTTATGTGATCAACGGCCATGTCTTTATTGCTTAATAACAATAATCAAATATAATGTTAACTGTAAGTTTTATTTTCTTCCACGTCCCACCAGACTAATTCGAAATTTTAAAAAATAACGCCGAGGTACAGCTTCCCAAGTCCCAAAGTGTCTCTATACTAAATTTCATGTTCGTACTGTTAGAAATAAATGATCTCTTCTCGCTACGGAAGACCGACAAATCCAGAAACACTGACTCTCGCCTTTCCGCAAGAAAAGGAATGTGTTTACATCGTGTGATCTGCGCGCGCATCATAAGACACTACCGGTACACTAATACGAACCAAAAGTTCTGTTCTGTGTTGTTGATGTTTTGTACTGTTACGGAGCAAAATGCTCGTTTCTTCTTCTATGTAATTTTAAATGCAGAATCTAATTAAATAATTTTTTCTTTCAATCAAGCGCAATTATTCCTGACATCAAGATGGTAACCAAACACAATAAAATGATATTTCTTTTAAGACTTTAGGGGAAACGAAGTCAAATTGCCCTACGCCCTTCGCTCAGAAAGGTAAGCATTTTACCTTATTATAATTATGCTGTTTATAAAGAAAAATGATATAATATATTTTCTCATTAGTGAGGCAGAGTGCCATTACCTATGCACAACCGAGCTATAATATTTTTATCAGATTATGAGACTGAGGTCTAAGCCTGTCTCGCTAGAGAAATTTGTATTAATAAAATAAAATAGCAGCATTTTCATGAGCAATACAATTTGTATTTGAAGAGGGGCATAAGCAAAAGTAACCGAAAGTGATTTTTTACTGAATAAGATAAAAAGAAATACCGTACTGCAAATAAACAAAAAAAAAGAAAACGTTTCTCAAGGAAACTAAAAATAAATCATAATGGTACCTACAAAGGAAAATCACTTGATTGAAAAATTAAACCAGAATAACTACTCCAATTGGAAATTCAAAATGGAAATGATGTTATTGCATAAAGAATTATCAGAAACGATAACCGAAGTGGCTCCTGACCTAATTACCGACGAATGGCAGAAAAAAGATAGAAAAGCCAGAGCGCTCATAAATTTATGCATAGAGGATTCCCAAATCGTTCACGTCAAAAATTTCACCACGGCGCGCGATACATGGAATGCGCTTCGCGCAATACACGAAAGAACAAATTTATCCAGCAAGCTATACCTTTTACGAAAGTTGTACAGTATAAAGTTAGATGAAAGAGGAAACATGCAGCAACATATAACCAAAATTCTGGAGACAGTGGATAAACTTAAAGCAATCGGGGAGGAGATTAATAATTCGCATGTATCAGCACTATTTCTGTGTTCGCTACCCCCCAGTTACGAAACATTGATAACGGCGTTGGAAGCGCGTCCGGAGGATGAACTAACGCCGGAATTTATTAGCAGCAAACTGATTGATGAATATAATAGACGTAGGTATCACCAAGAAATGCCGCAAAACATGGCAAAGGCTTTTCACGCGAATAAAAAATTCTCTAACACCTACGGCTACAAAATGGATAACAAATACTGCTCACATTGCAATATGAAGAACCACAACAAATCTGAATGTTGGGGTCTAAAGAATAAGACCAACGAGCCCGGCAGATATAAAGATTATAAAAATAAATTCAGACACAACTCATCACAGTTAGTGTATGAGGGAAACGACAGACCTGCCGCTAAATCACGAACACAAGAAAGATATTCAGACACTGTAGATAAAGTAGGATCGAAATTTAGAGACTTAGCGCTCATAACGAATCAAACTGAAGAAGACAGCTGGATCGTTGATAGTGGTTCCTCATCCCACATAACAAATAATGAGAATTTATTCACTAAAATAAATAATGCAAACAAATCTGAAGTTATTGTTGCTAACGGTAAAGCCTTAACCGCCTATGGGTCAGGCGAAGTAAAAATAAAAAGTCAAGCCTCGGATGGAGAGATAAGACAAGTAACACTACAGGAAGTACTATTTGTGCCAGAACTGAAAGCTAATTTATTTTCCGTACGAAAAGCAACACAACGTGGATGCAAAGTAACTTTTACTAAAGACAACTGTCAGTTAACTTACAATGATGAAGTTTTCTTAGAAGGAAAAATAGAAAATAACCTATATGAGCTAGACCTGCTCACACCACAAAACAAAAATGTTACATATATGGTAAATAACTATAACAACCCCAATTGTGTTACATTATGGCACAGAAGAATGGGCCACAAAAACTTCGGCTCTATAAAGGAAATTAAATCGAAACAGTTAGCCGAAGGCATAAACATCAACGAATGTAAACATGAACTATTTGCTATGACAGAAAGTACGAGAATAGCCAGATTTTCATTTGTTCTGACAGTCAGGCTGCTCTTATGGCTCTGGGGAAATTCACTGTGACGTCTTCCCTTGTCTGGGAATGCTATAAAGCTCTCTGTAAAATTGCTAGTAATAATAGTGTCATTCTGTACTGGGTGCCTGGTCATTCGGGCATTCCCGGCAATGAATTGGCAGATGAACTTGCTAGGAAAGGCTCTAATACTCCTTTTGTGGGCCCTGAGCCAGCCTTGGGTATTCCCAATGATCTTATCAGAAGAATTGTCTTTGACATCTTCAGGAAGCTTCAATGCAAGAACTTGCGTGACACGAAAGGGCAAAGGCAAGCGAAAATTCTCAATTGTAATTGCCCTAGTGCACGTCAAAAGGAACTCTTTAGACTCAGTAGAACTGGCATCAGGAGAGCTGTTGGGCTCCTTACTGGGCACTGCACTCTCAAGAGACATCTTAATATTATGGGTGTCTCCAAGGATTCGCTTTGCAGAGGCTGCAATTACAGCGAAGAAACTGCAGCTCACATTCTGTGTGAATGTGAGGCCTACTCTGCTCACAGATTCGAACACATTGGTCGTCATGTGATTGAACCCTGGGAGCTGAACGACATTCCTGTCAAGTGCCTGCTTATGTTTGCATCGGCTACTGGTCTCTTCTCTTAGAGACCTTCACTTTTTGGGGTAGTACAATAGACCTCTGGTCGATGTGCTAGGCTCTTCTGGAGCCACCCACCTTCATATCATTCATTCATTCAAACATGAACTAAATTGCGAAACTTGTATAAAATCAAAACTCACCGACATGCCATACCCCAAATCTACTCAAAACAGGGGGACTCATATTCTACAACTTGTGCACAGCGACGTATGCGGACCAATGCAAACTCCCACCATAGGAGGAAAATCATACGTGCTAACATTTATTGATGATTTCTCCAGGTACACAATGCCCTATCTCTTATCAAAAAAGAGTGAAGTTTTGTGTAAACTGAAGGAATACATCGCTTTTACGACAAACAAATTCGGAAAAAAACCAGAAATACTGAGAAGCGATAATGGCGGCGAATACGTCAGTAAAGAATACGAGGAATATCTAAGTGACAACGGCATACATCACCAGTTGACCGTGCCACACTGTCCATCCCAAAATGGCGTAGCGGAAAGAAAAAACAGGTCACTAATCGAGATGACACGAGCTATCTTGTCAGAAGCAAATTTAGGCAAAAAATTCTGGGGAGAGGCTATAAACACTGCCAATTACCTACAAAATAGACTTCCCACAAAGGCCAATTCAAAAACACCCTACGAAATGTGGACTGGTATGAAACCAAATCTTCGTCATTTAAGGGTCTTTGGCTGTAAGGCCTATTCCTATACCCATAAAAGCAAACGAGCAAAATTAGATGAAAAAGCCCAAGAAGGAATTTTTGTCGGATACGATGACAGATCAAAGGCTTACAGAATATATACAGAAGGAAAAAACATAACACTTGCTAGAACAGTTAAATTCCTCGAAAAATCAATGCAAATTTCAGAATTAAGCTCAAAGGAATTATTCGAAGGAACAGATAGTGAAGTCGAAATAACTAATGCTCAAACAAAAGAAAAACCTGAAGAGGGTGAGATTGAGTTTGAGGCACCGTCAGATGATGAACAAATAAATTCTGATAACATAACCGCCAATCAACCTCGCAGATCCGAGAGATCGAACAAGGGAGTACCTCCCGATCGACTCATCTACTTAGCGCAACAAGGTAACACCGTCGAACCCAGAGACTATAATGAGGCACTAAAAATTAAGAGCCCACAAGAGAAACAAAATTGGCTAGACGCCATGGAAGAAGAAATGCAATCTTTGCAAGAAAATAACACATTCACATTGATGGAACCCCCGCATGGAAGAAAAATAGTAGGTTCAAAATGGACTTATAAAACTAAACACGACTCTCAGGGAAAAATAGCTAAATACAAAGCTAGACTGGTAGCAAAAGGATTTTCACAAAAATACGGTGAAGATTATTACGAAACTTTCGCACCAGTGGTCTCACACAGCACAATTAGAGCATTCCTGGCAGGAGCAGCATTTAGAAAACAAAACGTACAACACATTGATATCAAAACTGCTTTCCTTCACGGGGATCTAGACGAAACAGTTTACATACAACAGCCAGATGGCTACATCTCCCCTGGTAACGAAAACAAAGTATGGAAATTAAATAAAGCTATATATGGGTTGAAACAGGCCGCAATTAAAATTCGTACAGAGTACTGCTGATCCATGTTTATTCAAAAAGGGAAAAGGAAGAGAAACTGTCTATGTAATCGTATATGTGGATGATATTCTAATATCAGGATCAGAAGAACAAATTGACAAAACAACGAAAGAATTGGGCAGACAATATGAATTAAAAAATTTGGGTGAAGTTAATTATTACCTTGGAATTAACATAAGAAAAAACCATAATGGAGATTATCTATTAAATCAAAAAAATAAGATTGAAGAAATTGTAAATACATTTAATTTGCAAGATTCAAAGCCCTATAGTACACCAATGGAAGCTGGATATTTGAGAAATGAAACAGAAGAAAACCTGCTTCCTAATAACACCAAATATCGCCAAGCTATTGGAGCTCTTCTATATATTGCCACGGTCACAAGACCAGACATCACAGCGGCTACAAACATCTTAAGTCGGAGAAATGAGAAACCACGTCAAATGGATTGGAACGCAGTAAAGCGTCTAATAAGTTATTTAAATCATACAAAGGATCTAAATTTGGTAATAAAATCAACAACAAAACCAATTCTTACAACATACGCTGATGCCGACTGGGCAAGCGATAAAACGGATCGGAAATCCACAAGTGGTAATCTTTTCTTAATTGATGATTCTCCTATACACTGGTTAAGCAAAAAACAATCATGTGTTGCGCTTTCCTCAGCAGAGGCGGAATATATATCCGCTGCTAACGCAGTTCAAGAAGTACTGTGGTTAATCAACCTACTCAAAGATCTCGATATGCTTCAACAGCTCCCGATTACTATTTTCGAAGATAACCAATCATGTATAAAAATGATTGAATCACCGAAGTACATGTCAAGAACCAAACATATTGACATCAGATTCCACGCCATAAGAGACTTTCAGGAATCGGGTGTAATCCAGTTGAGTTATCTTCCAACTAAGCTAATGACAGCGGACATGATGACAAAACCGCTGCCAAAGCCTGAATTTTTGAAGTACAGATCCAGACTGCTACAGCCGTGATATGCAGCTCCAGAGATCAAGGGCGGACTGTTAGAAATAAATGATCTCTTCTCGCTACGGAAGACCGACAAATCCAGAAACACTGACTCTCGCCTTTCCGCAAGAAAAGGAATGTGTTTACATCGTGTGATCTGCGCGCGCATCATAAGACACTACCGGTACACTAATACGAACCAAAAGTTCTGTTCTGTGTTGTTGATGTTTTGTACTGTTACGGAGCAAAATGCTCGTTTCTTCTTCTATGTAATTTTAAATGCAGAATCTAATTAAATAATTTTTTCTTTCAATCAAGCGCAATTATTCCTGACATCAAGATGGTAACCAAACACAATAAAATGATATTTCTTTTAAGACTTTAGGGGAAACGAAAACAAATTGCCCTACACCCTTCGCTCAGAAAGGTAAGCATTTTACCTTATTATAATTATGCTGTTTATAAAGAAAAATGATATAATATATTTTCTCATTAGTGAGGCAGAGTGCCATTATCTATGCACAACCGAGCTATAATATTTTTATCACGTACAAAGCCTAAATTCCCCGCTACAGACCGCATAGACATACAAAAACACAAACAGACAATTTCCTTTATTATGTAAGATATATAGAAGCGGAGCTGAATATTCCACGACCCAGACCTCGCCCCTTGCCCACGAGGGCTTAAAGGGGTTTGGTAACTTGGCCGGGGAGCTGAATATTGAACTCCTTTTAAACAATTTTACAACAATGGGATTTTTGCGGAGCACATAGCAAAAGAATACATGGTCTGGTTCTCAAATATACCCCAAATTTGAATAGATTAACATGTTCTACTCCCTAGGACGTCGGACGTCTCAGCTCCCTAGGACGTAGGAAACTACACAAAAAAATTCCACCAAATAAGCTGAAACAGACACACACTTGTTATAACAAGGTAAGTCAAAGTTGTAAAAATATGTTATATCTGAATGTTCGCATCCTGGACAGGAACACAAATGAAAATAAGGACTTTTTGTATGTATGTAATTACACATTAGAACATTTTCATAAAGGAGCCATTTTATATTTCGATGTGATTTAAGAATCATCATAAAATTTATGAAATTTAAATTGAAAATAATATTTTTTGCACTATTTTCCTTCATTCATCTTCAAAACATAACCTCACATTTCTAAAATCCCTTTTATATTTGCCTTCTCAAAATTAATACTTAAATATTTAATACAATTAAAAGTGAAAATATTATTCAGATATTTAATACGGAAGCTATCATTGAAACTTTCGTTATCATTGACTATAGCTTTAGATTTCAAATACATATATGGCAATATGTTGTAATACATGCCTTATAAATGGGATGCGTACACACCGATATCGGGGTAGCTGAACGTAGATAACCGGGACTGAGACCTGTGATATAAGAAAGTCGAGTAATAATTTTGATTTCAATCCTTTAGGACGTGAATAGACATTGCAAAATACTGTTTTTGGCATTTCAATATATACGTATTAACCTAGATTGTTCGAAAACTATTTTCCACGCCAAATGGCGTTTTTATGATTGTTTTATTTAAATCATACGCAGATTAGACATTTATATGCATGAGTTCGAAGCGTGGAGTAGATTTTCTTCGCTTCTGGTTATTGTCTTTGTAATGAAGTTGCCCAGAGTTTAATCGAGACGGTATCCTCGAGATTTTTCGCCCCAGCGCGTAGGAAGGCATTTCATCCGTGGAATTATTCCCGAAAGGGAAAATTATTCTGTTGACTTTTCCCTTTAGGAAGTCAGACTTAGTTCAATTATCGTATTTTCGCTGAATTTCAAAAGCATTGGAAGTTTTGTGAATTGAAATTTCTGTTAGTAAGAAACATAGAGCAAAAATATATTTAATGTGTCATATGTAGATATAATGGCAATAAATTGCTCTCAAATATTAATCTTATAAACTAATGATCAATAGATTTCTATTATTTTATTCGTGTAACGCTTTTCAATTATTTTGTAAAATTATAATAAATAAGTTTTTTGCAATACATAGGCTTAGAAATATACCGTATCTTAATCTATATATTCAAAATATGAAATATATCAACAGTAAGTTATGTAACTAACTTGATTTTTTATCAATACGTAGTATCTATATAAATAAAATTGAAAATCTGTCTGTTGGTGCGTTTGTTTGTCTCATCCTCATGGGAGAACTGCTTAACCGAATTTTATGAAAATTTGTGGGTAGACGTGAAATTGCCCCCTTAAAACTCAGGGCCAGGGGTTGTCGAGATTTTAATAAAAACGATCCTGCTATGGAGATTATGCAAACGATATTTTTCCGATATTTTATTTGAAAACAAAATATCTGGTGTGGGCAACACCTGACTTTCCAGAGACTCAAATTCACTTTATTTTTTTCCTCTTTCATGATGTATTAAATTGTTTAATTGCACAAAGAAACATGAATACTTTTCTGGTATTATACTCAATTTGCATTTTTAATGTATCTTCGTTTCTTTTGGCAACTGAATTCACTTTAGAGTCGTCACCTTCTCAAAATTCCCCAAAACTAAAATATCTCGAGAACGGTCCATCCTAGAGTCATTGTGTCAAACATAATCGTTTTGTTGCCCAAAATTACATGGAAAGCCAGTGCTTAATGAATATATTTCGACAATTTTAATCATATATATTAGTTTTTCACAACCTTTGCGGTCCATTTCACAAAAAAGGGTTGATTATCTTTCTCTGGGTCATGTCAAAATTTAATCAGCATCAAGATAACCAACAAGGAGCTTTTCTGCTATATTTAAAAAAATCTCATTAAATATTTTTAACTACAGTGAGAAACGTCTTCAATTTCTTAAAATTGATAAACTTAAACATTTAGAGAATGGCCTATCCTAGTGTAATCGATTTGGCCTCATTTTTGTCCTTTTCAAATTTACGTATGAAAGAACTCATAAAGAACCATTCGTAAAGAAACTTGTATAGTGCTTTAAAAAACCCGTTTCCATTATTCAAATGGCAGCTACTATAAATCCATTGTTCTAAAAATGTGCCAAAGATGCTTCTTTTTACTTTTTTGGGTTATTTCTGGAACCCTTGATTTGTGCGATAAGCACGTTGTCATCGCAGAATATCTGTCACGGAAATAGCGAGCTTTTATTCTCAACGTCTTTCAAAAGGTGACGCATTGCTTTTGCATATAAAGTATAGGAATGCCGTTTTTCTAAATATAGTACATGATTTAATTTCAAGTTTTACACGAAATATGCATTTTGAATCAACTATTATGGAGGTGATATGCATGTACAATGTGTGATAGGTATTCTATGAGCACGATATCTGGTCGAACTAACGACTCAAATTCAAAAGCATTAGGTATTATTCAGCGCACACTTAAAACATTTGCAAGCATGTTTACTGAAAATTTCAAGGGAATCAGTTGTCCTTAATGGGGAGTAAGGTTCCTGATAACTATGATATATATATATATATATATATATATATGATTATATATATATATATATATATATATAAATTCCCAAATAGGACAAGTAGCAATGTACTCGTAAAATTTCTAGATAAGTGACGGAAGTATCGACCGGGGGGAGTTGCGACCCCCAACACTCCGGCTAAAGCATTTTTCCGCCATGGCAAACGCTCCCGGTAGCCATTACTCCCTACACCATTTTCTTCATGACTCTTATAAAATCGTAAAAATTACATACATACATATACACTTTCAATAACTTGTAAAAATCCAAATGTTTACTATAATACGCTAAAACAAACCAAAAAGGACACACTATAAAAATATAACAATTAATTTAAAATACTAATGTATGAAATCACTTCACACGTGGTTATTTAATATCCCAATATCAAAATATTCAAAAAATAATGTTTGAAATGCAAGTCAGAGAGGTTATATTTAAAAATTCGGATACAAGACCAATTGGCTCATGGTTTTTTTTACACTCATGGTTTTTAAAGTATTAAATTACCATGAGCGAAGTAATTTCATACATCAGTATTTATATGGCGATTATGCTGCCAATAGGTCTTGTATCCATATTTAAAAAAACAACCACTCTGACTTGTATTTCAAACATTAGTTTTTGAATATATAGTTTTTTTAAGGATTAAATAACCACGAGTGAATTAATTTCATTCATTGGTATTTTTATGGCAATAATGTTATTAATAGGTCTTACATCCAATTTTAAAATAACCTCTCGGACATGGATTTCATTAGTCTTGAATATATTGATTTTAAAGTATTAAATAACCACGAGTGAAGTAAATTCATACAATTGTAATTATGTGGCGATAGACTTGCCAATTGCTCTTGTATCCGAATTTTTAAATATAACCTCTCTGACTTGCATTTCAATCATTATTTTTTGAATATTTTGATATTGGGATATTAAATAACCACGTGTGAAGTGATTTCATACATTAGTATTTTAAATTAATTGTTATATTTTTATAGTGTGTCCTTTTTGGTTTATTTTAGCGTATTATAGTAAACATTTGGATTTTTACAAGTTATTAAAAGTGTATATGTATGTATGTAATTTTTACGGTTTTATAAGAGTCATGAAGAAAATGGTGTAGGGAGTAATGGCTACCGGGAGCGTTTGCCATGGCGGAAAAAAGCTTTAACCGGAGTGTTGGGGGGCGCAACTCCCCCCGGTCGTTACTTCCGTCACTTATCTAGAAATTTTACGAGTACATTGCTACTTGTCCTATTTGGGAATTTATATAGGTATACACATGTAAAATTGCAGCATAGCGCTTTACAAGTTGTATTAAAAATTATTTTTTTTGCTTTTAGCTTTTTAATCAATTCACTCAAAATTGTAGCATTTTTTCAAGTTTTATATTGTATATATATATATATATATACAAAAAAACGCTTCAGCAGACGGTAATTAGCTAAATATTTCAGAAATGAAGCTGGAATTTTCATGAAAGCCTGTAATTGGGTCTTTTCTGATGTTTTGCCGAAATTATCAACAAAGTAGTTGATAAAAACGATCAAAGGTTGCAGAATAGTTTACAGTGTATTTGGATGGTGTAAGGAAAGCGAATGAGTGCTTCAGTGTAGAAACATTAAAATATTCATAAAATAAATATTACATAACTATTTGACACAAAATATTTTATTGAAAATATTTTAGTAAGCATAACAAAATTAAAACTTTACTTTAATCTCAAAAATCTTTTTCTGAAGAACGATTTCACTCTCTGCTTCAAAAACGAAGAATTCATGTCTTATGGCTTTGCTAGGAGTGAGACTCTGGATTCTCAAATGTGTGACATTTAGATGCACTTATTTTGAAATTTTATTGTTTAATCCTATTTTTCTAAGCCACACCAAAGTAAAGGAAATCGAACTCTTAGCAACTTCGAATACCTTCATTTCAATTAAAAAATTAGTCTTAAAAATATTCTATTTCTCAGAAAGTTTTACTTAAAAGTGATATCCTCTCCTACCAATAGAATTAGATTTTCTGCTCTTAAGGATTCCATTGAGATTTTTAACAAGTAGGGTATTCATTCCTAGTTATTAAAGTCCTTGTCAATACTGACTGTCATATGAAGGTTAAAATAAACACGCCGAGTATCACCTAAAAGAATATCAAATTTGTGTCAAAAACTAGGAACTTATATACCTTCATTCGCTAATCCTTGTTGGATGAATAGTCACTGATATGTTTTAACTTCAACCTCCATTATTAAAAAATGCTCTTCAGTTTTCGATTTGGATTAATTTGAAGTTTTTCATATCAATACATTTCGAGGCCATTATAAAGTCACTAGCTTGTTTCTTAATACAAGGATTTACATAAAATTTCTCATGTTTCTTAAGTTGAAGGAACTTAAAAATTCAGAAATCACGGGTTTGGGCAATACGGACCGAAAATGCCTTCTTACCAACTCTTCTCATATGAATGACATCGGTAGACCTCAGAAGGGAGCTCTAGTTGTCTACTCCTATGGTACTCTTAGCTACATGTACCTCGGTCACTTTCCTTTCATTGCTAGACAGCCGTTTACACGTCTAGGATATTTATTTGTTGTTTAACTCTCAGGAACGGGCGAATCGCGTGAATGCGAATACAGCTACAAATACGAGTACTGGCTCATCACGAACCGAAACGGCATTATGTTCTACAATGTCAGCATTATGCTCCACTAGGATCGTATCAATTTGTTAGCCGGCTCTGGATTGGTCTAAACACCTGAACCAGTAAGAAGTTATTCGCTAAAAGTAAATAATCATAATTTACAACGTAGACTTAAGGAAAACATATCCAAAAGATATATCGATCTCCCACATTCACTTATTTGGGCGTTCAGGTTCAGGCGTGTTCAGAATAAAGAAATGCAATTAAATTCCGGAATGTGCTTATATTCATTTACCTTTATTTACGTTGCATTTTATGTCATGAATCATTTCATCATTCTAATACCCTGCTATGCATATATCATGTAGAAAATGCATTGTGGTCGTCATTGTTGGAAGTACACCACGTGCCTGACTGAGAACACCACTAAACCTGTAACCACTAACTGTCATACATTAATCACTGATTAAACTGATTCTCATATAGAGTGCGAAAGTAATTTTACATAAAATATCCATCACATGTTGGATATAAATTAATGGATATAAATCATATAAGCTGAAGCAGTGAATAGTTTCTTTAACTATTTCAACACATTTGAAAATAGTTTCATTTAATTACCTATGCCTGACCAAAGTTCGAATAAAATTAGTAGATAAGCAATAAAATTAAAAGCACATAACAAAAATGAAAAGGCCATGTAATTAAATAAAACCATCCTAAAAGACGTACAAATGGTAAATGACTAGAGCGCTTTAGGATATCACTATACCCTTCATCAGTGGCTGCATGAAAAATTCCAGTGAAAACAGGCTCATATGTAGACCAGATCGGCATACAAATTTGCATACATCAGCTACGGAATATTAATAATATAAACAGGCTATTGAAGATTAATTAATTACAAAATGACAATAGTAAGTGGTATAAACTGGAGATTTAAAATTTAAACAAGTATTAAATACAAATACAAAGAATAGACAATGGAAAATGTCTAAATTGTAGCCAAACATAAATTACAATAAACTGAAACGTCACAGATAACAATGTAGAGGTATGAAACGCATAGAGTAGAGGGCGCGGTAGCCCAGTGGTTAGTGCGCGAGAATTGCACTCGGTAAGACCGGGTTCCATTCCCTCCTCTGCCAAAACAGCCGTCGTGTTCACGTGGAGTACGATCATGTTAAGCATGTGGGTCCGTAAGTCCTTCCGAGAAGTTGGTGGTAGAGGAAGCTGGGTACAACCCTGTGGATGCCTCCCCCACTGAGTTCCAGTCTAAATTAGGTGGTTCTTCTCGGCCGTCCAAATAGTTACCTTCCAGATTTCTGGTAGGTCGGACAGTCTAGATCTCAACAACAACAACACAAATATTCGAGATCGAGTCGTCAGGCGTAATTTAAAATTAGTACAATATCAAAAATACAAATGGAATCATGGTAGATATACATAAACAGGGATTCATAAAGAATAATATTACGAGGGGGATTGCAACGAATTAAAATGAAAGTTTTTCATAAAGGGCCGGAAGTTATCATTAACAACACATTGGACAAGAGCCGTAGAAAGTTTACCATTCTTGACATCACGAGTATGTTCAACTAATCGGATACCAACAGTACGTTTAGTACAACCAATGTAAAACTAGTAGTCATTATCAGAAGTCAAAAGGGGTACCACGTATACCCCAGCATGGCTTTTAAAGTACAAATGATCCTGTACAAATTTTAACTTACGCTTGGCGACTCATTCTCGACTATATGCGTTGCTGTTGTTGATATTTGAAACCCAAACTACAGTGGCTAGAAGAGAGTTCTAGACACTGTACCCAGACCGTCCGACATACCAGAAAGGTGAAACGTAATCCGACTGTATGCGGACAACTATATCTGTGTCAAACCTCTACATTGTTATCTGTGACATTTCAGTTTATTGTAATTTATGCTTGGCTGCAATTTGGACATTATTCATTGTCTTTTCTTTCTATTTGTATTTAATACTTGTTTAAATTTTAAATCTCCCCTTTATAACACTTACTATTGTAATTTTGTAAATGATTAACTTTTAATAACCTGTTTATATTATCATTATTCCGGAGCTGATTTATGCAAATGTGTCTGCCGATCTGGCCTACATATGAGTTTGTGTCCAAAGTAAATTTTCATATAGCGACTGATGAAGGATACAGTGATACCAGGAAGCGCTCCAGCCTTCTAACATTTGTACGTTTAATAGGATCGTTTTATTTGATTAAATGGCCTTTTTACCTATGATATGTGTATTTAATTTTATTGCTTAGATATCGAAGTAGACGTGCTATCACCTTAATTATTATTATTAGTAGAGCCTAACAAATAAATAAATGAAATTAAAAATTAAAATTAAAATATATATGAAATTTCAAATTTTTTCATTGCCCCGAAAATTATCTTCCCTCCTCACCGCTAACCTCCCCCTCAAAAAAAGAAGAAGTAAAATAAAGGATTAGCTTAAATGATTTTATTTTAGGGGGCCAAAATTTTATATTTAGGGATTCATAAACAAAGCACATGTTTTAGGCCTAAAATTTTATTTTAGGGATCACTAATTTTTGGGGGCGGCTCAAAATTGTAAGCTCCAAAAAGGCTGTTGCTTTGTGTGCCAAAAACTACAATTATGGTCGCAATACATTAAATTGGGAGAAAAGAAAATTTTGAGTAAGGCCCTTTCTACTATTTCGCTTTAGAGACTAACATTAATAATTATGCCGCTCAGAGCTTGAAATGTCTTTAAAACCTATTTATTTCTGATTTTACTTGGAGTTTTAAGCCTGTCCTACAACAGTGATTGCAAACAAAGCCTTCTCCATCACATTTTATAAAAACTTACTCCAGCCATTATTCATTACACATAAGCACTACTTAAATATTCAAGAAAACTTAAACTAAGCCACAGATTGAAAAAAAACAAGGAGGGGAGGAGTGTGTCCTGTTTAATTAACATTTTTTTCTCTTTACATAAGTGCAAAATTTTCGTTATTTTTACATTAATGTTATTTACTATTTCTTCGTAAATTAAATAATGCAAGATAGTGAGAACGTGCCATATTCAAGTAATGTCTGATAATAAAAAGTTATTCTACAATATATTATAACAATGATTTTGAATTTTTTTCGACAGCCAAATACCTCAAATCCATTTAAAATTTTAAAATTACAAATAAACCAAAATTTATTTATATTTTAGATACTATCATTGGATTTTTTTACAAAAATGATTTCATGGACCTCCGAATATTCGTATCCTTTTTTCAACATTCATAATGAAAGTATTGTTTCGGAATCGTGTTCATACCCTATAGTCAGTTAATATTGTCTGAGGAAGCTGGTTCTCCTACATATTTCATGAAGTATCTGCAAACTTAAACGGTGCAGCTTTCTGGATAACTTCAGAGTCGAGTGCCGAGCCATACAATATCCAAAGAAATAATTACTTTTAAAGTTTATACCTTTAAAATATTATCGGTACCTGTATACAATATTAAAAAATATTTAATTTTGATATTTTCCCAATTTCACACTCAGCCATGTTGAGACCTAGACCTTCCGACCTACCAGAAAGGTGTAAGGTAACTGTTTTGACGGCCGGACACTCAGCCATGTGATAAAAACTTGTTACCTGTTCTAAACTTAATTAAGGACTATACAAATTTCTGCAGTAAAAAACTACGTAGGAACTGTTGGGTCATAAATAAATTAAATAGAATTTAGACTTGAAATGGTAAAATTTGTGTCAATATGAAATCCATACATAAGGTATTTTTCCTTATTAATTTTATAACCTGCAGAAATAGTTATTTGAAAAAAAACTATGTGATTAAATAATTAACGCCCTCTTTCATATTTATTGTAAATAAATACTAATACTATGCTAAAACAAACTTCAAATGTGAAAGCAGAGAGTGGCTATGAACGTTATTAATGCATGACCATAAGCAATATAATAACATGTATTGATACATATCATTCACAATTAAATCTTATCCTTTTTTTAATATTATTTTTTCATTATTCGACGAAATCAGTTAGGATTTTAATGCTCTTAATTTGTTTTGAGACAATACCTCGGAAATCCTAACATCTGTTCGTACCAAGGGCGTAATACGAATTAAGTGCTGTTATTTCACTTTTAAGAACTCAGGAAACATATGGGAACAGAGAGGGGGGTCTCTATGTCTACCATACGGAGACGGAGGGGGCGTGTCCTGACGTTTAAGTAAAAAAAATATTTTCATTAATGCGTTAATTGTGGCATTATCTTTCAAAATCGTTTTAAATCAGGCTAATATATAAAATAACTAATGGATTTATTCGAATTTAAAAAAGAATAGCGCCAGGAGGTTCAGTTTCCAAAGTTCTGAAGTATCTATATACCAAATTTCATGGCAATACAACACGTAAATTTCCCGCTACAGACCGTATAGACAAAAAATACACATGCCGAAAAATATATCCATAAACATACACAAATATTTTTTTTATTATGTAAGATATCTATAAGTGAATCTGAATATTGAACTATTTTTAACTATCTTGCAACAATGATATTTTTGCAGTTCATTTTACAACAGGACGTCGGTTCTATTTTCGAAGATTCGCCAAATTTTAATAGATTAAAATGTTCTAATGGATAAAGCTGTGTACCAAATTTCAGCTCCTTAGGACGTAAGACAGAACATAATTGCAGACACACACATCGGTCAGGACTAATTAAATAAAATTTTAAAAAATATTGTATCTATGAGTTTGTCTGTGTAGTTTATATGTGTGTCCTTTACAAACCAATAATAATAAGACAACGAATTATTGTCGATAAATGTACCTGCATAGAAAAAGCTTTTCATAAAAGAGCCAATTTTTTTTTTTAATTTTGATTTGATTTATGATTCATTTCCCATTTTATACAATTAAATTCGAAATATTATTTTTTGCCTCATTGTCCTTCATTTATTTTCAAAGTCTAACCTCTCATTGTAAAATTCACTTTTATATTGGCCATCTCAAAAAAAGTAATACTTCAATGATTGATACAATTAAAAGTAAAATTATTATTCATAGCTTTAATACTAAAGCTATCATTGAAACTTTCGTTTTCCTTGACTTTCCTTGTATTTTTAGATTTGAAATTTATATATGTCAATATATGTTGTAACACATAAATTATAAATGTGATGTGTATACACCAAAATCTTAAGTAGCTGAGCGTAGCGAACAGAGGCAGGTACCTCTGATAAAGTGAAGTAATGATTTTGATTTCAACTCGTTATCATTGGCTATCGCTTTAGAATTTCAAATATATATATGGCAATATGTTGTAATACATACATTATAAATGTGATGCGCACACACCGAAATAGGGGCTGCTGAACGTAAATAACCGGGACTGAAACATGTGATATAAGAAAGTCAAGTAATGATTTTGATTTCAATCCTTTAAGACGTGGATAAACATTGCAAAATACTGTTTTTGGCATTTCAATATATACGTATTAACATAGATTGTTCGGAAATTATTTCCCACGCCAAATGGCGTTTTGATGATTGCTTTATTTCAAACATACGCAGATTAGACATTTATATTCATGAGTTCAAAGCGTGGAGGAGATTTTCTTCGCTTTTGGTTACTGTCTTTGTAATGAAGTTGCATAGTGATTAATCGAGACGGCATCCTCGAGATTTTTCGCCCCAGCGAGTAAGCAGGAAGGCATTTCATCCGTCGAATTATTCCCTAAAGGGAAAATTTTTCTGTAGACTTTTCCCTTTAGGAAGTCACACTTAGTATAATTATCGTATTTTCGCTGAATTTCAAAATCATTGGAAGTTTTGTAAATTGAAAGTTCTGTTAGCAAGCAACATAGAGCAAAAATATATTTAATTTGTCATATTTGAATATAATGGCAATCAATTACTCTCAAATATTAATCTTATAAACTAATGATCAATAGACTTCTATTATTTTATTCGTGTAACCTCTTATCAATTATTTTGTAAAATTATAAAAAATACGTTTTTTGCAATACATAGGATTTGAAATATACCGTATCTTAATCTATATATTCAAAATATAAAATATATCAACAGTAAGTTATATAACTATCTTGATTTTTTATCAATACGTAGTATCTATATCAATAAAATTGAAAATCTGCAAGTTCGTGCGTTTGTTTGTCTCATCGTCATGGGAGAACTGCTTAACCGAATTTCATGAAAATTTGTGGGTACTCGTGAAATTGCCCCCTTAAAACTCAGGGCCAGGGGTGGGCGAGATTTTAATAAAAAAAACGACCCTGCCATGGATATTATGAAAACGATATTTTTCCGATATTTTATTTGAAAACAAAATATCTAGTGTGGGCAACACCTGACTTTCCAGAGATTCAAATTCACTTTATTTTTTTCCTCTTTCATGATGTATTAAATTATTTAATTGCACAAAAAACATGAATACTTTTCTGATATTATATACAATTTGCATTTTAAATGTATCTTCGTTCTTCAAAGTCGTCACCTTCTCAAAATTCCCCAAAACTAAAATATCTCGAGAACGGTCCATCCTAGAGTCATTCTGTCAAACTTAATCGCTTTGTTGTCCGAAATTACATGGAAACCAAGTGCTTAATTAATATATTTCAACAATTTCAATCATTTATATTAGATTTTCACAGCCTTTGCGGTCCATTTCACAAAAAAAAGGGTTGATTATCCTTCTCTGGGTCATGTCAAAATTTAATCAGCATCAGAATAACCAACAAGGGACTTTTCAGCTGAATTTAAAAAAATCTCTTTAAATATTTTTAACTACTGTGAGAAACGTCTTCAATTTCTTAAAATTGATAAACTTAAACATCTAGAGAATGGCCTATCCTAATGTAAAGAATTTGGTCTCATTTTTGTCCTTTTCAAATTTACGTATAAACAACTCATAAAGAACCACTCGTAAACAAACTTATATAGTGCTTTAAAAAACCCGTTTCCAATATTCAAATGGCAGCTACTATAAATCCATTGTTCTAAAAATGTGCCAAAGATGCTTGGTTTTACTTTTTCGGGTTATTTCTGGAAGTCTTGATTTGTGCGATAAGCACGCTGTCATCGCAGAATATCTGTCACTGAAATAGCGAGCTTTTATTCTCAACGTCATTCAAAAGGTGACTTATTGCTTTTGCATATAAAGTATATGAATACCGTTTTTCTAAATATAGTACATGATATTTTAAAGAAAAGGTCAAAAGATTAAAATTCAAGTTTTACACGAAATATGCATGTTGAATCAGCTATTATGGAGGTGATATTCGTGTACAATGTTTGATAGGTATTCTATGAGCACGATATCTGGTTGAACTAACGACTCATATTCAAATGCATTAGGTATTATTCAGCGCACACTTAAAACATTTGCAAGCATGGTACAGAAAATTTCAAGGGAATCAGTTGTTCTTAATGGGGAGTAAGGTTCCTGATAACTACGATAATATATAAATATATATATATATATATATATATATATATATATATATATATATATATATATATATATATATATATATATATATATATTTCAGAAATGAAATTGGAATTTTCATGAAAACCTGTAATTGGGTCTTTTCTGATGTTTTGCTAAAATTATCAACAAAGTAGCTGATAAAAATGATCAAAGGTTGCAGAATATTTTATAGTGTAGTTGGATGGTGTAAGGAAAGCGAATGAGTGCTTCAGTGTATAAACATTAAAATATCCATAAAATAAATATTACATAACTATTTGACACAAAATATTTTATTGAAAATATTTTTGTAAGCATAAAAAAAATTAAAACTTTAATTAATCTCAAGAATCTTTTTCTGAAGAGCGATTTTGCTCTCAGCTTCAAAAACGAATTATTCATGTTTTATGGTTTGGCTAGGAGGGAGACACTGGGTTCACTAATGTGTGACATTTAGATGCAAAATTTTGAAGTTTTATTGCTTAATCCTATTGAGTTTCATTTTATCTTCGTCACGAGGATGATTCTGTTCTTGACGAGTTTAATTCTGATTTAGTCAATGTTCTTTCCATTGAAATTCCAGTGATTCATGTATTCAGTTTACCTGCGATCTAGAATGTAATAATTATTCTATTTCTTCCAACTACTTGTAATTTGCAATTCAAATTCTGCAGTAATGTAAATTCGCAATGCAAATTCATTTGTACTGTAAATTCTTAATGTACGCTTAGCAATGTAAATAAATTTGTTCTTTTTTGGCTGTTAATTTCCCTCCTCAAAATATTTCTTACCACCCCGTTGATCAAAAGCTTTCTGCATCCAATGCGACCTATTTCTGACTTATTACAGCCTGGGCTGGATTATTGAAAAGATATCGCCTTAGATCGTGGATTTTTACAGAATACTATTAGTGCGTTCCCCAAATTTTCTAAGCCATACCAAAGTAAGGGAGATCGAAATCTTAGGAACATCGAATAACTTCATTTCAATCAAAAAATTAGTCTTAAAAATATTCTATTTCTCAGAGAGTTTTATTTTTAAAAGTGATACCCTCTTCTACCAATAAAATTAAATGTTCTGCTCTTAAGGATTCGATTGAGATTTTTAACAAGTAAGGTATTCATTCATTCCTAGTTATTAAAGTCCTTGTCAATACCGACTATCATATGAAGGTTAAAATAAACACGCCGAGTATCACCTAAAAGAATATCAAATTTGTGTCAAAAAGTAAGAACTTATATACCTTCATTCGCTAATCCTTGTTGGATGAATAGTCACTGACATGTTTTAACTTCATCCTCCATTATTCTAAAGTGCTCTTCAGTTTTTGATTTGGATTCCTTTGAAGGTTTTCATATCAATACATTTCGAGGCCATTATAAAGTCACTAGTTTGTTTCTTAATACAAGGATTTACATGAAATTTCTCATGTCTCTTAAGTACAAGGAACTAAAAATTCAGAAATCACAGGTTTGTGCAATACGGACGGAAGATTCATTCTTACCAACTCCTCTCATATGAATGACATAGGTAGACCTCAGATGGGAGCTCTAGTTGTCTACTCTTATTGTACTCTTAGCTACATGTATCTCGGCCACTTTCCACTCATTGCTAGACAGCTGTTTACAAGTCTAGCATACGGATTTGTTGTTTAACTCTGTCAGGAACAGGCGAATCGCGTGAATGCGAGTACAACTACAAATGCGAGTACTGGCTCATCACGAACCGAAATGGCATAATGTTCTACAGGATCGGCATTATGTTCCACTAGGATCGTAGCAATTTGTTAGCCAGCTCAGGATTGGTCTACACACCTGAACCAGTAAGTAGTTGTTCGCTAAATTAAATCATTTTTTACAACGTAAACTTAAGGAAAACATATCCAAAGGTTATATAGATATCCCACATTCACTTATTTGGACGTTCAGGTTCAGAGGTGTTCAGAATAAAGAAATGCAATTAAACTCCGGAATGTACTTATATTCATTTATCTTTATTTGCGTTGCATTTTATGTCATCAATCATTTCATCATTTTAATTCCCTGCTATGCATATATCATGTAGAAAAAGCATTGTGCTCGTCATTGTTGGAAGTACACCACGTGAAAGACTGAGCACACCACTTAACCTGTAACCACTAACTGTCATACATTAATCACTGATTAAAATGATTCTCATATAGAGTGCGAAATTAATTTTACATAAAATATCCATCACATGTTGGATATAAATTAATGGATATAAATCATATAAGCTAAAGCAGTGAATAGTTTCTTAAACTATTTCAACTCATTTAAAAATAGTTTCATTTAATTACCTATGCCTGACAAAAATTCAAATAACATTAGTAGATAAGCAATAAAATTAAAAGCACATAACATAGATTAAAAGGTCATTTAATCAAATAAAACCATCCTATAAGACGTACAAATGGTAAAAGACCAGAGCGCTTTAGGATATCACTGTACCATTTATCAGTGGCTGTATGAAAAATTCCAGTGGAAACAGGCTCATATGTAGACCAGATCGGCATACAAATTTGCATAAATCAGCATGTTTAGGATATCACTGTACCATTTATCAGTGGCTGTATGAAAAATTCCAGTGGAAACAGGCTCATATGTAGACCAGATCGGCATACAAATTTGCATAAATCAGCTACGGAATAATGAGAATATAAGCAGACTATTGAAGATTAATCAATTACAAAATTACAATAGTAAGTATTATAAACTGGGGATATAAAATTTAAACAAGTATTAAATACAAATACAGAGAAAAGACAATGGAAAATGTCCAAATTGTAGCCAAACATAAATTACAATAAAATGAAACGTCACAGATAACAATGTAGAGGTATGAAACGCATAGAGTCGAGGGCGCGGTAGCCCAGTGGTTAGTGCGCGAGTATTGCCCTCGGTAGGCCCGGGTTCCATTCCCTCCGCTGCCAAAACTGCCGCCGTGTTCACGTGGAGTACGACATGTTAAACATGTGGGTCCTTAAGCCTTTCCGAGCGGTTGGTGGTAGGGTAAGGAGGGTACGGTCCCTGTCGATGCCTCTCCCACTTGGTTCCGGTCTAAATTGGGTGAATAAAAAGAAATTTATGGAAATTGTCGCGGAGTGCGCGATAGTCCAGTGTTTAGCGCGCGGGAATTGCACTCGGTAGGCACGGGTTCGATTCCCGCCACTGATAAAACTGCCGTCGTGTTCACGTGGAGTACGATCATGTTAAACATGTGGGTCCGTAAGTCCTTTGGAGAAGTTGGTGGTAGGGGAAGCAGGGTGCGGCCCCTGTGGATGCCTCCCTTATTGAGTTCAGGTCTAAATTAGGTAGTTTTTCCCGGCCGTCCAAATAGTTATCTTGCAGATTTCTGGTAGATCGGACGGTCTAGATCTCAACAACAACAACACATAGATTCGAGAGCGAGTCTCCAAGCGTAATTTAAAATATGTACAATATCAAAATTACCAATGGAATCATGGTAGATATACATAAACTGGGATTCATAAGGAATAATATTACGAGGGTGATAGCAAAAAAAAAAAAACGAATTAAAAGGAAAGTTTTTCAAAAGGAGCCGAAACTTATCATTAACAACACATTGGACAAGAGCAGTAGAAAGTTTACCATTCTTGACATCACGAGCATGTTCAACTAATCGGATACCAACAGTACGTTTAGTACAATTAATGTAAAACTTGTAGTCATTATCAGGAGTTAAAAGGGGTACAAGGTATACCCCAGCATGGCTTTTAAAGCACAAATGATTCTGTGCAAATTTTAAGTTACGCTTGGCGACTCATTCTCGACTATATGTGCTGTTGTTGGTGATTGTTGAAACCCAGATCGTCCGACCTACCAGAAAAGTGTAAGGTAAATTGAATATATGTGTGAAAAATCTAGACCACACGACTGCCCGAGGGCTTGCAGTAGCTATTTGTGTGGCTGGACGACTATATGCGTGTCAAACCTCTACATTGTTATCTGTGACATTTCAGTTTATTGTAATTTATGCTTGGCTACAATTTGGACATTTTTCATTGTCTTTTCTTTCTATTTGTATTTAGTACTTGTTTAAATTTTAAATCTCCCCTTTATAGTACTTACTACTGTAAGTTTGTAAATGACGGATCTTCAATAGCCTGTTTATATTATCATTATTCCGGAGCTGTTTTATGCAAATGTGTCTGCCGATCTGGTCTACATATGAGTCTGATTCCACGGTAAATTTTCATATAGCCACTGATGCAGGGTTTAGTGATACCAGAAAGCGCTCCGGCCTTCTAACATTTGTACATTTTATAGGATCGTTTTATTTGATTAAATGACCTTTTTATCTATGATATATGTATTTAATTTTATTGCTTAAATATCGAAGTAGACGTGATATCACCTTAATTATCAACACTAGTAGAGCCTAATAAATAAATAAATGAAATTAAAAATTAAAATAAAAAAATATAAAAAATTTCAAATATTTTCATTGCCCAGAAAATTCTCTTCCCTCCTCACCGCTCCCCTCCCCCTCAAAGAGAAAGAAGAAGAAAAATAAAGGATTAGCTTAAATGATTTTATTTTAGGGGGCCAAAATTTTATATTTAGGGATTCGTAAACACAGCACATGTTTTAGGCCTAAAATTTTAGTTTGGGGATCACTAAATTTTGGGGCAGGCCCAAAATTGTAGGCCCCAAAAAGGCTGTTGGTTTGTGTGCCGAAAACTACAATTATGGTCGCAATACTTTAAATTTGGAGAAAAGAAAATTTTGAGTGAGTCCCTTTCTACTATTCCTAAGTATGCCTAAAATTCCTAAGTATGCCGCTCAGAGTTTCAAATGTTTTTAAAACCTATTTATTTCCGATTGTACTTGGAGTTTTTTAAGCCTGTTCTACAACAGTGATTGCAAATAAAGCCTTCTCCATCACATTTTATAAAAACTTACCCAGGCATTATTTATAACACATAAGCACTACTTAAATATTCAAGAAAACTTAAACTAACAGATTGGGAAAAAATGGGGAGGGGGGAGGAGTGTGTCCTGTTTAATTCACATTTTTTTCTCTTTACATAAGTGCTAAATTTCCGTTATTTTTACATTAATGTTATTTCCTATTTCTTCGTAAATTAAGTAGTGCAAGATAGTGAGAACGTGCCATATTCAAGTAATGTCTGATAATAAAAAGTTATTCTACAATATATTATAACAATGATTTTGAATTTTTTTCGACAGCAAATACCTCAAATCCATTTAAAATTTTAAAATTACAAATAAACCAAAATTTATTTAGGTTTTAGATACTATCATTGAAGTTTTGTTACAAAAATGATTTCACAGACCTCCGAATATTCGTATCCTTTTTTCAACATTCATAATGAAAATATTGTTTTGGAATCGTGTTCATACCCAATAGTCAGTTAATATTGTCTGAGGAAGCTGGTTGTCCTATATATTTCATGAAGTATCCGCAACCTTAAACGGTGCAGCTTTCTGGATAACTTCAGAGAAAAACGGAATCTTATACATGCTTTTAAAGAAATAATTATTTTTAAATTTTATATCTTTAAAATATTATCGGTATCTGTATACAATATTAAAAAATATTTTATTTTAATATTTTCCCATTTTCACACTCAGCCATGTTGAGACCTAGACCTTCCGAACAACCAGAAAGGTGTAAGGTAACTGTTTGGACGACCGGACACTCAGCCATGTGATAAAAACTTGTTACCTGTTCTAAACTAATTTAAGGACTATACAAATTTCTGCAGTAAAAAACTACGTAGGAACTGTTGGGTCATAAGTAAATTAAATAGAATTTAGTCTTGAAATGGTAAAATTTGTGCCAATATGAAATCCACACAAAAGGTATTTTTCCTTATTAATTTTATAACCTGCAGAAATAGTTATTTGAAATAAAACTATCTGATTAAATAATTAACTCCCTCTTTCACATTTGTTGTAAATAAATACTAATACTATGCTAAAACAAACTTCAAATGTGAAAGCAGAGAGTGGCTATTATCATTAATTATGCATGACCATAAACAATATGATAACATGTATTGATACACATCGTTCACAATTAAATCTTATCGTTTTTTTTAATATTATTTTTCATTATTCAGCGAAATCAGTTTGGATTTAATGCTTTTAATTTGTCATGGGAGACAATACCTCGGAAATCCTTACATCTGTTCGTACCAAGGGCGTAATACGAATTAAGTGCTGTTATTTAACTTTTAAGAACTCAGGAAACATATGGGAACAGAGAGGGAACCTCTATGTTTACCATAGGGAGACGGAGGGGGCGTGTCCTAACGTTTAATTAAAAAAAATATTTTCATTAATGCGTTAATTCTGTCATTATCTTTCAAAATCGTTTTAAATCAGGCTAATATATAAAATAACTAATAGATTAATTCGAATTTAAAAAAGAAGAACGCCAGGAGGTGCAGTTTCCCATGTCCTGAAGTACCTATATACCAAATTTCATGGCAATACTACACGTAAATTTCCCGCTACAGACCGTATAGACAGAAAAATACACATACAGAAAAATATCTCCATAACCATACACAGATATTTTTTTTATTATGTAAGATATTTATAAGTGAAACTTAATATTGAACTATTTTTTAACTATCTTACAACAATGATATTTTTTCAGTTCATTTTACAACAGGATGTCGGTTCTATTTTCGAAGATTCGCCAAATTTTAATAGATTGAAATGTTCTACTAGATTAAGCTGTGTACCTAATTTCAGCTCCTTAGGACGTAAGACAGAGTGTTAAAATTGCAGACAAACACATCGGTCATGACAAATTAAATAAACATTTTAAAAATATTTTATCTATGAGTTTGTCTGTGTAGTTTATCTGTGTGTACTTTAAAAACTAATAATAACAAGACTACGAATTATTGTCGATAAATATACCTGCATAGAAAAAGCTTTTCATAAAGGAGCCAATTTTTTTTAAATTTTTATTTGATTTATGATTCATTTCCCTTTTTATACAATTTAAATTGGAAATATTATTTTCTGCCTCATTGCCCTTCATTTATTTTCAAAGTCTAACCTCTCATTGTAAAATTCACTTTTATATTTGCCATCTCAAAAAAAGTAATACTTCAATGATTGATACAATTAAAAGTAAAATTATTATTCATAGCTTTAATTCTAAAGCTGTTGTCATAAGGTAAAATTGTCCTTATCAAATTAATACTATAGAACTTACCTATGATGCCGACACTAAGGGTGGAGCATGTAAGCTCCAGGCTCTCAAGCTGGAGAGACGAACACACAAAATATAAATAAATTCACTTGACTTAATTGATCAATTTATTTTAATATTTTAAGTTATAGATATCCATTGTATCTTGATTAATGATACTATTATTAAATCTATTATTATAAGACATATAACACACTGACAATATTTCATTAATACATATTTACACACATAATAAAATTGACATATATTTTTTAAAACAGTTTCTTTTAAGCAATCGACACTCAAAATAGTTCTTTTAGTTCAATATCTAAGAACTCGTTAATATAATCTACTCTTACGAACTGATTGTTCATTATTTGAATAATCGATAAAAGTGTGCCTTCCGTGCTAATTAGTGACAAATTGAAAGTTGATTTACCTCTACTCTTTGTGTTAAGTACGTATTCGTGCAATCTCGATGATGTATGAAACTGTTGCACATCTCATAACAGCAAAAAGCTTCCATTTTATCGCTCACATTCGATATACTTTTTTCACAAAACCTAGAAACATGATGTTAGCTCGTTTGAAAATTTGAAGTAGACCGAACTTTTTAGGAATACGGCTTTGGGGCGCTTTTTTCTTTCCCCCATTGGTTTCCTACCACATCTACCATTCGTTGTTGATGCAGAAGTGGATGACCACTGTTTATGTATGCATGTGTTGTCATTGGTTCCCTCTGCAGCATTTAGATAGTTCATTATTTAGGTTGGCATCCGTAATTGAAATTACAAAATGTCTTGCACGCCGTACGACAGCTGTCATTGAAACTTTCGTTTTCCTTGACTTTCCTTGTATTTTTTGATTTTAAATTTATATATGTCAATATGTTGTAACACATACATTATAAATGTGATGAGTATACACCAAAATCTTAGGTTGCTGAACGTAGCGAACATAGGCAGGTACCTCTGATAAAGTGAAGTAATGATTTTGATTTCAACTCTTTTACACTAAAAATCATAAAATTAGTTCTAGCATTTCAATACATGCGTATTAACGAAAATTGCTCGAAAACTGTTTCCCACGCCACCTAGATTTTTTATGATTGTTTTATTTCCATCATACGCAGATTGGGCATTTATATTCATGAGTTCAATATGTGGAGGAGATTTTCATCGCTTTGGTTTACTGTCTGTGTAATGAAGTTGCCCAGAGATTGATCGAAACGTGATCCTCCAGATATTTCGCCTGAGCGCATAGGAAGCAACCTCATCCGTGGAATTACTCCCGAAAAGGCAAATTCTTCTGCAGGTTTTAGGCCATTTAGGAAGTCACTCTTTATACAATTATCGCATTTTCGCTGAAATTCAAAAGTATTGGATGTTGTGTGAAGTTCTGTTAGTAAGCAGTTTAAAAAAAATCTATTTAATGCTTCGAATGTGGATATAATGTCAAACATTTACTCATAAATATTAATCATATAAACTAATTATCAACAAACTACTATTTTTTTAGTCTTGCAATTATTTTCAATTAGTATTTAGAAACATAACAGGAAATCCGTTTTATAAATCACTTAGGCTTTCAAATATACCGTATAGTAATTATGCTTATGGCGTGCTCGAATGTAAAGGTGGCTTCAATAGATGGTTGGATTTCAATCGCAATGTCCCAACTTCAATAGGAAAATGGTTCGCAGTTTTAAAATATTCAATAGTTCGCTCGCTTAAAAAGTTTATAATTACTGAACGGATGGCTAAAAAAGTTAACTTTTATTTAGAAGCAGTCTGTTATATTTAAAGCAGGTGATGCTTAGTTACACACTTTGGACTGTTTTTTCAGTTTTTATATCGTAATATAAAAATCGTGGACGTTTTAAGCACATTAAAAGTATATACCATTTTAAAATTCACGAAAATTCGTTTAAGTAGCTTCTGTTCAAAGTTTATTTGGAAGATAATTTTTCAGTTGGGAGTCTGTCCGAAGTTGTCAGGATGAAGATTCTGGTGATAATATTTTCGGTCATTAAGGATACAATTTGTGAGAATATCTCTCAAAATCGATGTAAACGGGCTAAAACATAAAATAACTAATAGATTAATTCGAAATTTAAAAAAAATAATGACTAGGCACATCTTCCCAAGTCCTAAAATATCTGTATACAAAATTTCATGGTCGTACAAAACCTAAATTACCCGCTACAGACCGCACAGACAGATACACACGCAGACGTTTTCCTTTATTATGTAGGATATATAGAAGCAAAGTTGAATATTGGCTCCTTTTTAACTATCGTAGAACAATAGAATTTTTGTGGAGTATTTCGCAAAAAAAAAAACACAGAGTCTGCGAAAGATACGCCATATTTGGATAGATTAAGATGTTATACTAAACTAAACAGTGTACCAAATGTCAGTTCCCTAGGACGTAGGAAAGTATGGAACATTTTCATCAAATAAGGTGAAACAGATAGACATACAGACGTATTATAACAAGGTAAATAAAAGTTGCAAAAAAATAGTATATCAGTGAGTTCGCGTCCCGGATAGAAACACAAAAGCAAGAGTAGAATATTTTGTAAGTGTGTACCTACATACAAGTAGTAGAACATGTTCATAAAGGAGCTATTCTTTTATTTCGATATGATTTAAAAATTATTTTGCAATTTATGAAATTTAAGTTGGAAATATTATTTTTTGCACTATTTCCCTTCATTCATCTTCAAAACAGAACCTCACATTTCTAAAATCCCTTTCATAGTTGCCTTCTCAAAAGTAATACATAATTATTTAATACAGTTAAATGCGAAATTATCATTCAGATCTTTAATACTGAAGCTATCATTGAAACTTTGGTTATCATTGAATATCGCTTTAGATTTTCAAATATATATATGGCAATATGCTGTAATACATACATTATAAATGTGATGCGTACACACCGAAATCGGGGTTGCTGAGCGTAGATAACCAGGGCAGAAACCTCTAATATAAGAAAGGCAAGTAATGGTTTTGATTTTAATTCTTTAAGACGTAGATAAACATTGTAAAATACTGTTTTTGGCACTTCAATAGTATTAACATATATTGTTCGAAAACTATTTCCCACGCCACCTGGCTGGCCTTTTTATGATTGTTTTATTTCAAACATATGCAGATTAGACAGTTATATTCATGAGTTCAAAGGGTGGAGGAGATTTTCTTCGCTTCTTGTTACAGTCTATGTAATGAAGTTGCCCAGAGATTGATCGAGACGGCATCCTCGAGATTTTTTGCCCCAGCGCGTAGGAAGGCATCTCATCCGCGGAATTATTTCAGAGAGGGAAAATCTTTCTGTAGACTTTTCCCTTTTGGAAGTCATTCTTTGTACAATTATCGTATTTTCGCTGAATTTCAAAATCATTAGAAGTTTTTTGAATTGAAAGTTCTGTTAGTAAACATAATGAAAAAAATATTTAATGTGCTATATGTAAATATAATGGCAATCTCTTACTTTTAGATATTAATTTTATGAACTCATGATCAACTGACTTCTGTTATTTTATGCATGTAACAATTTTCAATTATTTTGTAAAATTATAATAAATAAGTATTTTGCAATACGTAGGCTATGAAATATACCGTATCTTAAACTATATATTTAAAATATAAAATATAAGAACAGTAAGGTATATAACTATCCCGATTTTTTATCAATACGTAGTATCTATATAAATAAAATTGAAAATCTCTCTGGTGTGTTTGTTGGTTTATTTGTCTCATCATCATGAGAGAACTGCTTAGCTGAATTTTATGAAAATTTCTGAGTAGTCGTGAAATTGTCCCCTTAAAACTCAGGGCTAGTGGTTGTCGAGATTTTTATGTAAAACGAACCTGCCATTGGGATTATGTAAAGGATATTTTTCCGATAATTTATTTGAAAAAATGTATCTGGTGTGGGCAGCACATGACTTTCAAAAGAGACTGAAATTCACTTTCTTTTTTCCCTCTTTCATGATGTATTAAATTATTTAATTGCACAAAGAAACGTGAATATTTTCTGATATTATATCCAATTTGCATTTTTAATGTATTTTCGTTTTTTTTGGAAACGGAATTCACTTTAAAGTAGTCACCTTCTCAAATTACCAAAAAACTAAAATATCTCGATCACGGTTCATCCTAGAGTCTTTGGGTCCATCTTATTCACTTTGTTATCCAAAATTACATGAAAAACAAGTGCTTAATTAATATATTTTAACAATTTTAATAATTTAGATCAGTTTTTTACAATTTTTGCGGTTCATTTCACAAAACAGAGTCGATTATATTTCTCCGAATCAAGTCGAAATCCAATCAGCATCAGGATAACCAACAAGGGACTTTACTGCTAAATTTTAAAAAATCTCATTAAATATTTCTAACTACAGTGAAAAACGTCTTCAATTTCTCAAAATCGATAAATTTAAAACTCTAGTGAATGGCCTATCCTAGTGTAATGGAGTTTGTCTCATTTTTTTCCTTTTCCAAAATTATGCATAAAACAACTCATAAAGAAACTTATATCGTGCTTTCATAAAATCCGTTTTCAATATTCTAATGGCAGCTACTAAAAATCCATTGCT
Source organism: Amaurobius ferox (assembly GCA_951213105.1). NCBI lineage: Eukaryota > Metazoa > Arthropoda > Arachnida > Araneae > Amaurobiidae > Amaurobius > Amaurobius ferox. Next base: position 64,889,309 of record OX578149.1, read on the forward strand.
CTAACAATGTGCCAAAGATGGTTCTTTTAACTTTTTTCGAGTTTTTTCTAGAATTCTTGATTTGTGCGATAAGCACGCTGTCATCGCAGAATATCTGTCACGGAAATAGCGGGCTTTTATTCTCAACGTCATTCAAAAGATGACACATTACTTTTACATACAAAGTTTAGGAATGCCGTTTTTCTAAATATAGTATAATGTACAAGATATTTTAAAGAAAAGGTCGAAGATTAAAATTCAAGTTTTACGCGAATTATGCTTTTTGAATCAACTATTTCTGAGGTGATATATATGTATAATGTTTGATAGGTATTCTATGAACACGATATCTGGTCGAACTAACGACGCAAATTCAAATGCATTCGGCGTTATTCAGCATAAACTGTAAAACATTAGCAAGCATGCTACTGCATACTACATATAGCCGAAATTATCAACAAAGTAGCGGATAAGATTTATTAAAGGTTGCAGAATATTTTACAGTGTAGTTGGATTCCTTATAGAACGCGAATGAGTGCTGCAGTCTAGAAACATTAAAATATTCATTAAATAAATATCACATAACTATTTGACACAGAATATTTTATTGCAAATATTTCAGTAAACATAACAAAATTAAAACTTTTCTTTAATCTCAAGAAGCTTTTCGGGAGATCGATTTTGAGCTCAGTTTCAAAAACGAAGTATTCATGTCTTACGGCTTGGCTGGAAGTGATTCACTAGGTTCACTAATGTGTGACATTTAGTTGCACTATTTTGAAGTTTTATTGTTTAATCCTATTAGGTTCCATTTAATAGTCTTTACCAGGATGATTGTTTCTCTGTTCTTGACGAGTCTAATCCTGATTTACACAATGTTCATTCCTTCTTTCCATTGGGAATTCTAGTGATTCTTGCTGTCAGTTCACTTGTGATCCAGAATGTAATAATTATCTTTATTACTTTCTTTATATACATAGTATAATGTATAAGGAAAGTATCGTGACGGAGTCGAAAATTCGAATTCGAGTTTTCGACGGGAGAGCACATTTCAAGCATCGCTGATCACGAATCGAACATTTTTGAGGTGATATCTGTATGTGCATGAATGTATGTGTCTGTGTCAGTAAGCCTGTGGAGACGATATCTCGCGAACAAATGGAGCGATTCGAATGAAATTTGGTACAAAAATTGCAATCCGTGAAAACTGGAAGCATACTGTTTTTAAACGCAATCGAATGTTCAGAACCCCCCCTACATTTTCGAGTAAAATTAAAAAAAAATCATCAAAAAATCAAAACCTTTAATACAGTTACATAAATAGACATTTCTTATGTAATTTTTCCTTAGAAAACGATTGACATAATCTTTAGAAGGCTAGCATGAACCATTCTCGAGATATTGCACATTTTTCAGATAAATTTATCAAAAAAATCCCATAAATTAAAAAATATATATAACTGCTGCGAAACATGTTCACTTTTCATATGCAATATCACGCGATAAATTGGGTTACATCATTCTCGTGGATCTAGCTCGTTTCATTAATGAGGGAAGATACTTTAAGTAATACTTTTGTATTTGAACAGCAATCTGCTAAAAGAATAACTTATTTCTACGCCTACCACGCTTGGCAAGATTTTGGAGACGAATTTGGCGGAATGTCGCCAATTTGGCGACTATTTTAAATGTTGCCAAGTTTACGAAAATCTCAACAATGGAAAAAGTCAAGCTAAATCAATGAAAAGGACGACTAATTGATGACATGCCAATATCTTGAAAAGAATATAAGTATCTACTATATAAGTAATCTATTTTTTTACTGTAAAAATAGCAAATTCATTGCATTATATAAGGAAAGTCATATGCCGCCCACATCAGATTTTTTCTTTCATGTACTTGTAATTTGCAATACAATTTCTTTTGTAAAGTAAATTCTCAATGCAAATTCATTTGTAAGGTAAATTCGCAATGTAAATTCATTTCTTCATTTTTTTGTCTTTTAATTCTCCCCTCCCAAATATTTCTTACCACGCTCTTGATCAAGAGCTTGCCGCAGCCAAAGTGGTTCATATCTGACTTATGGATTGGATTATTGAAAATCGTTATTATGGATTGGATTATTGAAAATCGTTCGCCTTAAATCGTGGATTTTTACAGAAAACTCTTCGTGCTTTTTTCAAATTTTCTAAGCCACATCAAAGCAAGGGAGATCGAATTCTAAGCAACATCGATTGCCTTCATTTCAATCATTGAAATTAGTCTTAAAATTATTCTAACTCTCAGAAATTTTGTCTTCAAAGTGATATTCTTTCCTATTAATAAAATAAATTTTCTGCTCTTAAGGATTCTATTGAGATTTTTAACAAGTAGGGTATTCATTCCTAGTTATTAAAGTTCTTGTCAATGCGGACTATCACATGCAGGTTAAAATAAACACGCCGAGTATCACCTAACAGAATATCAAATTTGTGTCAAAAACTTAAATTTTATATATCTTCAATAGCTAATCCTTGGACGAATTGTCACTAATTTTGTTTTTTTATTTCAATCTCCATTATTCAAAAATGCTCTTCAGTTTTCGATTTGGATTCCTTTGAAGTTTTTCATATCAATACAAATCCCGATAATCTAGTTAATGATTTGTCAATGACTCCATATTGTTCCGAGGTTTGGAATGACCATGCCAAATATTTGTTCCTTTTAATTTATTTAACCTGCATTTTATTCTTTCTTGTTTGCTTCTTATGTTCATATTAATAATAATCTTATCAAATCTTATCAAATTTATCAAATTTTAGTTTTACACTAGACGCGACTAATTTATTTAAATCTGTAATTTAACAATTTTCAGTTTGGCCAACTTAGTTATAAGGTGACCTGTTTCGGGGCCATTATAAAGTTATTAGCTTGTTTCTAAATACAAGGATATACATAAAATTTCACAGGCCTGTTCATTGAGCGTGGCAGCCCAGTGGTTAGTGCGCGGGAGTTGCACTCGGTTGCCCTGGGTTTGATTCCAGTCACTGTCAAAACTGTCGCTGTGTTCACGCGGAGTACGATCACCTTAAACATGTGGGTCCGTAAGTCCTTCCGAGAGGTTAGTGGTAAGGGAAAGAGGGTACGGTCCCTGTGGATGCTGTAACACAATATTTGTATTACATGTTACATTCCAATTACGGATGCCAACCTAGCCATTTCGAAATTCCAATTGCGGATGCCAACCTAGCTAATGAGCTATTTAAATGCTGCAGAGGGAGCCAATGGCAATACAAACATAAATAAGCAGCGCATCCCCTTCTTCACTTCAACGAATCAACAACGACACTACAATGTGAAAAGAAAAAGGTTTGAGAGAATGTTCTAGAACTTTCCAAGAGATGCAATTTCGACAGCGTCCTAGACGCACCTGAGGTTTTTTTTAGTCGACTTAAAAACTTTCGAACGAGTCAGCATCATGTTTTCTTGGGTTTGTGAAAACTGTATATAGAACGTGAGCAACAAAATGGTAGCGAGTACAGTTAGATGTGTAACGGTGTTCCTACATCATTGAAATAGCACGAACATGCACGTAACACAAAGAGAAAAGGTAACCAACTTCCAATTGTCACTATTAGCACGGAAGGCACACCTTTTACAATTATTAAATTAATAGACTACCAGTTCGTATGAGTAGACCATATGAACGAGTTCGTAATATTGAACTGTAAGAACTATTCTTTATCGTTTGTTTAAAGGAAACTGTTTTTAAGAAATTTAAGTCAACGTTATTATGTGTGTAAATATATATATATATTAATGTAATATTGTTAGTATTATGTGTCTTTTTAATAATTGATTTAATGATAGCATAGTTACTCCAGATACAATAGATATCTATTAAGTAAAATATTAAAATAAATTGAGCAATTAAGCATGTGTATTTCTTTATGTTTTGTGTGTTCGTAGTTCGAGCTTGAGAACCGGGAGCTTACATGCTCCACCCTTAGTGGCGGCATCATAGGTAAGTCCTATACTGGTAATTTTTGATAAGGACAATTTTACCTTATGACATGATGTCGCCGCGCGAGTTGGTGCCGTATGTGGTCAAGCTCGGAGAGAATTAATTTTCATAAGAAAAAAAAAAAAATATAAGTAAAAGGCAAAATTAAATTTAATAATAAGTTTGAATATAATATTGAATTTAATAATGAGTTTGAATATAATATTAAATTTAATAATGAGTTTGAATATAAAAGTGAATTTAATAATAAGTGGAATGTAATATTGAATTTAACAATGAATTTAATAATGAGATATAACTCAGTAGAATGATAAGAAAATGCATGAAAATGATAATTTAAATATGTATTATATGATTGTATATATATGTATGTATTAGCATAAATATTTAATATAGAGTTAGAATTGTATAACAGTGTATTAAATCATGGCGCCGAATAAAACTAGGCAAATAAGTAAAAGATCGAGGCAAGATGCTCCAATTATCGATAATATACAGCAGGAGGTACATATAAATAACAGAGTAACAGATAGTTCGGCAAATAACGCGATCCAGATACAGATGCCCGCAAATCAAGCGCAGCAAAATACATCGTTGCCAATTATGCAGATGTTACCATCATTTGATGGACAAAAAGAAAATAATGTCAATTTCTTTATCATACAATTTAAGAAAATAGCGGAGTTAACATCATGGTCCGAACAAGAGAAAATCATAATTGTCAAATCAAGATTAAAGGGAAAGGCTCAGCAATTTCTAGCAGAAAATATTGCTCTGCAAAAGGAAAAATCATATGAAAAATTCATGGAGTTATTAAAAAACAAATTTGAAAGGAAACAAACATTAGTGCAAAAACACAACAATTTTAACAAGCTGAAACATTTACCAAATATGACAATTAAGGAGCTTGCACAAGAAATCGAAAACCAGGCGATAATTTTTCTAGAAGTAGATGAAACAATGGACGCAAATGTAAAAAAAATTACAGAGAAAATTAAACTCACCAAATTTTTACAGATAGTCAGAGAAGATTTAAGAACAGAAATAAAAAAAAATGACCCGAAAACCTTTGACGAAGCAGTGAAAATAGCTGAGGTAATAGAATCCGCATTGGAGGAAGATAGTGATTGTATAAATAGTATTGAAATAGAAAATAAAATAATTGAGAATGTAGAAATAAATCATGTAAAAACTGAAAATAATGCAGAAAAGCCGCCACAGAAATTCTGTATAGCGTGCGGTCGCAACAATCACTGGATGTCAGAATGTTTTACGCTGCAAAAAGTACAAAATAATTTAAAAAGGGCATTCACAAATGAAAACAGCAGTCAAGAAACTACCAATTTTCAACAAAGACCCACGATTCAAAATAATTATGCACACTATAGTAGGGCGAATTTCAGAAGAGGTAATTTCATAAATAACCGGGGAATACGGCGGCGTGCAGGAAATACCAACAGACAATTTCAAAGTAATAACAGAAGATCATATCAGAATAATGGACCACATTATGTGAGCAATAATAGGCAATATCAGAATAATGAATATTTAAACTAAGAAAGGGACCTCGAAATAAAAGACATATAGAAAGTTATAAGGCATCAAATAAGGATTCGAGATCCCATAAAATTGCAAATAAAATTAATAAGGATGCACAAAATTTAAATGAACATTTACTGAATTCAACATATGGACAGAGTGACGCTTTGCCAATGATTAACATAAATTTAGAGAACATAAAAACAGTGGCTCTCATAGATAGTGGCGCAAGTGTCAGTTTATTATCAGATCAAATATTTCAAAAAATCAAAAATAAAATTAAAATTAACTATTTATCTAGACAAGTAAAAATACAGACTATGACCAAAGAAAACATTCAATTTTCAAAATGTATCAGCTTTAGCTTTAAAATTGAAAACAAAAGATGCAAAAATTCTTTTTTCATAACTAAACAATTAAATAACACCCCTTATGAAATAATTTTAGGATTTGACTTTCTCAAAAATCATCATGCCATAATTGACACAAATAAATTAATATTAAAGTTTGTCAAAGAATCCATATCTATACCATTTCAAGACAAAAATCAGAAAAAAGCACAGCAACCAGAAAATAATAATACAAGAGTTGAACATATTCAATGCTTAAATGCAAGCTTAGCGCATAAAATTAAATTACTACCTCAAGAAACAAAATCAATAAAATTAAAATTAAATGAAAACCATTTTGAGGATAAGGAGGTATTGTTAAATATTACAAATTCATTAAAAGATTTACACGCTGAGCATTCTTTACATTATGTAAATAATAGAAAATTTATTTCTACTCTTTTAACAAACAAAACAGAAGAAGAGATTCATCTAAATAAAAATATGATATTTGGTACTGTAACACCGCAGTTTGAAAGTTATGAAGAGAAACATGATACTGATAAAATTTTACAGATTAACAATATCGAAAGCTTAAATGATCCACAAAAAATGGACATTTCAGCGTTACGAAAAGCAGAATTAACACCGCAAGATTTTAAACTAGATCACTTACAAGAAAATGAAAAACATATATTGCTAAAATTACTGTTACAAAATTATGATGTATTTTCGAAATCATACAAAACGCTGGGAATGACGGAAGAAATAGTACCGGAATTTAATTTACTACACCAATACCCAATTCAGTGTAAACCTTATCCCTTGCCAAAAATGTTAAAACCTGTACTAGAAGGTGAAATCAAACAATTGTGTGAAGCTGGAATTATAGAAAAATCTACAAGTAATTATGCGTTCCCATGCTTATTGATAAAGAAGAAAGCCAGTATTAATAGTAATGATGCCAATAAAGAACAAAAATATCGTTTAGCCGTAGATTACAGGCTACTTAATCAAATTACTGAATTACTGCCCGTAAATATTGGTAAAATCAGCGACATTCTGCACAACATCGCAGGCCACAAATTGTACACGGTGATAGACTTAAAGTCCGCGTTTTTTCAAATAAAAATCAAACCTGAGGACAGTTTCCGATTAAATATCATAACAAATAATGGATCGTATAGACCTAATAGATTACCTTTTGGGGCAAAAAACTCATCAGCATATTTCTCATTACTAATGATGAAATGCTTAGGAGATTTAAAAGATCAGAAAATTGAATTTTATTTAGATGATATTGTAATTGCCGCAAATTCATTCGAGATAATGTTGGAGAAATTAAAAACGGTATTTTCGAGATTAGCTAAATTTGGTTTAACCATTGACCCTTCAAAATTACAAATGTGTAAAGAGAACATTAAATTTCTAGGATTTAAGATAAGTAAGGAAGGCATAACACCTTCAGATGATAATGTACAAAAAATAACGAATTTCCCTGTGCCAACGACAGTAAAAAAAGTAAAATCATTTTTAGGTTTATGTAATTATTTTAGGCAGATCATACCAAATTTTTCTGAACTATGCAATCCTTTAATTGAGTTAACAAAGAAAGATAAAAAATTTATATGGACGGAGAAATGCGAAGAAGCGTTTGTAACATTGCAAACCGCGATTTTATCGAAACCGGTAGTTAGGGCAGCTGATATGTCAAAGCCGTTCATTTTGTCGACTGATTGTTCAAAAGTAGCCGCGTCAGGAATTTTACTTCAATCAGTGAACGGAAATTTTCATCCTATCGAGTATTATAGCAGGAAACTTTCAGACAGTGAAAAGAAATATCCGAGCATGAAGCTAGAATTGCTAGCAATTCACGACGCTATAATACATTTCAAAGATTTTTTATATGGTACGCATTTTACGGTATTTACTGATTCTAAAGCTTTAACGCACTACATACACTTAGAAAATCAAAATTCTGATTTAATCGCAAGATGGTTATTAAATTTACAACAATATTCTTTCGATATAAAATACATTAAAGGACAAGATAACCCCAGTGATTTTATGTCGCGACAAATTTTTTCTGAACAAACTAAGACTAAATTAATAAATAACATTATTGCTAATGACAGCGCGATAACAATAGCCAAAATTTTAGAAGAGCAAGCAAAAGATAGAGAGATAAAGAAAATTATTAACGGATTGAATGCAAAATTTAAACAGCCAAAATATGTAAATAAATACTATAGAGATGTAAATACAGGATTAATTATGATAAAGACTGCTAGAAATATCAGAAATCCTATGCAAAAGGACAGAATTCTAATACCTCACAGTCTAAAATTTGCAGTTATTGAGTTAGCTCATACACCACATTTTGGAGTTGAAAAAACCTATCAAATTCTGAATAGAAAGTATTACTGGAAAGGAGCATACAGTGATGTAAAGAATTTTTGCGCATCATGTGATGCATGTTTATGTTACAAAAATAAGGCTATAAGACCTATGCCATTACAACATGTGCCACGTCCATGTCAACAAAATCACACGGTGGCATTAGACATTGTAGGGAAGCTACCGAGAAGTAACGGACAGCACGAGTACATCATAACGATGATAGACCATTACTCGAGATTCCTGGAGGCAGTACCCGTGAGAAATATTACAACTGCGAGTGTATTACAGGTCCTAACGAATTGGATTTCACAAAATGGCGTTCCTATGTGGCTGCTGACCGATAATGCCAGGCAATTTAAAAGCGAGGAATTTAAAAAATTCGCAGAGCAACATGGTATAAAAATCAAATATACGTCTATTTACAAACCTAGCTCAAATGCAATTTTAGAAAGAAGCCACTTAGGAATAAAAATTTCTTTGGCAGCAATGGCTGACCAAACATTTAATTGGCACAAAGTCTTGCCATATGTAAAATTATTTCATAATGCAACACCCAGCGCAAATATAGACCACAGTCACGCTATTTTGTTTCTTACCAGAGATTTGAAATTACCAGGAGAAAATAATCTGGAAATAGCGGACCCTGATGACAGTCCGAATTTAACTAAAACTGAATATGATAATGACGTCAGTGAAGCACTTACTTTAGCGGAAAAAATTAATAGATATACAAAACGAAAACAAATTCAAGCCCAAAGTCGCCAAGAAAGAATTTTTAAAAGAGTTAGACAGCAGAAATTATTAAAAGGGCAAATTGTATATTTGAAAAATCTGAGGCCCACCACAGCATTACAAAAAAAATTTCAAGGGCCATTTCGCATCGTAAAGGTGATCCGTAACAATAATTACGCTATCACGCCTATGTACGATCCAAATAAAAAATGGATAGTTGTTCACGCGAATAAATTATATAAAGCAGAACCGCGTAAAAACTATTTACAAAATAAACAAACACGGCGAACTGTTGACAGAAGTCAATCGCATGTAAACAAAGAATATAACGCCAATAATCATAATTATCAGAGTCCGAGACGTTATAATCTGAGGACACGCAAAAAATAGTATTCGAAAGCAAAATAATATATAATGATAAAAATTTAATATGAAAATGTTATGTGCGAAAACGCAAAATATGTTATATTAGTGTAACGGTAATGAAGGCATTAAATGTATAATTTTAAAAAATTAATAATGAAAGAAAGGTAGTTTTGTAAAATAAATATGAGGATAACATATTTGTAAAATTAATATGAGGATAAATTTTTTGTAAATATGAGGATTTTGTAAATATGAGTATAAAATAAAAATATAGGTAATAAATAAACATTTATGTATGGATACATTTTATGAATAGAGCAATGAATATCAGAAAAAATATGTAGAAATGATAAATAATACATACAATACCCCTCAATGTTCTAAAATAAAATAAACTAAGGTGTTAGAAGTAAAAAAGGAGAGAGATAATTAAATTTCACTTCCTTGCAATTTGTCTTGCTTGAAAACGAAAGGTGGTAACAGTCAGTAGTGGGCATCAAAAATACAAGTCTTCCAATGATAGATGCTTAAATCAAGGTAGACATTCCAATGATAAAGATGTGTGGGATGGAATTCTTCCCGATATCGTTTCTTTTTTTTTTTTTTTTCTCTTTCATTTTTCTTGTGCGGGTCTTGAAAAAATAGTATAACATAATTAATAAAATTCAAAATAAAGTCATGGAACATGGTAAAAGCAAGTACAGGATATTCAAAATCATAAAAGTATTAATCAAATACCTCATAAAAAGCTGACAGAATAAAAGCAAAATCATAAATAAATAAATAAATAAAATTTTAAGTCAAAAATAACAGTCACAGCTGATATAAATAATAATTAGTAAATTAATAAATATATATTGCATAAATAGTGTATACAGACCTTTTACAAAAACACGCAATCTGGAAAACAAAATAAAAGTTAATTACATAAATGGATTAATAAATGTGAAGAAGTAAGAGTAGTTTCCTAGCCTTCACAGTCAGCGTAACAGTTCCATATATGGCCATTGTACGGCGAAAGCTAGTCACCTTCAAAATAAAAAGCCAGGCTAAAAATAAACATCGGAGAAAATCTCCCCTGCATAGTACGTGAATAATACAAAAAAAGTTCTATTGTAAGCATACAATCAATGTATCAAAATTTAAAATTATAATTGCAGGCAATTATAGTTATTTAAAAATACCGGCCGGTATATAAAAAATAAAATACATTAGGAAAACACATTGATTTGTATATAAATGATAAATGATTGAGTATGTTAATAAATTATTGCATTAATTAGACATCACAGTAAATAAAAAAAAGAAATAACAGATAAAATCAAATATGAAAGAATTATATTTAAATAAATAAATATGTAAAGTTATGCTGAAACGGGAACATAAAGTCAGTTATATCAATAACATAACAAAAGCATGGTATATTCATAATACTACACATAAAATAATATATCACGCGTTGTTGCAACAAGGGATAAATAAATCCAATAAATTAGAGGTACATGAAATCAAAATAATAATTCAACAGTCAGATCTGTGTTAAGGTCATAAGATAATAATAATAAAAAATATATATATATATCAAATTAAATAGAATTAATAACAACATATGTAAAATAAATATATAATATGATACACATAAAATATAACTGTAAGTAAATTCCTTAAAAGGATACACGTAAAACCTCCCACGTCAATGTTAGCTCGCACATTCATCACCGGAAAGTCAAAAGCCCGCGCTTGACAAGAGGATACCGCCAAGTTACACGATAACGATTAAATCTTTAGCGATACATGCAAAAGGCAGTTAAGATCCCTTTTACGTAAGTTTGCGCTCTGCAAACAATGAAGACACTCATTCAAGGCTCGCCGTGGGGGTCAACAGATTCGCAGTTGCCATAGAAACGCGTTGAGGGGAGCAGAGGAAAGCTACGGGTCAAGCAAAATTTTTTCTTTTCTCCCTTCCTCACGCTCAGTTGTGTCACACGAAAGGGCAGTCGAAGAGGGAATTTAAAATGCGTATTATGAGATGCACAGTAGTTTGGAGTTGCGAAATGAGTATATATATTTGATATTTTGAATGCCGCGATGTAATATGATATAAATATGGTGTTCAAAAGAGTCATGATTTATACACACAAAAATATATAATATGTTATTCATTGTAACAAATAAGAAATATATACAGCTAAAAAATTGTCGAAAAATTATGTACGTCTGTGAAAATGAGAAATCAAGGTAATGAATTGTGTATAGTTTAATGTAATGGTGTGAACTTGTATATAAATAGAAATGCAAATAACAATTATGATATAGTCTTCATTTGAAGTGTACAATAGACTGTACTAAGCAACATAATGAAAATATAAATATTGAAGTACCGGAACTTCGAAAGTTAAGTCACAGGATGGTGACTCATTCTTCCGTGCTCATGATAATTCAATGTGACAATAAGGTGTCTTCCGTGCTCATGATAATTCCATGTGACAATAAGGTGTCTTCCGTACTCATGATAAGTCAATGTGACAATAAGGTGTCTTCCGTGCTCATGATAATTCCATGTGACAATAAGGTGTCTTCCGTACTCATGATAAGTCAATGTGACAATAAGGTGTCTTCCGTGCTCATGATAATTCCATGTGACAATAAGGTGTCTTCCGTGCTCGTGATAATTCCATGTAACAATATAGTGTGCCTTCCGAACAGTGATAATTTTTTCAGGTACAGCAATATATGTGTCACCAAGTACGAGATGGTGTATCTTCCGAACAGTGAGTTCCTTCATTTTAGTGACATGTCGGTTGTAATGCACCGATATATGTATGTCAATGTTACAATATAGTGTGTATTACATGCGGTGATCTGCATTTCTGTGACAGATATATGTGCAGTGGATCAAAGCAACATTTCCACAGTGGCCGCAATGTGTACACATATGTATTCAGTGCAATGTTTACCGTGTGCTAAAATTTTCTCTCTGCAGGGGGGGATATCATGTAACACAATATTTGTATTACATGTTACATTCCAATTACGGATGCCAACCTAGCCATTTCGAAATTCCAATTGCGGATGCCAACCTAGCTAATGAGCTATTTAAATGCTGCAGAGGGAGCCAATGGCAATACAAACATAAATAAGCAGCGCATCCCCTTCTTCACTTCAACGAATCAACAACGACACTACAATGTGAAAAGAAAAAGGTTTGAGAGAATGTTCTAGAACTTTCCAAGAGATGCAATTTCGACAGCGTCCTAGACGCACCTGAGGTTTTTTTTAGTCGACTTAAAAACTTTCGAACGAGTCAGCATCATGTTTTCTTGGGTTTGTGAAAACTGTATATAGAACGTGAGCAACAAAATGGTAGCGAGTACAGTTAGATGTGTAACGGTGTTCCTACATCATTGAAATAGCACGAACATGCACGTAACACAAAGAGAAAAGGTAACCAACTTTCAATTGTCACTATTAGCACGGAAGGCACACCTTTTACAATTATTAAATTAATAGACTACCAGTTCGTATGAGTAGACCATATGAACGAGTTCGTAATATTGAACTGTAAGAACTATTCTTTATCGTTTGTTTAAAGGAAACTGTTTTTAAGAAATTTAAGTCAACGTTATTATGTGTGTAAATATATATATATATTAATGTAATATTGTTAGTATTATGTGTCTTTTTAATAATTGATTTAATGATAGCATAGTTACTCCAGATACAATAGATATCTATTAAGTAAAATATTAAAATAAATTGAGCAATTAAGCATGTGTATTTCTTTATGTTTTGTGTGTTCGTAGTTCGAGCTTGAGAACCGGGAGCTTACATGCTCCACCCTTAGTGGCGGCATCATAGGTAAGTCCTATACTGGTAATTTTTGATAAGGACAATTTTACCTTATGACAGATGCCTCCCACCATGGGTTCAGTTCTAAATTGGGTGGCACTTCCCGGCCGTCCAAACAGTTACCTTACACCGACGGCCTGGGTTTTCCACACCTTTCTGGTAGGTCGGACGGTTTGGGGCTCAACAACAGCAAGCCTGTTCAGTGGAAGGAACTTAAAAATTCAGAAATCACGGGGTTTCGGCAAAACGGCCGTAAGATTCTTATCAACTCTCCTCAAAAGGGAGCTCTAGTTGTTTACTCCTAAAGTACTCTTACCTACATTCACCTCGGCCAATTCCCCTCATTGCTTGACAGTCGTTTACAAGTCCAGGCTACGGATTTGTAGTTTAACTCCGTCACGAATGACGGCGAATCGCGCAAATGCGAATACAAATACATATACGAGTACTGGCTCATAACGAACCGAAACGGCATCCTGTTCTACTATTATGATCGTAGAAATTTGTTAACCGGCTCAGGATTGGTCTACATACCTGGACCAGTAAGCAGTTGTTCTCTAAAAGTAAGTTATAATTTATAAAGTAAACTGAAGGGAATCATATACAAAGGTTGTATAGACCTCGCCTAGTCACATATTTGGACGTTCAGGTTTAGACGGTTTCTGAATAAAGAAATGCAATTAAATTCCGGAATGTACTTATATTCATTTACCTTTATATGCGTTGTATTTTACGTCCTGGATCATTTCATTAATTTAACATCCTGCTATGCATATAGCATGTAGAAAGAGCATTGTGCTCGTCATTGTTGGAAATCACGTGACTGGCTGAGCATACTAAACCTGTGCCTACTAACCGTCATATATTAATGACTTGTTAAATTGATTCTTATTATGAGCGCGACAGTAATTTCACGTAAAATATTCATCACATGTTGGATATATATTAAAATTTCTCTCATCGTTTGATAAAAGTTGGTCTATCAAGCACGAGACAGGAACCATGACGAGCCAAACCCTTGCGACCGAGTTTAACGCTGGCTTCACATCGCAATGGCCTTCAACTCAGGGTGGGGTATTGTAAATCCAGTGTAAATGGTCTGAGCTTCAAATGATTTTTTATTTTATATAACCTGAGGCAGTGAATAGTTTCTCTAACTATTTCAACACATCTGAAAATAGTTTTCATTTAATTACCTATGCCTGACCAAAATTTAAATAACACTAGTGGAGATTAAAGGATAAATAAATGAAATTAAAAATTGAAATAAAAATATAAAAATTAAAAATGTATTCATTGCTCTTCCCTCTCCCCCCTCCGCCCACCAAAAAAAAACTAAAAGCGTTATCTTTAATTCTTTTACTTTAGGGGGCCAACATTTTATATTTAGGGATTTGTAAACAAAGCACATGTTTTAGGCCTAAAATTTTAATTTGGGGATTGCTAATTTTGGGGCCTCAAAACTTTATGGCCTCTAAACTTTAAATTTGCAGAAACGAAAATTTTGTGGGAAGCCCTTTCTACTATTTTGCTCTAGAGAATAAAATTCCTAGTTCTGCCGCTCAGAGTTTAAAACGTTTTGAAATCCCATTTATTTCCAATTTTACTTGGTGTTTTAAGCCTGTCCTAAAAAACAGCGATTGCAAACAAAACCATCTCCATCACATTTTTAAAAATTTTGCTCCAGTTATTATTCATTACACATAAGCATTACTTAAATATTCAAGAAAACTCAAACCAAGCCACAGATTGAAAAAAGGAGGGGGAGGGGGAGAGGAGTGTGTCCTGCCGTTTAATTAACATATTTTTTCTCGTTATATAAATGTTAAATTTCCGTTATTTGTACATTAATTCTATTAATGCTATTCCTATATCTAATGCTATATCTAATTAATGCTATTCCTATTTTTCGTAAACTAAGTAGTGAAAGATAGTGAGAACGTGCCATATTCAAGTAATGTCTGATAATAAAAAGTTATTTTACTATATATTATGACAATGATTTTGAATTTGTTTCGAAAACAAAAGACCTCAAATCTCAAATTTTGTTCAAGACGAGAACATCTGTGGGATATCTTTTACATGACTTTGAATATGCCCAAATATGATGGAATAGGACAACAATATATGAGACAATGATTGGAGCATCGAAATTCAAATATTATATTTTACTTTAGACTAAAGTATAACGTATTATATCCAAAAATATACTTTTATAAGCTACTGGCATATTCCACTCTCTTCTTCTAAAATATATATATATATATATATGTTATGTCACAATTCATCCAACTTGACTTTATCTGTGATTTCTTTCGATTATTTTCCTTTTGCATCAAAATATTATACAAATAGCGTATGTATCTTAAAATGAATGATATTTGGCCAACTTCCAGAACATCTGATAACTATTGACATTTCATGTGGACTCTCAGTTTATTGTGGTTTTAGCTGAAAGATAAGAATGACAGACAGACTGTATGGAAACCGGTAATCCGAGAACTTGTAAAATAGATTTACATGTGGCGGTTACAGTAAACTTCGGGAAAGTTCTGATGAGTTTATAAAAAGAAATCTTATGCTGTTGAGATGGCCTGTGGAACATATGGGAATATAAAATAATAATATCACCCAATTAATTTTGTATTTTACCCGGGCTGAAAATATGAAATACATTGAACAGTGTGGGACCAAATATTTCAAACATTTTTTAAACAGGGTAAAAATTCACAAAAACACTTTGAAAATTTTAGGAAATATTCAAATTATCAAGTAAAAGGTATAAAAAATATTCCAATACAATATGTTAAGTAGTTTTTTAATAAAAATTGAAATAATATTTAAACCCATATTACATAAAGAGGTCACGTGACTAGTTGCAAAATAAAATATGACATCCATTTTTCTTTCTCTTAGTGAAAATCGCGATTTATAAGGAACGCTTATTTTTGTTTAGTGTTGCATCCGTCCTAAAACCGCTTTATTTTTGCATATTATCTGTGCATTCAAATTCTGCGCCTGCTCAATTACAATATTTTTTATTTCAAATAATCATTAAACGATGATTGTTTCTACAACGAAGCCTAATTTTAACTTATGCAGAATGTAAACATATCAAGCAATTGTAAGATGAATTGCATAAGAATTGCTGAATTTTTTAAGGCAAAATTATTTAGATCTGAAGTCAGTGGAATATAAATGTAATAAATGAAATATTCATTGATTTTGCACAGAGAAGCAAACGATTTTATGGCACTTCCTTTTGTGATGAAATGTCAAGTTTCCCAGTAACATGTATTATTTGTAGTACTCTGTTAATATAAAAAATATCACTGGTGAATGTATCGCATTTTATAGATGTTTAAATAAAATTACATTTCAGTTGGAAAGTGTTTCATAGTCAATGCTTTATGCTGATGTAGTGGTCGAGTGGTCAAAGCGAGCGTTTCCACACCAATCGCTCGACCGCCGCGTTGTGGGTTCGAGTCCCACGTAAGGCATGGATGTTTGTGATGTGGGCGCAGTGTGTTCCGCCCCCTCTGGTGCGCCTGGGGCAACGTCCTTGGACGGCTAAACGGTTCACGTTCTGGTCGCTGACAAATGCGAATTATGATGAATCAAGTGCCTGGCTATTTGATAAAAAAAAAAATAATAATAATAATCAATGCTTTATGCAAGATTAATCTTTCTTGTTTTAAATTTTATTTTGACTTACGGTTTATTTTACTTTTTATGCAAATTAAATTATAAATGTCATTTTTCGCACCAATTTTCCTTTATACATCTTAATAATTTAAACCCTCATCGTTAAAATCAATTTTATAGTTTCCACCTCAAAAGAAGTCATACTTAATTGATTGACACAATTAAAGTTTAATTTATTTTTCAGAACTCTAATATTTAAGTTATCATTGGAACATCCGTTAACATTAGATTTTAAATATATATATATATATATATATATATATATATATATATAAAAGATGTTTTATCAACTTAATACATACGTATTTATATAGATTGTTCAAAAACTGTTTTCCAAGCTACCTGGCATTTTTACGATAGTTATATATCCACCATTTGCAGATTAAGCATTTTTACTTTCCATGCAATACATGGTAATGTATAGGGAAAGTATTGGAATCATGTCGAAAATCGCAACGAGTTTTCGACGGATCTCCAGAATACGAAAAACCATTTTTAGCGTGACGTCTGTGTGTGTATGTGTGTATATCTGTGTGTCTGTCTGTCTGTGTGTCTGTCTGTGCATATTTTGTATCCACTCTAACTAAGAAACTAATTGACCGAATTTCATAATATTTGGTAGGTAAGTCACTTGTGGGCGAGTCTGGAGCTGATTAGTTTTGGATACGATTCGGGATAAAATAATCTGCATTTTTTTGCGAAATAGCCTTCAAAAGCTTGTATCCACTCTAGCTGTGAAACTAATGGACCGAATTTCACAAAGTTTAGTAGATAAAGTCACTTGTGGGTCACCCTGGTGCTGATTTGATTTTGGTAGGATTCAGAAGAAAAATTAGTCTGCCTTTTTTTGCAAAATGGCCCGCAAAAATCGGCAAAATGTGAAATAAAAAACAACGTATAATCAAATATATCCATTAAACGCTTGTTTAATACGTAATATTTAACGATGAAGAGAATAAGACCAACCCCATTACGCTAGGTCTAGCCGTTCTCGAGATATTTTAGTTTTTCCGTATTTTCTCTACGCCACCTTTGAAAATAAGTCCAGTTATCAAATGAGAACGAAAATTGAATTAAAAGTGAATTAAATTCAATTAAAATAAAGAGAACGCCGATATAAGTCTGCAGGGAAAGTCATGTTCTGCCCACACCAGATTTTTATTTATGCGTTCAATGCGTGAAGGACATTTTTCACGTTTCGGGTTACTCTCTGGGTGATGAAGTTGTCCAGAGATTGATCGAGACGAAATCCTGGAGATCTTTCGCCTGACCGCGCAGGAATGCATTATGTCGTACGGCGTGCACGACATTTTGTAATTTCAATTACGGATGCCAACCAAAATAATGAACTATCTAAATGCTGCAGAGGGAGCCAATGACAACACATGCATACATAAACAGTGGTCATCCCCGTCTGCATCAACAACGAATGGTAGATGTGGTAGGGAACCAATGGGGGAAAGAAAAAGCGCCCCAAAGCCGTATTCCAAAAAGTTCAGTCGACTTCAAATTTTCGAACGAGCTAACATCATGTTTCTTGGTTTTTGTGAAAAAAGGTATATCGAACGTGAGTGATAAAATGGAAGCTTGTTGCAGTTATGAGATGTGCAACAGTTTCATACATCATCGAGATTGCACGAATACGTACTTAACACAAAGAGTAGAGGTAAATCAACTTTCAATTTGTCACTGATTAGCACGGAAGGCACACTTTTATCGATTTTGCAAATAATGAACAATCAGTTCGTAAGAGTAGATTATATTAACGAGTTCTTAGATATTGAGCAAAAAGAACTATTTTGAGTGTCGATTGATTAAAAGAAACTGTTTTAAAAATATATGTCAATGTTATTATGTGTGTAAATATGTATTAATGAAATGTTGTCAGTGTTATATGTCTTATAATAATAGATTTAATAATAGTAGCATTACTCAAGATACAATGGATATCTATAACTTAAAATATTAAAATAAATTGATCAATTAAATCAAGTGTATTTATTTATATTTTGTGTGTTCGTCTCTCCAGCTTGAGGACCTGGAGCTTACATGCTCCACCCCTAGGACGGCATCATAGGTAAGTCCTATAGTGGTAATTTTGATAAGGACAATTCTACCTTATGACACATTACATCCCTGGAATTATTCCCAGGAGGGAAAATTATTCCATATACTTTTCTCTTTAGGATGTCACTCTTTGTAAGATTATCTTATTTTTGGCGAATTTCAAAAGCATTGGAAATTTTGTAGATAGAATGTTCTGTTATAAACAGCAGAAAACGAAATTCTATTAAAAACGTAAACTGTAGATGTAATGTCAATTAATTATTCGTAAATATTTCTTTTATAACATGATTAACATTAAACTACTATCATTTTATTAATGTAATTTTTATCAATTACTTCGAAACATAATAGAAAATCAGTTTTCACAATACGTATACTTTCCAATAAATCGTCGAAAGCCCTGACCACCCGACTCGTCCAAGGCCTTAGAGCAGCAAAGTGAAAGGCCGGACCATCCAAGGACTTAGAGCAGCAAAGTGTATGGCCAATAAACCATGTAATAATCCTGCCTACGAGCATGCGCCAATGTAAGCGTAGCTTCAGTCTGTGATTGAACTTTAATCTCAGGGTTCGAATTTCATTTGGTTTCTCAGATTAAAAAATTCCAATAGTTCTCTCGTTTAAAATGTTTATAATTAATGAATAGATGACTAAAAAATTTAATTTTTATTTAAGAGAATTATGTGTTACTTAAAGTAGCTAGTGCTAAATTATAAACTTTGAATTGACCGTAATGTAGAATTCAAGGAATTTTTGACCGCACGAAAAGTATACACTAAATTAAAATTCATGAAAATACGTTTATTACTAATCAAAACTTCTGTTCAAATTTTATTTGAAAGATAATTTGAAGAGAAGATCTGTCTGAAGATGTCAAGATGGAAACTCACTGATAGTATTTTCCTTCGCTAAGGACTCAATTTACTATCTTTCAAAATCGTTGTAAATCGGGCTAAAACATAAAATAACTAATCGAATTATTCGAACTTAAATAAAAAGAAACGCCAGGAGATGCAGCTTGCCAAATCCTAAAGTACCCATATACCAAATTTCATGGCAATACACCACTTAAATTTTCCGCTACAAACCATATAGACAGAAACATACACAGACATAAAAATAACATCATAAACATACACAGATATTTTTTTTATTATGGAAGATATTTAAAAGTGAATCTGAATATTGAATTATTTTTAACTATCTTACAACAATGATACTTTTGGGGTTCATTTCACAAAAGGATGTCGGTTCTATTTTCGAAAATTCGCCAAATTTTAATAGATTAAAATGTTCTACTAGATTAAGCTGTGTACCAAATTTCAGCTCCCAAGGACATAAGAAAGGATGCTTAAAATCTCAGATACACACACATCGGTCATGACAAATTAAACTAAAGCTTTTAAAATATTTTCTCTATGAGTTTTTCCGTGTAGTTTTTCTGTGCGTCCTGTACAAACTAATAATAACAAGACTATGTATTTTTCCGGTATATGTACCTGCATAGAAAAACTTTTCATAAATTAGCTAACTTTTTTTTATTTTGATTTGATTTATGATTTATTTCACGTTTTATGAAATTTAAATTGGAAATATTATTTTTTGCATCATTGCCCTTCATTTATCTTCAAAAGCTAACCTCTCGTTGTTAAAATCTCTTTTATATTTGCCATCTCAAAAAAAGTAATGTTTCAATGATAAATACAATTAAACGAAAAATTATTATTCATAGCTTGAATACTAAAGTTGTCTTTGAAACTTTGGTTTTCCTTGACTTTCGATATCTTTTGATTTTAAATTTATATATGTCAATATATTGTAACACATACATTATAAATGTGATGTGTATACACCAAAATAGGAGGTTGCTGAGCGTAACGAACAGAGGCAGAGACCCTCTGATGTAAGAAAGTCAAGTAATGATTTTGTTTTCAACCCTTTTAAACACTGATAAAAATCATAGAATCTGTTCTAGCATTTCAATACATACGTATTAACATAGATTGTTCGAAAACTGTTTCCCACGCCACCTGGATTATTTTCGATTGCTGTATTTCCATCATACGCAGATGGGGCATTTATATTCATGAGTTCAATGCGTGGAGAAGATTTTCTTCACTTCAGTTTACGGTCTGTGTATTGTAGTTGCCCAGAGATTGATCGAAACGGGATCTCGAGATCTTTCGCCTGAGCGCGCCGGAAGGCACCTCATGCATGGAATTATTTTGGAGAGGGAAAATTATTCTGTAGGCTTTAAGCCCTTTAGAAAGTCACTCTTTGTACAATTATCGTATTTTTGCCGAATTTCAGAAAAATTAGATATTTTCTGTTAGTAATCAGTGTACAACAAAAGTCTATTTAATGCGCCAAATGCAAATATAATGCCAAGCAATTAGTCGTACATATTAATCATATAAACTAATTATCAACAACCTACTATATTTTTAGCCTTGTAATTCTTTTCAATTAGTATTTAGAAACATAACAGAAAATCCGTTTTATAAAATACATAGGCTTTCAAATATACAGTATAATAATTACGCTTATGCGCGTGCTCGAATGTAGGCGTGGCTTCAGTTGGTGAATGAATATCAATCGCAATGTCCGAACTTCAATGGGAAAACGGTTCTCTGTTTTAAAAATTTCAGTAGTTCGCTTGCTTAAAAAATTTATAATTAATGAACGGATGGTTAAATAATTAATTTTTATTTAGAAGCAGGTTGTTATATTTAATATAACTGATGCTTAATTACACACTTTGATCTAGTCGTTTATTTATGTCGTAATATAAGAATTGGGGATATTTTGAACACATGAAATGTATATAGTATTTTAAAAATCATGAAAATTCATTAAAGTAGCTTCTCTTTATAGTTTATTTGAAACATAATTTTTCGTTCCGGTGTCAAGATGGAAACTCTGTTGATAATTTTTTCGGTCATTAAGGAATCGATTTGTGAGAATATCTCTCAAAATCTCTGTACATCGGGCTAAAATATAAAATAACTAATAGACAACTTCGAAATTTAAAAAAAATAACGCCGAGGTACAGCTTCCCAAGTCTTAAAGTATCTCTATACTAAATCCCATGGTCGTACAAAGCCTAAATTTCCCGCTACACACCGCATAGACAGACAGAAACATACGCGGACAATTTCCTTTATCTAAGATATATAGAAGCGAAGCTGAATATTGAACTCCTTATGAACTATCGTACAACATTGGAATTTTTGAACTATCGTACAACATTGAACTATCGTACAACATTGGAACCTTTCTAAAAAAAATTACGTGGTCTAGTTCTCAAAGATACGCCATGTTCAATTAGACTAAGCTGTGTACCAAGTTTCAGCACCCTAGGACGTAGGAAAGTACGTAAAAAATTCATCAAATAAGGTGAAACAGATAGATATACACATTTGCTATAACGAGGCAAGTAAAAGTTGTAAAAATATATTATATCTGTGAGTTCGCGCCCTGGACAGAAACATGAAAGTAAGACTAGGACTTTTTGTAAGTATGTACCTACACTTTAGAACATTTTCATAAAGGAGCCATTTTTGTGTTTCGATTTGATTTAAGAATCATTTTACAATTTATGAAATTTAAACTGGAAACGTTATTTTCTGCACTACTTTCTTTCATTTATCTTAAAAATCTAACCTCACATTTCTAAAATTCCTCTTATAGTTACCATCGCGAAAGTAATACTTAAATGTTTAATGCAGTTAAAAATAAAATTATTATACAGATCTTTAACACGGAGGCTATGATTGAAACATTCGTTATCATTGACTATAGCTTTTGAATTTCAAATATATATATATGAAAATATATTGTTATACATGCATTATAAATGTGATGGGTACACACCGACATCGGGGTTACTGAACGCAGATAACCGGGAATAAGACCTGTCATATAAGAAAATCAAGTCATTATTTTGATTTCAATCCTTTAAGACGTGGATAAACGTTGTGAAATACTGTTTTTGGTATTTCAATATATACGTATTAACATAGATTGTTCGAAAATTGTTTCCCACGCCACCTGGCTTTTTCATGATTGTTTTATTTCAATCACACGCAGATTAGACATTTATATTCATGAGTTCAAAGCGTGGAGGATATTTTCTTCACTTGTGGTTACTGTTTATGTAATGAAGTTGTCCAGAGATTGATCGAAACGGCATCCTCGAGATTTTTGGCCCCAGAGCGTAGGAAGGCATCTCAACCGTGGAATTATTCCCGAGAGGGAAAATTATTCTGTAGACTTTTACCTTTAGGAAGTCACTCTTTGTACAATTAACGTATTTTCGCTGAATTTCAAAAGCATTGGAGGGTTTGTGAATTTGGTTTAGTAAGCAGTTTGAAACAAAAATAAATTGAATGTGTCATATATAGATATAATGGCAAGCCATTACTCTTAAATATTACTCTTTTAAACTAATGATCAATAGACTTCTATTACTTTATTCGTGTAACTCTTTTCAATTATTTTGTAAAATTATAATAAATAAGTTTTTTGCAATACATAGGCTTTGAAATATACAGTATCTTAATCTATATTAAAGATATAAAATATATCTATCAACAGAAAGTTATATAACTATCCTGATTTTTTTATCAATACGTTGTATCTATATAAATAAAATTGAAAGTCTGTCTGTTGGTGTGTTTGTTTGTATGTCTGTCTCATCATCATGGGAGAACTGCTTAGCCGAATTTTATGAAAATTTGTGGATAGCCGTAAAATTGCCCCCTTAAAATTCGGAGCCAGGGGTAGTCGAGATTTTAATGGAAAACGAACCTGCCATGGAGATTATGCAAACGATATTTTTCCGATAATTTATTTGAAAAGAAAATATCTGGTGTGGGGAACACATGACTTTACAAAGAAACTCAAATTCACTTTCTTTTATTCCTTTTTCATGATGTATTAAATTGTTAAATTACACAAAGAAACATGCTTACTTTTCTGATATTATATCAAATTTGCATTTTTAATGTATCTTCGTTTCTTTTGGCAACTGAATTGACTTTAAAGTCGTCACCTTCTCAAAATTCCCTAAAACTAAAATATCTCGAGAACGGTCCATCCTAGAGTCATTGTGTCAAACTTATTCGCTTTGTTGTTCAAAATTACATGGAAACCAAGTGCTTAATTAATATATTTCAACAATTTCAATCATTTATATTAGTTTTTCACAACCTTTGCGGTTCATTTCACAAAAAAGTGTTGATTATCTTTCTCTGGGTCATGTCAAAATTTAATCAGCATCAGAATAACCAACAAGGGACTTTTCTGCTAAATTAAAAAAAATCTCATTAAATATTTTTAACTACAGTGAGAAACGTCTTCAATTTTTTAAAATTGATGAACTTAAACATCTAGAGAATGGCCTATCCTAGTGTAAAGGATTTGGTCTCATTTTTGTCCTTCTCAAATTTACGTATGAAACAACTCATAAAGAACCACTCGTAAAAAAACTTATATAGTGCTTTATAAAACCCGTTTCCAATATTCAAATGCCAGCTACTATAAATCCATTGTTCTAAAAATGTGCCAAAGATGCTTCATTTTATTTTTTCGGGTTATTTCTGGAACTCTTGATTTGTGCGATAAGCACGTTGTCATCGCAGAATATTTATCGCGAAAATAGTGGGCTTTTATTCTCAACGTCATTCAAAAGGTGACACATTACTTTTACATACAAAGTATAGGAATGCCGTTTTTCTAAATATAGTATAATGTACAATGTACATGATATTTTAAAGAAAAGGTTGAAGATTAAAATTCAAGTTTTACGCGAATTATGCTTTTTGAATCAACTATTGTGGAGGTGATATATATGTATAATGTTTGATAGGTATTCTATGAACACGATATCTGGTCGAACGAACGACTCAAATTCAAATTTGCAAGCATGTTACTGAAAATTTCAGGGGAATCAGCTGTCCTTAATGGGGAGTAAAGTTCCTGATAACTATGATAATATATATATATATATATATATATATATATATATATATATATATATATATATATATATATATATATATATATATATATATATATATATATATATATATATATATATATATATATATATATATATATATATATATATATATATATATATATATATATATATATATATATATATATATATATATATATATATATATATATATATATATATATATATATATATATAAAATATTTTTGCTAAGCCTTCCTTCATTTTTACACTTTTTATAAATTCTCTTTATACATTATATATATATATATGTATATATATATATATATATATATATAACGCTTCGGCAGTGATAATTAGCTGAATATTTTAGAAATATGAACAGCTGTAATTGTGGCTTTTCTGATAGTTTGCCGAAATAATCCACAACAAAGTAACTGATAAGAATGATCAAAGGTTGCAGAATATTTTACAGTGTAGTTGTATGGCGTAAGGAAAGAGAATGAGTAATTCAGTGTAGAAACATTAAAATATTCATAAAATAAATATCACATAACTATTTGACACAAAATATTTTATTAAAAATATTTTAGTAAACATAACA
The DNA here is from genome assembly GCA_951213105.1 of Amaurobius ferox. Classification (NCBI taxonomy): domain Eukaryota; kingdom Metazoa; phylum Arthropoda; class Arachnida; order Araneae; family Amaurobiidae; genus Amaurobius; species Amaurobius ferox. The sequence continues at coordinate 64,914,862 of OX578149.1, forward strand.
AAATTAAAACTTTTCTTTAATCTCAAGAAGCTTTTCTGAAGATCTATTTTGCGCTCAGCTTCAAAAACCAAATATTCATGTCTTACGGCTTGGCTGGAAGTGATTCACTAGATTCACTAATGTGTGACATTTAGATACATTATTTTGAAGTTTTATCGTTTAATCCTATTAAGTTCAATTTAATCGTCGTTACGAGGATGATTGTTTCTCTGTTCTTGACGAGTCTAATCCCGATTTCCACAATGTTATTGTGATTTATGTCACGTTTCATTTCATCATTCTAATATCCTGCTATGAATATAGCATCCAGAAAGAGCATTTTGTTCGTCATTGTTGGAAACCGCGTGACTGACTGAGCATACTAAACCTGTGCCCACTATCTGTCATATATTAATGACTAATTAAACTGATTCTTTTTATGAGTGCGAAAGTAATTATACATAAAATATCCATCACATGTTGGATATAAATTAAAATGTTTCTCATTGTTTAAAAAATGCGGGTCTATCAAGCGCGAGCCAAGAGCCAGGACTAGCCAAACGCTTGCGAGCGCTGCGAGTTTAACGCTGACTCCACATCGCAATTGTCTTCACTTCAGAGTGGGGAATAGCAAATCCAGTGCAGTGGTCTAAGCTTCAAATGATTTTTTATTTCATATAAGCTGAAGCAGTGAATAGTATCTCAAACTATTTCAACACATTTGAAAATAGTTTTCATTTAATTACCTATGCCTGACAAAATTTAAATAACACTAGTAAAGATTAAAATATAAATAAATTAAACTAAAAATTGAAATAAAAAATATTATAATTTTTAAATGTATTCATTGCTCTTCCCTCCCCCCAAAAAAGATAAAAAAGAAAACTAAAGGCGTTATCTTAAATGATTTTATTTTAGGAGTCCAACTTTTATATTTAGGGATTCGTAAACAAAGAACATGTTTTAGGCCTAAAATCTTAATTTGGGATAACTAATTTTTGGGGCAGCCCAAAGTTGTGGGATCCAAAACGGCTGGTGCTTGGGTGTCCAAAACTACAATTATGGCCGCAAATTTTTAAATTTGCTGAAACGAAAATTTTGTGGGAGGCCCTTTCTACTATTTTGCTTTAGAGACTAAAATTTCTAGTTATGCCGCTAAAAGTTTAAAATATTTTTTAAACCTATGTATGTTCGATTTTGTTTGGTGTTTTAAGCCTCTCCTAAAAAAACAGTGATTGCAAACAAAACATCCATCACACATTTTATAAAATTTTGCTCCATTTGTTATTATTCATTACATATAACCACTACTTAAATATTCAAGAAAACTCAAACCAAACCACAGATTGAAAAAAGAGGGGGGGGGGGGGGGAGATGAGTGTGTCCTGCCGTTTATTTCACATATTTTTTTCTCTTTATGTAAATGCTGAATTTCCGTTATTTTTACATTAATCTTATTTCCTATTTCTTCGTAAATTAAATCGTGCAAGATAGTGAGAACGTGCCATATTCAAGTAGAAGAAGGGTTCAAGTGGAAGAAGAAGGGTTCATGCCGCATGGTAATACAAATTTTCTTAATGTATCCTATTTTCATTTTTTCATTTTTTGTTGCCTGTAGTCTGAGTTTAAGCATTTATAGTAATGTACTATTGCTTAATCTGAAACAGGAATTTGTTTGGGTTAATTAGAATTAAATACTCAGACCTGAAGATGAATTTAATTCTGATTAATCATCGAATTTGGGACGGTGCTGTTCTTTTCTCTTATCGGCATTATGGCCGTGAATTTGCTTCTATGGTGATGTTAATATTACTTGAATTGTTTTTTTTATTTTTCTTTTATTTTTACATAATTCTTATTATTACATATTTCAAATATATATATATATATATATATAAGAAAAGCTAATATATATGTCTGTCTCTTTCGCCTGGCGATACGTTTGGTGACTTTAGGGACAAATATTATCCAAGCGGAGAAAATCTTTGAGATGTCATCTTTTACACAACTTTAAATACTGCTAAATATGATAGACTAGAATATTAATACATGAGATATTAAATGAAGCTCGATTTCTAAATTTTGTATTTTACTTTAGACTAAAGTATAAAACATTATATTCGTAAATAGACTTTTATAAGCTACAGGCATATTCCAACTCACAAGAAAAAATATATGTAATGTCACAATTCATCCAACTTTTATGTTTCACTTGGCTTTATCTGTGATTTTTTTCGATTATTTTCCTTTTGCATCAAAATATCATAAAAACAGCGTATGTATCTTGAAATGAATGATATTTGGCCAACTTCCAGAACATCTGATAACTATTGACATTTCATGTGGACTCTCAGTTTATTGTGGTTTTAGCTGTAAGATAAGAATGACAGATAGACTCGATGAAAGCCGGTAATCCGAGAACTTGTAAAATATTTTTTACATGTGGCGGTTACAGTGAACTTCGGGCAAGTTCTGAAGTACCTTAAAATATAATGAAGCAACTTCATTTAAAATGTGCTCCGAATTAGCCCTGCCTGTATGTTTCTGGAAATGGATGGGGTAATTTGAAAATAGAAATATGCTTGGCGGTATTTGTGTTCTTTATGCAGGATGATCAATCACTGTTGAACTTCACGTAAGGACAAATTTTGCGATTTCATGCTGAGGATAAGCTTGATTTTAAATGTGTTGATAAGTGGGGTTCTATGACGTCATTATATGTATATTTAGTTGCAGAAAGGCTACGATTTCTATTTATATTTCATATTCGATTTTTTTAAAGACCCCATATTCCACCGGGAAATTATCATCAATCATAGACTTTATAGGATAGACGATCACTCTTTACTGATGGGCTTTGAAGACATAACGATCAGTTTGAGCAGTCATGGGTAAAAATATTACACGAGAGATGACAAATCGATGACTTTAAATTAGGTAGTCTTAAGATGTGCAGTAAACATTGAATTTTTCAATGTTGATATCAATGTACTGAAGAGGAACAATTTCAACACTTTTTTTACAATATACGCGTTGAAGCCTTTTGAATAATTTTATCTTTCATTTGCTTAGATAAGTTTATATTGCTCATTTTGACGGAATGGCCATAGAGCCGACCAGTACAAGCACTGGACTGAAGAAAGCAAGGTCCAGTTTTACGTCGGCCTGGGGCAATTTCGATTTTTCATTTTGTATTGCATTCATATATATTAGAAAAACTTATGTGAGTAGAAATGTTAAAACAAGGGGCTATTTAGATATTTTTAAAATATTATTATTTTCCTATATTTTTCTTTGTTTCTTTCACCATCTTCCAATTGTAGTACAAAACATCTTTATAGGAAAATAAATTGAATTATCTCGAATCTGGTAGCCATTTTAGGGAGTTTAGAATGCACATTTACATACAAGAAAAACTTTAGAAGTAGATTTTCAGATGGTACATCTTACATAATAATGGAAGATGTTTCTGTATCTATGTGAGCGGTCTATAGAGAATATTCTAAAAGTCGTACAGCCGTGAAATTTGGACCCGGAAATATGCAAAACTAGTTTTCTATATTTTTACAATTTTATTTTTCATTACTTAGATACGTTTATATTACTCATTTTAACGGAATGGCCATAGTGTCGACCAGTATAAGCACTGGAGTGATGAAAGCAAGGTCCAGTTTTACGTCGGCCTGTGGCAATTTCGATTTTTCATTTTGTATTGCATTCATATATATTAGAAAAACTTGTGTGAGTAGAAATGTTAAAATAAGGGGCTATTTAGATATTTTTAAAATATTATTATTTTCCTATATTTTTCTTTGTTTCTTTCACTATCTTCCGATTGTAGTACAAAACATCTTTATAGGAAAATAAATTGAATTATCTCGAATCTGGTAGCAATTTTAGGGAGTTTAGAATGCACATTTACATACAAGAAAAACTGTAGAAGTAGATTTTCCGATGGTACATCTTACATAATAATGGAAAAGGTTTCTGTATCTATGTGAGCGGTCTATAGAGAATATTCTAAAAGTCGTACAGCCGTGAAATTTGGACCCGGAAATATGCAAAACTAGTTTTCTATATTTTTACACTTTTATTTTTCATTACTTAGATACGTTTATATTACTCATTTTAACGGAATGGCCATAGTGTCGACCAGTATAAGCACTGGACTGATGAAAGCAAGGTCCAGTTTTACGTCGGCCTGTGGCAATTTCGATTTTTCATTTTGTATTGCATTCATATATATTAGAAAAACTTGTGTGAGTAGAAATGTTAAAACAAGGAGCTATTTAGATATTTTTAAAATATTATTATTTTCCTATATTTTTCTTTGTTTCTTTCATCATCTTCCGATTGCAGTACAAAACATCTTTATAGAAAAATAAAATGAATTATCTCGAATCTGGTAGCCATTTTAGGGAGTTTAGAATGCACATTTACATACAAGAAAAACTTTAGAAGTAGATTTTCAGATGGTACATCTGAAAATCTACCAGATAATATGTGAAATCTAATGAATATGTTTCTGTTTCTATGTGAGCGGTCTATAGAGAATATTCTAAAAGTCGTACAGGCGTGAAATTTGGACCCGGAAATATGCAAAACTAATTTTCCAATTATTTCAAATTTTAGCACAATTTTGAGCGATTTTCAAGATTTTCAAGCAAATCGGTTCCATGGCGACAAAATATTATTACAGAGTTCCATCTTGACACTATCAAATATCGAAGACCTTTCTTTCCAGCGATGCTTCAACCGAATCCGTAGGACAATTACTTTATATATATATATTTTTAATATATATGTAATTTATATTTTTAGGTCATCTGACAAATCCTTCGTCTCATCCAAAAAAGTAATATTAGCACATTTCTATTAACAAGTAAAAAGTTGCGTGTATATATTCGCATTATAATAAGAAATGTTTCTTAATTAATACGTAATTTATTTTTTTGTGATTTATTAGTTGACCGCATGACAGCGACAAACACATTTTACCGCAGTTTCCAGCGTCTCGACTGTTCTCCCATCTGCTATCAGTTGTATGCGACTACGTATAGGCATTAAGTCTCTCTTCTAAATAGAGGAAACCGTTGTAAACATTTTATTTATTTATGTATTTATTATTATCATTATTAATAACATTATAATAATATTAATAATAATTATTTTAATTTTAATTATTATGTTTAATATTATTATTATTTGCGGATAGGCCTTACCTTTCGAATAGTGATCGAGGAAATTTGGCGGATGTTTAGGATTTAAAGATACGATTTGGATAGTTAGTAGAGTTATCTGTAAATGTTATATTTAAGCAGCGGGCGCTTATTTATGACCCGGGCAAGGAGGGGCGCGACAACCTAGTGGTTAACGCGCGGGGTTTGCACTCGGACGACCCGAGTTCGATTCCCGCCTCTTCCAAAACTGTCGCCATGTTTACAGGGTGTACGATCACGTTAAACATGTGGGTCCATAAGTCCTGCCGAGTGGTTAGTGTTAGGGAGAGGAGGATATGGGAGCTGTGGATGCCACTCCCACTGTGTTCCGGTCTAAATTGGGTGGCACTTCCCGGCCGTCCAAATAGTTACTTTACACCTTCTGGTAGCCCGAAGGGGCGCGGTAGCCCATTGGTTAGCGCGCTGGAGTTGCACTCGGTAGGCCCGGGTTCGATTCCAGCCACTGCCAAAACTGCCGCCGTGTTCATGCGGAGTACGATCACGTTAAACATGTGGGTCCGAAAGTCCTTCCGAGAGGTTGGTGGTAGGGGAAGGAGGGTACGGTCCCTGTGGATGCCTCCCCCACTGGGTTCCGGTCTAAATTGGGTGGTACTTCCCGACCGTCCAAACAGTTACCTTACACCTTTCTGGTAGGTCGGACGGTCTGGGTTTCAACAACAACACCTTCTGGTAGCCCGGCCACACAAATAGCTACCATAAGCCATCGGGTTGGTCGTGTGGTCTGGGCTTTCTTCTACACCTTCTGGTAGCGCGCTGTACCGTGCTGAAAACACCGATTCTAGTTAGATCACCGAAGTCAAGCAGCATCGGAAGCGGTTAGTACTAGAGTGGGTGACCACCTGGGAACACCGCGTGCTGTTGGGATATTTCGGTCGCGGTAGCCCGGTGGTTTGCGCGCTGTCACAACTGCTGCTGTGTTCATGCGGAGTACGGCCACGTTAAACATGTGGGTCCGTAAGTCCTTCCGAGAGGTTGGTGGTAGGGGAAGGAGGTTACGGTCCCTGTGGATGCCTCCCCCACTGGGTTACGGTCTAAATTGGTTGGCACTTCCCGGCCGTCCAAACAGTTACCTTACACCTTTCTGGTAGGTCGGACGGTCTGGGTCTCAACAACAACAACACCTTCTGGTAGCCGGTCACACATTAAGCTGCCGTAAGCCTTATGGTTGGTCGTGTGGTCTGGGTCTTCTACACCTTCTGGTAGGTCGGACGATCTAGGTCGAAGAAGATCCAGGCAACGAAGTATAGTTTCTAGCGTATCAATAAGTGCCACTCTAAAATTTACGTGTCCATCTTACATGTGCTGGAATTTGCTAAAAATCCAAATATCTTACTAAAGATCCAAGTAAAAATGCAATTAACACAGACCGTGATGCTAATTACATTTAGACGCGCAAAATACGCACAAACCCGGAGTTAAAAAACGAAAATACACTTTTTCGTCTTTTTAACAATTTACAACAAAGTTGAAAAGTGTTTATGACTTTGTTCATTCTGTCTGTCTGTCTGTCTGTCTGTCTGTCTGTCTGTCTGTCCGTTAGCACGATAACTGCCGTAAAAATGACTTAATCAAAATGAAATTTTAGTATGTTGTTCCGACTTTTAGTATGTTGTTTAGTATGTTGTTGTATGGGAATAAAAATGAATAATATCACCCAATTAGTTTTGGATTTAACCCGGGTTGAAAAAATGAAATACATTGAGCCATATGGGACCTAATTTTTCAAACATTTTTTAAGCGGATTTAAAATTCAAAAATTGCTTTGAAAATGTTAAGTAATATTCAAATTGTTCCATAAAATATATAAAAAAAATTCAGCGAAATATATTCAGTGGTTTTTTAAACAAAAATTAAAATATTAATTACACCTCTTATATGAAACGATCACGTGACCATGAAATGAAAAGATCACATGACCCACTTCAAAATGGTATATGGCATCCATCTTGTTTCAAAATCGTGATTTTTTAAGTTTTTTTTAATTCATATTGAGTGTTGTATCCGTCCTAAAACTACTTTATTTTTGCTTAAATTCTGTGCATCTACATACAGAAACAACGCAAATACAATATATTTGAGTTTAAATGATTATCCAAATTTGATTATTTCTACATCGAAACCTATTTTTTACTTATATAACATGTAAACAGCAAAATATGTAGAATGAGTTGTATTAGAATTGCTGTATTTCTTTAACACAAAATAATTTAGCCTATGGAGTCTGTATGGCTGATATGAATGAAATATTAATTGATTTTATAAAGAGAAGGACGATTTTTTTCAATGAAGTTTTAAGCATAGAGTTTAATTACTTGTAGCTCCATGGTCTTAAGTTTTAAATAAAATAAATTATTATAGTATTGTGATGAATGAAATGAATGGGATGAATGAAGTTATGAATGAAATCCTGTTTTTATAGAGAGATCCAGGCGTGTTATTTTTTCTATGACGTCATTTGAATTAATTTCAGTTGTTTTCGATGAAGTTTTCAAATGTAATAATTATCGTACTATTATGATAGTTTTAAAATATTACCGTGAAATGTAACGCATTTTAGTGATATTTAAACCATGCAATTTATATTTCAATGCCGTCATTTGAATGAAGTTCATTTTTTTCGATGAAGGTTTAAGTTTTCAAATATAATAAATTAATGTAGTATTGTGATAAGTTTTAAAATATTACCGAGGAATGTATTGCATTTTAGACTTTTTAAAATAAAATTGCATTGAAGTAGGAAAGTGTTTCATAATCAATGCTTTAAGCATGATCGATCTTTCTTGTTTTCACCTTTGAACAAACCTCCTACTCACTGTGCTCGCAGAGCTCGCTTATAGAGCTATGTCAAGCCAAAATAAAGTCTAAATAAACGGTTTATATCATCGTGTTATATCCAATTATTTCTCTACAAATGTTTCAAATTTCATACTTTTGCATGCTATAGTTTTGACGAGACTGAGAATATCGATGGACGTGCCTATACGAAAGAATATTTTTCACTTCAGAAGTGCATAAAAAGTAAAATATCTTGTAAACTACATCGAAATGAACAAATGGCTCCGTTTTGCAAAAATCCAACTATGTAAGTACCTGCCTGAAAAATTCCTATAATCTTGCTATCCAGGACGCGAACTCTCAGCTCAAATATTATGTCTTTGAGTTTGACACTAAATATTTCTTAAACTACAATATATATTAAAAAAACAGTTTATTTCAATGTATTTCCCAAATTTTGCTCTACAAGTGCACCAAATTTTTTTATTTTGTATGTTATATATTAGGCAGTACGAAGCAAAGAATATCGAGGTGCGAGACATTTATCAAACAGCGGCGGTAGCAGCTACTTTTTTTTTTATATAAAGGGATTTCAAAAGTTAAGTTTTACAAAATGTTATCCACGCATAACCATTTCATCTCCTTCGAACTGAAGTCAACGCCGAATTTTTTATCATGCGACATGGCATGTAAAATTTTGGACCATGCCAATAACTCAACAAATATTCGAGTTATTGTATACTTTTTTATACCGATGTGTAGGAAACTAATAGGGAGTTAGTTACACGATGAGAGAACTTTATGGGAGATGATCCCTTATTTAAGGGATACGGGAGGCTTGCTCGCTTCCTGTTAGAGATAAGAGAAATAAGTCAATTATAATGTTGTAGAGCGTTGCAAAATTAATTTTACACATTTTTGTCTCACAGCTAAAGTTGGAAAAGAAATTTCTGTGAATTACGATCTTAAAAAGATAATTTTATTAACCTTTATTCAAATATGTAAACGTAGAAGCACTGTAAATCAAATGAAGAGATCTTATTATACATGCAAAAGCATGCATCGTTGCTGGCAGTGGACTTGTAGTTTGTATATAACACAGTCAATTTTATTTTTCTGCACTGTCTAAGTATTCGAATTTTGGGGGGGGGGGGGATAAGACAGGAGTAAGATTGTATGCACTGGTTTCCATGACTCGTTTTCATCTTTTGCGGGGAACAAAAACGTTTAATACTAATTTTGCAACGTTCTACAACTTTGCAATCGATTTTATCCCTTATCTCTAACACGAAGTGAAATAGACCCCGTACTCCTCTAATATGGAGGTCAGTCTAATGCCATCTCATCGTGTAGCATTATCGGAGTTTTCTATACGCATGCATTATAATCAGTGTTTCTTTCGTTTGACCGGGGGGGAACTATAGTTTTCTGCTTGTTCCTATATAAATATATCTAAATGCTGTCATATAAATAGAAACTAGGTTAGCAGTGGGGGTGAATGATTGTCTCCGAAGTCGTATCCGGACTTCGACCCCCCCCCCCTCGGATGTACACCTGAAAGAAGCACTAATTATAATATATGATAACCCTAATATTACGTTAATTGTGAGCCTTGGTCCGTATACCTATAGGATACATATGATGTATCAGTGTTGATAAAAGCAATTTTATTGTCATTATCTCCGTAGCATTGGAGAATTTGATGCTACACCGGATTATATATGATATGATAACCCTAATACTTCGTGTATACACTACACCCTTGACATCATGCATAAACTATCTTAATAAATAAAAACAAACGAAAAATATCTTGCCTCATAAGTACAAAATTATTTTTAAATATAAAGTACCTTTATTTTTTAGAGAAGCTCCATAAATTCAAAGATCACTGTTTTGTTTCCCATTTTTAACTCACAGCGATGCTGTTTTCAGTGAGTTCAGAACTAGCTTATATACTCTGGAGATTCGTGTCAGTTTTATCAAAAAAGATATACGGAGATATAAAAAATAAAACTGCTCTGTTTGGAATGTATCGGAGAGCGAGTTTTTTTCTTAACATTTTTTTTAGAAACAAGTTAAGATAACACCTCCTTACTTGCGAGAGAGATAAGAGAGTTTCCAGTAAAGTTGCCACAAAAAGAGACAAAATAGTTAAAATGCTTAGTGAAGTGTCAAACGGTAGATAAAGAATGTTTTTTTAATTTACAAGTTCGCTTTGAAGAAACAAATAATTTAGTTACTTTGCGTGTTTCAGAGTAGTTTATTTTTATACATACTAATGCAAAGTAAATATGTTGAGAAATATGTATTATATCATGCATATATCTTTTCATAGTTTCGTTTATCTTTTTTGTGAGACCAGGAGGCACCATATGCAGTTTTTGATGTTTACGACGACACAAAAGGCAGACTTTTAGTCACCGTTTTATGACAGTCTTGGCCCGGGAAGTTATGACCCCAAATAAATACACGTCACACTTATTGCAGGTGGGTTAGGAGCAAAATGTCCTAGGGCCAAGACTTAAACCAAGATTGATTGTGAACTGAAATAGCCAATAACGCATAGATACGACATCGCACTGAGGAGCATCTAATGAAAGCAAGGAGGGCGCATCTGAACCCCAGGCAAAATGATGTGGCAGCAAGGAGGAAAGTCAATGATTGTAATTGAATGATTATTCAAGAGTTTAAGAGAAAGAGTCGTGATTTCAAGAAGTGTTATTCAGAGAGAGCCGTTATTCATTTCAGTATTGAGAATGTTATAGAAAAATATAAAGTCTGACTCCAAATGTCAAGAAAAGAATCGAAAAAGGTGACAGTTATTTTGAGTTACAGACCCGAAATACAGAGGTGTGTGCCAATCTTCATACATGTTAGGTCAATTCTTGATCTTTGGAATAAGTTTCAAATGACCTGGCCTCACATGGTGCTTTTCTCCTTCTTAAGCGTTTGTTAATAAATTCATGTAATTTTAATCATAATAATATAGAGGTGTGAATAAATGGTAATTTATTTTAAAATTTAAAATGTGGATTTTAATGTGTAGTATTTTGATTCATTGATTATGTTAAGTACCTCGTGCAAAGAAGTGATAGATGGTTTTGCGGCAACGATAGCAATGTACAAATGTTACAATTCACGTCCACTTTAATTAATATTAATAATTTAGTCCACAAAATTCATTTAAAAGGTAAATCCAATTCATTGGATTTTCACCACGACTAATTTCACAACACATGGTGATATGAAGATAAAGTATTAGAATCGTGTTCGATTTTTCGACGGATGTACAAGTTTTGGGCACTTTAAATAACGAATTCATCATTTTTCAAGTACCGTCTGCGCATGTGTCTGTCTGTATGTCTGTGCAATGAATGTATCCACTCTAAATCAAAAATTATTATACGAAATATTACGAAATCTGGTAGGCGAGTCACCTGTTGTTTACCCTGGTGCTAATTAGATTTTAAGTACAATTTGATAGAAAACAAAACCGACCTTCTGCTGCGAAACAGTTAGCAAGAATCGTTAAAATCAGAAATTGAAATTAAAGGTTAATAAATGTATAAACTAAAGACAATGTATTACAAACAAATGTATTTGAAAATGTCCAAATGTATTGAATAAATTATTTTATACGTAATGTTTAACGAAGAAATAGATAAGACCAACACTCTAGGATTGACTATATTTGAAATATTAAAGGTTTTCAAAATTTTGGGTAGCTGACAATGTTACTGCAGCTTAAAACATATCCAACGAAATTTCTCAAAATTCAATAATTAAAGCACTTGTACTTAGCTGATTGTGATTTTGATAGGATTCGGGGAAACAGAGAAGGTCTTTTATTTTACAACATGGCTTACAGAAATCGTCAAAATTTGAAATAAAAACTAAGTATACTTAAATGTATTAACGAAATTCTTGTTTTATGCGTAATGTTGAATGACAAGCGAATAATATCCAGCCTGTTACTCTAGAAAAAACCGCTTTCCAGATATTTAAATTGTTTTGAATTTTGAGTAGATGTTGACTTTATTAAATGCGCTTACCTAATGCAAAAATAAGACTACTAAAACTGAAAATTAGATATAACAAATAAGTATCTGTTTCATTTTGGGAAGTTAAACTCAATTTAATAGATTATAAAACAGGAAAGGCAAGAGTCTGTAGCGAAAGTCATGTTCTGCCCACATCAATTTTTTTTTATTTTCGAAGATGCACTTAAAAATGGTATACAACCCTCCTATAACACGGTACTCTCATAATGCTTTGTTAAAACATAACGCGAAGCAAAAATTGCGACAGTCCTTCCATAACGCGGTACTCTTATAAAACGCGGTTTCCATAACGCGGTAGGCTTAAAACACGGTTCCTCTATAATACCACTCAATTAGCTTAAGCAGTCTCCCTGTAGTACGAATTTTTCTATTACACTTTTATGTTTGGAATAATTGGGAAATTACCCTGTTTTTTCTTCCACGTACATCACCATTTTTCAATTTCAATTATCGGGAAAATCCCCTGTAAAACAAGTAATACATTCACCACAAATGCATTGGTGGACGAAAATATGGATAGAGAATGGGTTGCGAATTTCAATTTAAATGAAGTGAAAAGAGGACTGAATTTGAGTGAGCAATTTGAAAATTACTTTATTGAAAATAATCCTTCAACAGTGCGAAGTGCAAAGTTTAAAAAATAATTACAAAATTGATTAGATTCTTATAGAGAGATTTCGGTAGAATTACAAAATAAAACTCCATTTGTAAACGAAAATGAAGATATGCAAAGTGAAAAAAACATTAAAAGAAAACTAATTAGGCCACTAATACGAGGGTCACACTGAAATTTTTGAGACAGGGGCAGACGATATGCGCTAGAAGAAAATTATTGGTCAGATATTTAAATTTGAACTCTTTTATGTCCGAAATTACAATTTAGATATCGCAGAATAAATTTTGAAAGAAAATAATATGGAGTTGACGTGAGAGCACAATTGAGCCATGACTTTCTATGATTTTAAAGTGGGGCTAAATCAAGAAGAATGTCTTCAACGTCTACAATTAGCATATGGAAATGATGCTCCATCTTGTGCTACTGTATTCAGATGGTTTATAAAATTTAGAAGAGATTGAAATTCTCTCCTGGATGAAATACACACAGGAAGACCTTTGTCAGCTGTAGTCCCAGAAAATGTATTGGCCGTTCAAAAAATGTTAATTGATGGTAATCGTTGTGCCTACCAAATGATACAGAAAGAACTTAAGATTGGATTCGCAGCTATACATAAAATTATTCATGAAGAACTGCATATGAAAAAATTAGTTTGTCATTGGGTCCCCCTTAATTTAACAGAACACCAAAAACCGGAGCGTATCAGAATCAGTTAAGAAACCCTACAATTACTTAATGATGGTGGACACGGAATTATATCTAAAATCATAACTGGTGATGAAAAGTACATACCATTTTTTGACGTCCCAACATGTCAAGAAAGTAAAGTATGGATCTTTGAAGATAACCGCAAACCAACAATGGTGAAAAGACAACAGCAATGAAAAAAGTAATGTACGCCGTGTTCTTCAGAAGTATAGGTCTGATCAAAGCCATAAAGCTAGAAGGACAGAAGACAGTTACAGCTAACTTGTACACCACTAAGTGTCTTTCAGAAATTCTTCAGGAAGTGAATGTTAGGGAGCACATGCTTCACCATGGCAATGCGTCTTCTCATTCAGCAAGAATGATGGTCAAATTCCTTGAACAAAAATATATCAAAGTGATAGAACATCCACCCTATTCTCCTGATCTCGCTATGTGTGACTTTTGGCTATTTTTTAATCTAAAAAAAATACGTGGGCAGCGTTTTCATTCCGAAGATGAGATTGATGAGCCTATATAAGTATATTTTTCATCGATTCCAACAAATGGATGACTTGAAGTATTTAACCTTTGGGAAATTCGCCTAAAAAAGTCAATTGATATTGGAGGGCAGTACTTTGAACACTCCTAAGAGTTGATAAGTTTAACTTGTACCACTTAGACGTATCTAAAAAAATTCAGTGTGATCCTCGTATTTGAGAATGATGATGAATGTTAATAGGAATTTTGTTGGAATAAAGTTATTAAGTTTATATTTCACATTGTTTTTTTAATTTTCTTATATGAAGTCTTAAACTCAATAAACATAATTCGAAATATATCAACATATATTTATTGCCTTGATCTATAAACTTATGTTTCAGAACCGTATTCATCACATAAAATGGTGTTCTAAAAATGCAATTTTATATAATGTAGAATAAATCAGCCTGAGTTATATGTTCTGAGTTTCACTTAATGCAGTTTTCGTATAACGATGTACGAATTGTTCCGTTTTGTACATTACGTATTCTGTACATTATGTATTCTGAGTTTTCTATAACGCTGTTTCTATACAACACCGTATGCGCTTTCTATATAGCACGGTACGATTAATCTGATTTGCACTAATCTGAGTTTCTTTTAACGCGGTTTCCATATAACGCGGTACGAATTAATTGAGTTATAGGAGTGTTGACAGTACAAAAAATTAAAGGGTATCACTTATAATAATCATGAGTTATGTTCATTTTAATTTCATTAATATAAAATTATTCAAACAAATGAAAATACGATGAAAGCTCTCAGCCTATCTCTACTTCTTAAAGTTGCTACTTAAATAGTTAGTGAATTAAATAAGCATAGTAAAAATGTAAACAGTAAAAATATGTAAATGTAAATATGTGGATAGGGAGCATGCTAATCCGTAGAATGACAATGAGTAAGAATAATGGAATGACAATGAGTATGAATGTTGGAATGACAATGAGTATGAAGGATGGAATGAGAATGAGTATGAATGATGGACATTTCTGTGGCTGTAGCGTAACCTTGGCTTAATTAAGCCCATAAATTAAATAGTAAAAATTGAGTGGAAACCCTGTAAGAATCACACTAAATAGGTGAAGTGTCTGTGTGAAACTTTTTTCACACAGGCATTTTCTTTCTGTACTAACGGTGTCCACTACTTAAGGGGGTATGGTATCCAAATTGCTGCAATCTGCAATTTTGAAGTTATGGTTGTAATTTTTTGTATTCGGGTATATTTTGAGTATAGTAAACAAAATGTGATATTCAAAATTTTAAAAATAAAAATATATATATTTTTTAAAAATTAAAATTTCAAAAATTTCACATTTCTTTTTGATATAAGTAGACAAATATTTTTTCTAAAATATTAATTTGAACATTTTTTAATTATAAAAATATATAAGAAATGAATTGTCTTCATAGTTTTCGTAAATATGAATCAAAAAAATTTTAATAAAAAATAATGTAAAAAAACGTGATTTTACACCACAAATATTTTTTTCGAAAATCAAAATAAAAAACAAACACATATTACAGTAATTGCTGAAGACAAATTAAAGACAAGTATATATATATATATATATATATATATATATATAACAATTGTTCCAAATTTAATTCATGTCCGTGCAGTAGAATGTTACTTATATCAATTTAAATTTATAAAAATGTCGAAAATCACGTCTTTGAGAAAAATTGCATTAAATTTGGAGCATGGCTGGTGACAACTTCAGTAGTTCAATTTTTTACAATGCAATATGATTGGTTCTATTTACCGTAGCAAGAGGAATTTGGTGTTATTGGAAACAGAAAATTATGATTTTTTTTTAACAATAAGAAAAAATCGAGATTTTTTGGGATTTTTTGTGTACCTTACCCCCTAAAATTCAAATAAACACTGCAAGGATTTTGATAGTCATTACTGAATTTTCATATAGATCCTTTTACTTTCCCTGCAATACATGGTAATATATATAAGGAAATTATTGGAATCGTGCCGAAAATCTCAACTCGAGTTTTCGACATATCTAAATGTTTTGGAAACTCTAGAATACGAAAATCTGTTTTTAGCGTGACGTCTGTGTGTATTTTTGTCTGCTTGTAAGTCAGTCTGTCTGTCTGTCTGTGTATGCTTCCACTAATTGTACTCAAAACCTAATAGACCAAATTTCATAAAATTTGGTATGTAAGTCACTTGTGTAGGATCCTAGTCTTGATTAGTTTTTGGTATCGAAAAAGATTCAGTATAAAGGAACCTGCTTTTTTTTAGAAATGTCCTGCAAAAATTGTATGTGTCCACTATAACTGAAAAACTAATTGACCCAATTTCACAAAATTTGGTGGATAAGTTACTGGTAAGATACTCTGGTGCTGATTAGATTTTGGCACTATTCTGAAAAAAAAACCTGTCTTGTTTTACGTTATGGCCCGCAAAAATCACCAAACTCTAAAGTAAAAGACAACGTATAATCAAATGCATCAACTAAATGCTTGTTTTATACTTAAATTTTGAAGGCGAAATAAATAAGACCAATTCCACTTTTCTAAGACTAGCCGTTCTCGAGATATTTTAGTTTATTTGCATTTTTCCACCCCGGTTTTGAGAATAAGTCCAGTTACCAAATGAAAATGAAAGCTGGATATAAAATGTAATTTCAATTAATTATGCGTGTTATTTAGTGCAATTTAACTGAATGTATTGAATTTTTTAATGAAATAACGGAAAAATGAATTTGAGTCTGCAGGGAAAGTCATGTGCTGCTCGCATCAGATTTTTAGTTTTAGGGCAGGAAAACTGCATACATTTTTATACAACAAATTTAAAATCGTAATAGCTATTCAATCAACGTTAATCACCATCAAACGTTTAATCCAAATAAGGAAAAACGTGGACTGAATGGTTTTGGAATGGTTGGTATGATGGTAGGGTAATCAATATCCATATAACAAAAGTATAAATACTTTCCTGGTATTGAAATATTTCTATCAGTTTTCCGCCCATTCCTCCTTTAAAAATATATAGGCAATTATCTCAAGAGCAAAAATATGATTAAAATCTAGTTGCCCGCATATAATAAACAATAAGAGGAGAAAATCCGCACTTTTAAAAATTATCAAGTAATTAAAATTATTGATTTCAAAAATCCATAGAAGTTGAAAAGCTTTTGGAGATAATTAAACCTCAACTGCCGAAAGACATTAATTACAGCTGCTTGGAAAGAAAGTTTTCTTAAACATGTTCCGATTTTTTTTAGATAAATTGTATTTAGTTTCAGATCAATGAAACTGCATTTTGAAAATTAATATTTACCTTTATATCATTAGAAAAATTATCGGATTTATTAAAGTGATTATTAAGATAATAATATTTTTCGAAGTAATCAACTTTCCTGAAATTTTCTATTTAACTCATTAATTTTCTCAATGCATAATAAAAAAAGTCTCAAGTTAATATATCATAATATCATTACCTCGATAGTTAATGCACATCATGATACTGATACGCCGACATTTAATAGATGTTGTAATATTGTTATGGTAATGGCTAATAGACATAATATTATTATACGGATAGTCAATTGATATAAGATATTCCGTCATTATTATATTAAATTTCCGTCATTAGGATTGCTCTCCCATAGACGATAGCAACTTCTACGAACCGGTTTCTCACCTATTTAGCACTCTTCAGCAACAATCTCAACAATAAAACTTGCTGTGTGATATATTTATGAAAACCTACATGGGGTCTGATAAATTTATTCCTCTCTGGAGGATTCCTCTCTGTTTCACAGGATTTAACAAAATAAATAATTAATAATATTTCTTGCTTTGTGCATTTCTTTCACTAAACTAAATAACGCGTAAGTAATTTATAATGACTGGCTTGAAACTTTGAATTCTATATACACATTTAATGCATCTCTGGATTCAAATCAAAATTTTTATCCTTTTGGGGGACACCAAGGTAAGTCGACACACATCAAATAACACACATAAACTAACACACATAAACGTATAAACGTACATGAACATAATATTATCCTTCTAAGAGTATGCTAAACGCGCAAAAGTTTTTCAGAAACATATGATTTCAAACTTTTTCTACAGAAGCTTCTATATATACTTCTCTGTAAAAATATGAACTTATCCAGTCTTGGGGCATCAGAAATTCATCTGCCTGGTAATAAGTAGAATTTTTTTTATTAAAGAGGATTCCCTCTTAAGTATTTATGGATCCCTTTAATCTCCGATATTGTTCAAGAGCATAAGAAGCATGGTCTACTAATAAAAAAGCAATTATAATTCATCAATAAAGAAAGTTTGCAGTGTCATTAATGACATAGTGAAGAAGATAGAATTCCATTCTTGAAAACAAAGCAGGATATGCACACATTTACGAATGCAATGTTGTAGAGAGTGTAGAGTCCTCTTCAACGATAAGAGCTTGCAATTTCGACCCAACAGCTGGACGGTAGAGCATCGGCTGTCTAATTCGGAGATTCAGGGTTGAATTGCGGTTAGAGTGCTCTTTATAAGCGTTTTCTATATAGTATGAATAGACGTGCGGTTTGAACATAAAATCTACACAGACAAAAGAAAATGAGATTAAGGTAAAGAAATAATTATTGTACTGTATCATTTGGCTGCAATTTTTACACAAAATTCATTATGTGCTGCAAAATGGATAATTCTAAATAAATTAAATTTCTAAATAAAGTAAAGTTTTTGCAGGCAAATTTATAGCAATTTCCTTCAGACGTATATCAGTAGTAAATTAAATATTTGTATAATTAGATTTGCATAATTCTTTGATCTCATTTTTACTTTCCTTATATACATACTGTATAAGGAAAGTATTGTGACGGGATCGAAAATTCGAATTCGAGTTTTCGACGGGAGAGCACGTTTCAAGCATCCCTGATCACGAATCAAACATTTTTGAAGTGATCTGTGTGTGTGTGTGTGTGTGTGTGTGTGCGTGTCAGTGAGTCTGTGGAGACGATAACTGACGAACGAATGGACCGATTCGAACAAAATTTGGTACAAAAATCACAATCCATAAGCACTGGAAGCTTATTGTTTTTATACGCAATCGAATGTTCAGAACTCCCCTAAATTTTCGAGTGAAATTTTGAAAAAATCGTCAAAGAATCAAAACCACAAATAAAATTACGCAAATAGACATTTCTTATGTAATTTTTCATTAGAAAACGATTGACATAAATTTTAGAACGCTAACATGAACCGCTCTCGAGATATTGCACATTTTTCAAAAAAATTATCAAAAAGTCATATAAAATAAAAAAAAATATTTCCTATTGAGAAACATGTTCACTTTTCATATGTAATACCATGCGATAAATTGGGTGACATAATTCTCATGGATCTAGCTCGTTCCATTAAAGTCTGACTCCAAATGTCAAGAAAATAATCGAAAAAGGTGACAGTTATTCTGAGTTACAGACCCGAAATACAGAGGTATGTGCCAATCTTCATACATGTTAGGTCAATTCTTGATCTTCTGCTCGTTCCGTCAGACCAAAAAAGATACTTTGAGTAATACTTTTGTATTTGAATGCCAATAGTCATGTATCTGCTGTAAGAATAACTTATTTCTTCGTCCATAACGCTTGGCGAGATTTTGGCGACGAATTTTGTGAAATGTTTGTGGAATGCCAACTTAGCGACTTTTTGAAATGTTGCCAAATTGACGAAAATCTCGCCAAATGGATAAAAATGACGCTAAATCAATGAAAATGACGACCAATTGTCGAAAACTCAATATCTTGGAAAGAATATTAGTATCTACTATAAGAAAAACCTATTTTTTTACTGTAAATGTAGTAAATTCATTACATTATATAAGGAAAGTCATGTGTTGCCCACATCAGATTTTTTAAAATCTGTGTGCATGTTATGTACAAACGTCACCTCTCCATACCAAAAAATAACGCTCTATAACTTTATAATTGAAAAATTTTATCAATTTTGCTTCATTTTCGAAATAGAAATTCTTACTTTTTTATTCGCCCCTGGGGCGTTGCAAATTTTCTCAATCTAAAGCATACAGTTAGTTTCCTGTTAGTTAGAGCCTGCTTCTACAGCTCTAGAATACTGCAATTGAAAGTTAAAGGGATAAATAAGGACTTAATAGAGAACCCTGTATATAGAATTTAACAAATAAATTTTCTTAGGACATTGTTTAAAGATCTAGGATTTGATTGGAATAGATAATTTTTAGCGCTCTAGTATTCTTTTTATGCACCCTGCAACAAAATTATTTAACATTAAAGGAATGATTTTTGATTAGTTAGGAATTAGTTTAGTAATAGTTAGAAACTTGACAATTCATAGAACCCACCAATTTTGTTATCCACCTAATAGGAATCTCTGTATAACACTTTCTGAAATTTTACTGAAAGTAATTGCTCTTATCTTACACAAGAGTATATAAGTTTTCAATTGAAGTTGTTTATTTAAAAAAAAGTATTAATAGTATTAATTATAACATTTACCATTACAAAATTGACTAGTATTTATCGAAGTCTGCACAGCCGAAAAACAATTCATTAACTTAACGAAGCACTTTGAAACACACAATATTTGTATAATATTTAAAATCTACTGAAAGATCGTGTTAATCAATTTAATGAAAATATGACTATTTATAATGTATGCAAACACAGAGGTCTCCATTATTGCCTAAAATTCAAATCCGGTTTTAGATGTAAAAGGCTGAGGGTGAACCTTTTGGCCATAACTGGACTTTTCAACTCGCAGGAAGTATATAAGTATATATGGGAAGAATGTCCGTTTTTATTGTAATTCCAAGAATTGAAAACATTTTCTATGTTTGATGGAACGATTTGAAAAATATGTGATGTATATCCAACAGTTGAGTGTAATAATGCAATCGATAATGGTTACAACGAGGTGTTGACAGCCGAAAATGCCCATCAATAGGTGGTCAGAGCGATCTAGAACTGTTGTGTTTAACCTTTCAAACTTTTTTGAACCACCGGCCACATTTAAATCAGTTAAAGACCTTAATTACACTTAATTACTACGCATGCACAAACATATACGAAGAAATTCTTGGGTGTTACAGCCTGCTGCAAAACCTTGCCGCCCCAGCAATGCATCTCAATCGCCCCCTATCTAAAGCGGCAGTAAGTTTGAACGCCAGGCATCTGAAGGTCTTTTACGACGCTGTTCAACCATATTGTGGAAGATCTTCTCTCTTTATAGATCCCTCCGGTTTGAAAAAAGTCATTTTTTGCTTGGATATGTGTCTTGCTGTCTACCTCAATGTCTCAGCCATCTAATTCTACCAGCTTTAATTACCCTTTTAATGTATAGCTCTTTATAAGGTTTGCACAGCTCATGGTTGAAATGCATCAATTGACTCCATTTTGACATATTGGACCAAATCTTTCGGACAATTTTCTCCTCCAAATATGTCAAGTTTATTATTTTTTTTCAGATTGTCAAGGGTCCAGAATTCAATGCTATGTAAAAATAGGGCAAAGAAGGCTTTTATAAATTGTTGTCTTGGTTTTGAGATTTGTTTGATGTGATTTGAGTGTATTTTTATGTCCGTAGTAGCATCTGTGTGTCCTCGTTAATCTATTTGTAACATCTGTGTTTTAAGATTATTGTTACTAGTTATACGTATACCCGCGTTTTTAAATACTCGACAACTCCTCCGAAAGTTTATTTGTTTACAAGTAAAAAGTTGGGGAATGTAGTAGTGCTCGTAATTTCCAGATATTTTGTTTTGCTTTCAATTTTGGTGAGTTCTGTATCCCTTGCTGCTTGAAGTATTGTGCATCCAAAAAAGTTGTAGTTTGATAGACTACTTAGACGCAAAGCATCGCAAGGGATGCACCACAAGAAGGTGAGAGGAAATTCGAGTTTCTTTGCGGTGTTTGAAATGTAGACCTACGACTTATATGTACTTTGCTATTATTCCTGATTTTAGTACAGACATTCAGACTATTTATAATGCAATGAACCAGCCATTTGCGTGGCTGTAGTGGAATGTAAATTCGTCATTAAAATGTTTCACGATTGTTAAAAGCAAATAATTCTTCACAAATAATTTCTAATAAAAGTGTTTTGAAATAAAGGTAATAAAATAACACATTTGGGCATTTGGACATAATATACATATTTGGACATTGCATATGCAAAGAACTGAAGCAGCCGTTGCATCTCATTTTTCGACAAACTTTGTAATCGTCATTACAATTCATTAGAAGATGTAATGCTGAAAGTTTTCCTATATAAAATTGTAGTTATCTTTCTATGTTAGTATTATCTTGTTACGCTTTTTCTAAAAAAACAGAACTAGAAATGTTAAAGTAATCGAATGAATAACTGTACCAAAATATGTGCATTATAAAATATGAAAAACATCGAAAGAATGCCTTCTATTGTTTTTAATATACTTCCAAGTGCAATATCTGAAGTCCAGGTGAACTTCAAAATAACTGAAAATTTTGAACTGTAGCTGTCCAATTTCTCGTCTCTTTATAGTGTAGGACCTATAATTGTATTTGAACATGGGTGATAGGGATTCGAATGCAGCTCGTTATATTTTGCACCTAATTTAAATTATAAACCTTTTTCGACAACGCATTTATTATAAACACTATAATAATACAGCAGCTGTCTGTATTTTTATAGTGTTCATAATAACTGCAATATGGATGTATTATTACAGTGTTCATAATAACTGTAATATGGCTGTATTATTATTGTGTTCATAATAACTGCAATATAGTTGTATTATATTTTATAATAACTGTAATATGGCTGTATTAATGCAGTGTTCATAATATACAAATATACGCATATACAAAGCCAGAGAGTATCACACTTTCTCGTAATTTACTTTAAGATCCATATTGAAATTCGACCGGGCCCAGTGATAAAATTATTTGTCATAGGCGGGATAGACATAAATAGCCGATGCTTACTAAACTGGTTCTTTGGTATCTAAATCTTTGTCCTAGACAACTAGTGTGTAATAAATTCTCCCGATCATATTTGTACTAACACTCGTAACATGCACCACGGACGTACACCTTCTAACCCGTGTGCCAACGGCCCTACCGTGCTGAAAACACCGGTTCTTGTTAGATCACCGAAGTCAAGCAGCATCGGGCGCGGTTAGTACTTGGGTGGGTGACCACCTGGGAACACCGTGTGCTGTTAGCACATTTCAGGTGCGGTAGCCCGGTGGTTTGCGCGCTGGATTTGCACGCTGCCATAACTGCCGCCGTGTTCATGCGGAGTACGATCACGTTAAACATATGGGTCCGTAAGTCCTTCCGAGAGGTTGGTGGTAGGGGAAAAAGGGTACGGTCCCTGTGGCTGCCTCCCCCACTGGTTTCCGGTCTAAATTGGGTGGCACTTCCCGGCCTTCCAAACGGTTACCTTACACCTTTCTGGTAGGTCGGACAGTCTGGATCTCAACAACAACAGCCTTCTAATAACCCGTAGTCACTTCCAACTATTCAACTTCCAGCTCAACGTCGCTCAGATTTACTGTCATTTACAATCCGAAATACGATCCTTCTTCATAACAGAACTAGTCAGAATTTGTCAGTATAAAGTGAACATAAATTATAACGTGACCGAGGGAAATAATAACCAAATGTTATATAGACCTCACATATTCCGTACGCTTTCCTTACAAAATTAGCAAGGCAGTTTTATGAATTTTTGCATGTAATATGAAATGAAATTATTATTATAGGAAAGCTGACAATATAAACGCTACTTTTGAATTTCAATGTAGTATAAAGAAACGTTTTTTTTCTGCCATCTAGTGGAAGCTTTTGGAGTTAAGTGTTGCCAGTCTGTATACGGAAATTTAACAAAATTAGCGAGCATTCAGTAACAAAGACACAGTTCAGACTCAGAGTTGTAATATGAATTTTTAAAATGATATATATATCTACCACAAATTATTGTATGGATCATTTTACAAAATATAACACTTTATTTAATGGATTACCTTGGTTTTTTAAAGTTATTCTTAGTCTAGTTAGTGAGCTACTCTAGAGAGAGACGGCTTACAAAAAATCAATAATAATGCTAATAATATTTACAAACTTATAAAAGAGTGCGTAACAGGGTAGTAAAGAACTGCGGAAAGGCGTTGTAATGAGACCTCACGTGCTAACGGACACCAGAAATTAAAAATTTTAGTAGTGGTCACTAAATATACAGTGTGTCCCAAAAAGAGTGAAACGCGCTTTAATTCTTTACCTGTTGGAGATAAGTGGGCAATATAAATCGCAAAAATGTTGAAAGTAAGGTAGGAAATAAGACTATGTTAATGAAACAGTCCTCCCATTAATTTTCAAAAAGATACACTTTTTAAATTTTTATACTATCCCCATAGACAAATTTGGTCAATCAGAAAATTTTTGCTTTTAATACAACAAGATCATTAAAAAAACCCCGCGTATCTGTATCTCCAAAATCAACTGAATTATGATAAAAGAAAAAATAGGACCTATGCCACTTTTCTGTACCATGTGAAAGTCTGTTTCATCAGAGAAATAGGGATCATAAACAAATTGACGATGGAAATTGTTTAGATAAAAAATGCGTTAATATGTATCAAAATTTTTTATCACAAATGCATCTAAATAAAGCATTACACAGACAGAGATCATATAAAGCAATGGTACTCACTACGCGGTTGGGTATCCTATGTATTATCATCCAGTTTTATTTTTTTTTGTGATATATCACAAATTTACCTTTCTAATTTGATGTATGGCTCCCATTCACAATGTTGAATTAAATATTTTCAATTAAATATAACTCGCTCAATTTTAAAGATCCAGATATGCGGTCTTTTAATGATCTTGCTGAATTACAAATAAAAATTTTCTGGTTGACCAAATTTGTCTAAGGGGGTCGTATAAAAATTTAAAAGTGTAACTTTTAGAAAATTAATTTGAGGAATATTTCATTAACGTAGTCTTATTTCCTACCTAACTTTCAACATTTTTGCAATTTACATTTCCCACTTTTCTCCAACAGGTAAGGAATTAAAGCGCTTTTTAATCGTTTTGGGACACCCTGTATGGTAATCAGTTTTTAGCAAGTTCTTCGGGCGCAAATTCTCCCGTCCCCATCTGATAGCTCCCTTGTTTCACGGACACAAAAGTCATAAAGTAGAAAAATTGGGTCCAAATCTACCGGAGTCCAAATTTTCGAGTGGGCCCATTGCAGAGCCGAAAATACAACATGAAAATTGAATTGAAATCGGAGCACTTAATTGCAATTTAAATTTTAAACTATACATGAAAAAATGTAATTTAGCGGAACCCCGCGATTCTTTTGGAAATTGCTTATAATAACGTCAGAATCTCATATATTAAATTTCGAATTTCTGTCTGTGAAAACGATATTTCAGAAATCCTTAATTTCATTGGCACTTTTCCCGAGGGGTCTGACTCCGAATGTCGGCATTCCCACTGTCTGACCTTCGCCACTTTGCCCAGAGAATAGATAAATAAGGACGGGATATGTTCTTTGTTCCGTATGAGTTCTGCGTTTTTCAGGACTTTTATAAATTTGTATAAAAAATAAACTATAGACTTTATCGAAAATGTAAGTTCAGCAAGCATTTTGATAAGCCATGTTCTATGAAACAGAACACACATGTTAAAGTCGGCTAAAGAGCACCCTAAAACGTACTTTATAAAATATAAAAAGGACTTCGGATGAATGTATTCTACTGCTCTCAAAAAATTCCACTGCAATTCCAAAAATGCAGGCTCACTCCAGAATAACTGAATATTAAGAATCTGAACTGTTTCATCGCTTGCTGCTTTTCTGTAAACGACGACAATAGCCGTGTCGTAATCGATCAGTGCTAATGTTATGGATTTGAATGTCGTTATGTAACGCCTATTTTTTACTTTCCTTATATACATAATGTATAGTAAATGTATTGTGACGGGGTCGAAAATTCGAATTCCAGTTTTCGACGGGAGAGCACGTTTCAAGTATCCCTGATCACGAATCAAACATTTTTGAAGTGATGTCTGTGTGTGTGTGTGTGTGTATGAAAGTATGTGTGTGTGAAAGTATGTGTGTGTGAAAGTATGTGTGTGTGTGTGTCAGTGAGCCTGTGGAGACAATAACTGACGAACAAATGGACTGATTCGAATCGAATTTGGTACAAAAATCACAATTCATACACACTGGAAGCCTATTGTTTTTATACGCAATCGAATGTTCAGAACCGCCATAAATTTTCAAATGAAATTTTGAAAAAATCGTCAAAAAAATCAAAACTTCTAATAAAGTTTCGCAAATAGACATTTCTTATGTAATTTTTCATTAGAAAACGATTGACATAAATTTTAGAACGCTGATATGAACCGTTCTCGAGATGATGCACATTTTCCAAAAAAATTATCAAAAAGTCATCGTAAATAAAAAAAAAATATTTCCTATTGAGAAACATGTTCTCTTTTCATATGAAATACCATACGATAAATTGGGTGACATCATTCTCGTGGATCTAGCTTGTTCCATTCATGAAAAAAGATATTTTGAGGAATACTTTTGAATTTGAACTCCAATAGTCATTTTTCTGCTGTAAGAATAACTTATTTCTTCGTCCATAACGCTTGGCGAGATTTTGGCGACGAATTTGGCGGAATGTCGCCAACTTAGAGACTTTTTGAAATGTTACCAAATTAACGAAAATCTCGCCAAATAGATAAAATTGACGCTAAATCAATGAAAATGACAACCAATTGTCGAAAATTCAATATATTGGAAAGAATATTAGTATCTACTATAAGAAAAACCTATTTTTTTTACTGTAAAAGTAGTAAATTCATTACATTATATAAGGAAAGTCTTGTGTTGCCCACATCAGATTTTTTTATATAAATTCTTTTTTGATGTATTTTTCATCGAAAATTTTGGCTATTGACATGTACATCGGCACCAAAGCTATCAATACACATGGGATTGAAGAGATTGCTGAAGAAAATGTTTTAAATCTTAAGCTACTTCTAATTTCATGACTTCAGCTAAAACATCCGGAGCCTTTTTCTGGAGTAACAATAATGTCTAAACCTGTAAAAATATGGTGAAACAACTATGACTGCGGTTATCAGTTTTCTATAATGACCATTTCAGGGCAGAACAAATATTCCCATCATAATTCCGCTAGGCCTCGAAATATTAGAAGATATAACCTAAGCGAATATTAGAAGATACAATCTATATTAGTAGATTACATGTATAAATTGAAAATATCAATAAACCCGTAATATTTACACCTGACGGCCGTAATTGACGCCAATATATGCCAAAATGAAAGTGTGAAAATTATATGGGAATATATATACCTCTACTACTTATATTGTCTCAGATTAGAAGATATATCCGTGCATTTCTAGAAGATTTCTCATATAACGTACAATATATGAATTTCAACAACTGTTGGCCTAATAAAACAATGTCATAATAACTTAAAAATATAAATAATCCCTGAATCAATAATCCCCGAAAATATCAACAATAATGTTGTTTAAACCTGAAGATCGTAATTGATATTATCCAGTCAAAAATGCATTTTCAATGAAATTTATTTTATATACATATCTTTGCTATTCAAATCGGAAAAGATTTAATAATAATCGCATACCGCATAAACACATTGGATTTAAATCTGTTGCTATGCCACATGATATCATTTGCTTCAAATAAATTGGTGGAAAAAATATCGTCTGAATAATGCTATCTTCATGGAATGTTTGGTAACATTTTGGTCAATTTAGAGAAATTTTTAAAATATCGCCAAATTTATCGCCAAGGGGGCTTATAAAACTGACAGTTCCACTTGGCGACAGATTGACAAAACATCATCATAATACTATTCCCTAAAATATCATCACAATACTGTTTCCTAAAAACACGATTAATTTCATTTATTAAGCGCAATTTCATGAATTTCGTGATACTTTTATGAATTTACAAACAATTTTATCTATTTGATGACATTTTAAAAATTCGGTAAATGTGTTATTAAGTAGGACGGATGGACTGACACACATATGCTACCGTAACATCATTTTAGTACTCTCTTCTGAAAGAACACATTTAATTTCATTGATGTGCGTCGTTTATATCAATTTGGGGACATTTCCGTCAATTTTGCAAAGTTTAAGAAAAGTTGCCAAGTTAGCGATATCCCGCCCAATTCGTCTCTCTGAATTTGCAGATCTATAACGTCCTGATCCCGTTTGTATATACTAAATGAAAACACTAAAATTGTATTAGAAATTATACACGTTCTACTCTTTTCCTGTTTCAACAATCGGCTCTCTCTCTAAAGGAGTTTATTGGCTAAACACAATATATGAGTTTATTAATTAAACACAATATATAAGCTTGAAAACACTTTGCCAAAATACGAGTAAATGAAAGTGATGTACACAGAGAGAGAGAGAGAGTCCCGCAATTAATATAAAGAAAAGATAAAGCTAACCGTTTATTTATAAGATATATTTTAATAGCCATTTAATCATCATTCAATTCGAAATAATATTAAGAAAATTAATAAACAGATTCAATTTAATTACGTTGCTCAGCAACATGATATAAGATAGAATCTTCCTTATAAAATGCTAATAATTAAATAACCATTTTGATATCTTAATACTTTCATTGTTGAGTAAAAACTTGCAAAAAATAAGCCATGGTGATAGATTTTCCATTTAAAATCATGTTTAAAACATTAATGTTTTCAAGCAATTCATGATTTCAGAAACTGACCAATTAATGCAAAAATCTCCCACCGAACACAGAGATAAAGTTTTAATTCACTTTCATGTCTTAAACAAACGATTTCCAACATTTTCGTTTGGATGAACCAACCCCTTCGACAACCCCTGGTCTTAGAAACTGGAAACTGCGACTAAATTTAAGGGAATTTATTTCAAGGCCACCCTCAAAATTTCATTACATTCAGTTTAGCCGGTCTTCCATGATGAAGAGATAAACGAAATTTTAGTTTTTCATTAATATTTCGAGAACCCCTGGTCGTAGAAACTCGAAGTATGGACTAATTTTCAAATCGGGCTGTTTCAAGGCTACCTACGAAATTTCATCAAATTCGGTTCAGCCGTTCTCCCGTGCTGATGAGACAAACAGACAGTTTTTCAATTTTTCTTATATAGATGTGTTAAAATAGTTTGAGAAACTATAAACTTCTTCAGCTTGTATTCAAACCCATTAGAAATTTGGAACATTTACACTTCGTGTGCTGTTTCTCGCTTTGCAAGGAAGATAATCGTGAAATAAAGCCATCGCTGAGCGCACGCACACGTGTTTGATCTTGTCCTAGCTTTTGCCTCGCGCTTAATAATGGCACACTTTCAGAAACATATTGAATATCTATATAAATAAATTGAAAATCTGTCTGTCTGTCTGTCTGTCTGTCTGTCTGTTTGTCCCATCATCGCGGGAGAATGGCTGAACAGAATTTGATGAAATTTGGTGGGTAGCCTAGAAATAGTCCCACTTAAAATTTAGTCCATGTTTGGAGTTTCTACGATCAGTGGTTCTCGAGATATTAGTAAAAAACGACATTTTCGTTTGTCTCAACATCACGGAAGAACGGCTGAACCGAATTTAATGAAATTTTGTGGATAGCCTTGAAATAGCCCCCCATAAATTTAGTCCAAGTTTCGAGTTTCTAAAACCAGGGGTTGTCGAGATATTAATGAAAAACGGAACTTTTTCCTATGAGTTATACTCTCCAACTCCGTGGTTTATTCAAACGGAAAGGATGAAAATCGTTTGTTTAAAACGGCGAAATGAAATAAAACTTTATTTCCGAGTTTGGTGCAGGATTTTTGCATTAATTAGTCACTATCGGAAAACACGAATTGTTTGAAACATGAATTTAAATGGAAAAATCTTCCTCCGTGGTTATATTTCACAAGCTTTTACTCAACGATTAAAAGTATAAAGATATCAAAATGGCTATTTAATTTCGCATTTTATGAGGAAGATTCTATCTTATATCATGTTGCTCGGCAACGGAATGAAATTAAATGTGTTGTTAATATTTATTATTATTTTTTCTATTTGAATAATAAATAAATGGATGTAAAAATATATTTTTAAATGAAAGGTTTGGTTGTTCTGTTAATTATATAAATTGCGAACTGCGTACATTATTTTCATTTATTTTAGCAAAGAGGTTTCCAGCTCATATATTGTGTTTAGCTAATGAACTCATATATTGTGTTTACCCAATAAATTCATTTAGCCGATTGTTGAAGCAGAAAAAGAGTAGAACGGCTGTATCTTATAATACAATTTTAGTGTTTTCATTTAGTATATACAAACGGGGTCAGAATTTTTTATTCTTCAGATCTGCAAATTTAGAGCTACGAGTTTAGCGGAATATCTCTAAATAACTTGGTAACGCTTCTTAAACTTTACCAAATAAGCGGAAATGTTTCCAAATTTATAAAAATGACGCAAATCAATGATTTGTTTTTTTAGAATAGAGTACTGAAATGATGTTTCGGTAGCATTTGTCGGACAGTCCATCCATCCTACTTAGTAACACATTTAACGAATTTTTTTAATATCACCGAATTGATAAAAATATTTGTGAGTCCATAAAAATATCATTGAATTGATAAAATCGCGCTTAATAAATGAAAATAATTGTGTTTTGTTAGGGGATAGTATTGTGATGATGTTTCTTCAATTTGTCGCAAAATGGAACTATCTGTTCTACAGTCCCACTTGGCGATAAATTTGGGAATTTTTTAAGTTATCGCTAAACTGACTAAAATGTCGCCAAATCTTCCATGGAGGTCGCATTATTCAGATGATATGATTTCCATCAATTTATTTGAAGCAAATGATATCATGTCGCTTAGCAACGGATCCAATGTGTTATGCGGCATACGATTTTATATTAAATCTTTTCCGATTTGAAAAATAAAGATACGTATATAAAATAAATTTCATTGACATTGCATTTTGGCTGGATAATATCAATTACGGTCTTCAGGTTTAAACATTATTATTATTGATAATTTCGGGGACTTTTGATTCAGGGATTATTGATATTTTCAAGTTGTTATGACATTGTTTTATTATGACGAAAATTGTTGAAACTCATATATAGTACGTTGTACATAATCTTCTACAAATGCATTATATCTTCTAATCTACGAGAATATAAGTGGTACAGGTATATTGGCATATATTTATATATATAGTGGCATATATTGGAATCAATTACGACCTTCTGGTAAAAGATTACGGGGATTATTGATATTTTCAATTTATTACGTCATCTCCTTTATTCTGGCAAATATTTTTGTGACTCATATTGTAATACGGGTAATCTTCTACTAATACACTGGCATATTTTCTAATCTACGACAAGATAAGTAGTACGGGGTTGCATATAATGATTCAATTCTTTTTTTTTTTGTAAATTTGCTTACAAAAGGGGTCAGGATGTTTTATTCTTCAGATCTGCCCGTGAAGATAATTTTGCATAGTGAGAACAGATATTCTTAAACTTCTCTTTATGAGCAATAAATTTAATACTTTAACAGAATTTGCACATGTTTGCGAATTATAAGTTTCTTTATATTATATACTCCGTACGAAGAACGGGTATGCTGCTAGTATCTAATAAGTAATGCATATTTTGATAAAATAGTGTTTGTAGTAATCATAATCAGTTTAATTAGTTAGAAAGAATTTAATAGATATAAATATTCTAATTTTAATAAAATGCACGTATTATTCAATAATTTTTCTTATGAAAAATTTATATTGTTCGGAACACCGCCAATCTTCCAGATTGATTTAAGATTCTGTCTCTTTTATCCTTAAAATACTTGAACCCATATGTTTCTTGAGTTCTTAAGAGTCACATGATATTGTTCAGTACTAATTAAGCTACAGGATATTGGAGATATGCGGAACTAATTGTTTATGTACCGTATGTGCTGCTGCTTGTGGATTGTCTAGCCGGTTACCTTAGCGGGAGGGTCTCTGGCTTGCTGGGGGCGTCTTTGTCGACGTCCTCGCTGAGACTGGCTACGATTGGCCTCAATCGGCGGGGTTCTATTCCGATGTACCCTTGGTGTCCCAGGTGATACACGGGCTGTATGGCGGAATCAGCAGCTGTCTTTAACCGGTGCCTAAACCCCCAGGTCGTCCCTGCCAGTGAAAATTAAGTTTCTATCTGGTGGCTTCGGGTGACCAGTTATTTCTGTTTCATGTTTCCCCAACAGGGGGCCCGTCATAAGATGGCGGTATACGGAACTCAGCTTCCTCATAGCTCTGAGCTTTCTTTCCTGTGGCAGAGACTTCCAGGTGGCGGAAAGCAGCAGGCCTTTTATGACCTGTTTCCAGACTCGTCGGCGATTGGGGTCGAGTCTTAGTGAGTTACCCTCTACCTGCCCGTTTAATGGTTTCACCGACCCTTGCTCTTCTGGCTGTCCTTCTCGCTGGATGGTGGATATTCCTCTTTACCGTCCTCCTATTAGAGGCTTACACCATAACAAGTCGCCACGTGGGTTGCTCTTAATCTGTATCTTTTATATTGGGGTCAACTTCCCTGCCGGATAATTTGATGCTCTAAACCTTCGAGTGAACCCCTCGCCCCAGGCTTGGTCGTTTAATTGTTCATGTACCAGTATTTTGTAAATCCTACGTTAGATAAATTTCTTACACAGATTCTCTAATAAGTAGTATACAAAACTTCGCTTAGAAACAAAAAATCTAAAATTTAAAATATAGTCATGATATAAAAGCATTTTTATACAGAAAAAAATTCTTAGAAGTTCATTGTTATGATGCACAAAATAGTCGCCGGGTCGCTGGTTTAAAATCAAGGATCTAGGCAGTCTGCAGTAGCCTGATATAGCGACTTCAAATTGGAAAGCTAAATCCGTCTCAGAATGGACATGATCAAGGACTAGAGTGATCCACAAGGTAAGAAGTACGGACAGACAGAACGCGGAGTCGATCTGGCAGCCCAAGCAGTTGGAGTAATGGATGGAATATTTAGTTAAAAGATAATCATGATGAAAGGTAATCATGATCATTTGGTGATGAAAGTCTTAATTTAATTCTATTCCAAATTCCAAAACTAAATAATGTCACACAACCTTGTGTATCAACCCTTACATTACACCTAATACACTAATTAATGTTCCTTATAAAATGGACATAGAAAAATTTATGAACGTTAACGAAGATTATGTATAATAGTAAAGCAGTAGGTCACACATTATCAAATAATAGTAATTTAAGTAATTTAAAAATATCTTTCTCGTTATTTTGTAGTGAATTTTAACAATTTTTTTTTTAACATTTGCAGAAAACGGGGATATCGGCTTGCAGGCAGTTGGTGGATATTGCTGCAACGTTAAGACGTAATATATGACAATGTAATGGATATTAAGTACATTTAATTTAGATGAAAATATATCTCTTCTCTTAATTATAGTATTAAAATGTATGCATATTTATAATTTTAAGAAATTTTTTCGTAAGAATTTTACGAACATTTCTTTATAAAATCTGAAGGAAATATTTTGCAATGTAAATAATATTAAATGCTTATGTAAAGATAACATGGGGGCAATTGTTAACGTGCAGTGGACAAAAACAGTATTTATTAGTTATTGTTACATAGTTATATTGTTACATTATTATTAAATATATACACGTATAAATTTACACATACATTATTATATAGTTTTATTGTGTTGACTGGCTACAAAATAATGATATGATAAAATACAGGGTGTCGCAAAAGCATTGACCTTGGCTTTTATTCCTCGAATATTGATCTTAGACATATATAATAAATTACAAAGTTGAGTAAAAAAGGCACAGAACTTTATGAAATCGATTAACACTTTGAAGGGAATTAAATTTTAAGAATTGCAAAATTTAAATTTTTATACGGCCTCCGTACAAAAACATTTCCAATGAGTAAAGTGTGCCTCATACACTAATAAGGTAATGTACAAAATTTAAGCATTTTATCACAAAACGTCCCAGAGATATGAAAAGACAATAATGCTGGTTTAAACCACTTTTCGGTGCATCGACATGGGTTCTCAGAGGGGGAAAATCACGTCGGCAGATCGCGTTTCAGAGATCATACACAAATTTCGGAAGAAGACAATGATTATATAAATGAATAATAATTTTGCTATTTATTGGTACAAAAGTATCTACACTGTGTAAAATTAATAACTTTACACGAAGGTTACAAATCTTGTTCAAAATGTTTTCCATCTATGCCAACACAGAGCTGCATTCGCCTGATAACATTTCTGTGCACTCGATAGAGTTCTTGTTCGGTGATGTAACGACAACCATCTTGAATGCGTTGTTGCAACTCTGCTTAATTAAGGGAGGAGACAGATAAACAGTTGTGCGTAAACGACCCCACAAAGAAATTTCCATAGGCTTTAAATCAGGTGATCTAGGGGGAAATTCGACTGGCACATGGAAGTCAATCCACTTGTCTGGAAACTCGTTATTTAACCAGTGTTTCACAACTGTAGTATGGTGAGCTGGAGATTCGTCCCTTTGAACCCATACATGTGGAAGTTCTGTTAGGGGCAGTCAATGTTTTTGGGACACCCTGTATAATTTATGCAAACTATTAGACTTCATTTTGATTAAAAATCACACATCGGCCTTAACCAGGTTTCAAATCCGAATCAGATGATTGGTGTTCATGTATTCTGACGTTTACATACTCTTGGTTATTTCTGATAATGCACAACATCATACACCTTGCAAACAAGCCCGAGACTAGCTCTCTAACCTCTCCAGCCGTTACCACACTATATCTCGCTCTAGCCTATCTTGCACTGCTCTTTATTTCACTTGCAAATCCTAATTGGCTAGAGCACACACTTTGAACTTTAATCTCCTAATTCGAGATCCTGATGTAAACCCAGATCTAGACAGTCTCCTGATTTGAACCTACATTTATATAGTCTCCGGATTTGAACCTAGATCTAGGTAATCTACTGATTTGAACCCAGATTTAGGTAATCTCCTGATTTGAACAAATATAGATAGTTTCTTGGTTTGAACCTAGATCAAGATTGTCTCTTAATTTGAACCTAAATCTAGATAGTCTCCTGATTTGAACCTATATCTAGATAGCCGCCTGATTTGAACCTGAGTCTAAATAGTCTCCTGTTTTAAACCTAGATATAGATGATCTGAACCTATATCTAGATAGTCAGCTGGAGTGAATCTTCATCTAGATCGCCTTTTGATATCAATCTAGATTATAGATAGTCTCCTGAATTTTAACCTAGATATCCTGTTCATGTATGTTATACACTGATTATTCAGCCTACCATAGTAATATTGACGTGTGAAAATGATTCTAATATTTTTCGAACACAAATATTTTTAAAGTATTATAGTTTACCATGGTGTCCTTTTCAGATGATACCTTATATATATTTTACAAAATATTCTACATGTATTAAAGACCAACCCTAACACATGTATACATAAAATTTATTTTAAAAATGTATTGAACTTTCTTTTAAAGTAATGGCTTTAGAAATTGTTCAACTAATTCTGTTTTAATGTTATCTATCACAAGCAGAAGTTTTATTCATATATAATACATATATTTCATTAACCTTACCTCATTTCTGCGAGAACATCCTTCTTCAGTCGTCTGTAATGAAACAAGAAAATAATTCTTTTTGAACAAGGAGCACGTTTCGAACTTGGAACAAGTATTGCGCTACGTGTTGAGAAATTCCCAACAATATTAATAGAGGTCACTTTTTTGCAACGGAAAAATAATTTAACTTATTTTCAAAAGTACTTCACTGGGGCAAAGAAATTATATTGCATATGAAGGGTTTTTCGATAAAATTAAACGTTTTACTACGAGAAAATTAGATTTGTTTAATAAAATATTAAATATCTGAAACTCTTTAGAGTATGTCAAAATAACTAGTAGAAACATTTTTGTGATTACTTTTTAATAATAGAATAAATTTATTGAGAATAGAACATGACGTTCCTTACACATATTATTTTTTACTTTGTTGCTACATTTTTCCACTAAATTAAATTCCTGTACCAAGGGCTGGAAAAAATTTACCCAGTTATTTTTTTATTGTTTTTCAAGTGATGGCACACACACACACACACACACACACACATATATATATATATATATATATATATATATATATATATATATATATATATGTATATATATATATATATATATATATATATATATATGTATATATATATATATATATACATATATATATATATATACACTATATGATCAAAAGTATTCTGACACTTTGGATGTTAGAATGTTTTTCGAATTTTTAAAAACAAATACTTGGTGACGTGTTCTGAAACTTTAGAGATGTAAAGAACATGCTTGATCGCACACTTTTCAGTAAACTTTCGGTGACTTGTCCATTTAGGAGACCACCAAGATATTAAAAATGAAAAAATATATTTGATCACCATGTATCATAAAAAGCTGGAAATGGTTTGTAAATTTCACAAAATAGTTAACTAGCTTTGTTCAATGTATATAAACATTTTCGTAAAACAAAAGCGTATATTCATGAAGATATAAATGTATCTTTAAAAAAAAACATATTTTGTTACATATTTTTTACTTACAATATCCTTAGGTTTCATCAAATTTCACGAAATTTACAGAACATATGTCAACGTACAAATTAAACATTGTACTTCAATTGGAAATTAAAATATTGAATATACGATGAGATATAAGCATTTGAAGAAACTATGTTTTTACTGCACAGGCGTGAAGCATCGCAATAGTTTTCTTTCATGATTTTGTAGTGAACATTGTAGGGCAACTTCTATAAAAAAAATCTGATGTGGGCAACACATGACTTCTCTTATATAATGTAATGAATTTACTACTTTTACAGTTTAAAAAATGTTATTCTTATAGTAGATACTTATATTCTTTCCAAGATATTAAATTTTCTTCAATTAATCTTCATTTTCATTGATTTAGCGTCATTTTTATCAATTCGGCGAGATTTTTGTTAAGTTGGTAACAATTAAAAATGTCGCCAAGTTTGCGACATTCCGCCAAATTCGTCGCCAAAATCTCGCCAAGCGTTATCGACGGAGAAATAAGTTATTCTTACAGCAGATGAATGACTATAGGCGTTCAAATACAAAAGTGTTGCTCAAAGTATCTCTTTTCATGAATGGAACGAGCTAGATTCACGAGAATAATGTCACCAAATTTATCGCATGGTATTACACATGAAAAGTGAACATGTTTCTCAATAGGAAATATTTTTTTTTATTTTATATAACTTTTTGATACTTTTTTTTTAAATGTGCAATATCTCAAGAACGGTTCATGTTAGCGTTCTAAAATTTATGTCAATCGTTTTCTAATGGAAAGTTACATAAGAAATGTCTATTTGCGTAACTTTATTAGCGGCTTTGATTTTTTGACGATTTTTTCAAAATTTCACTCGAAAATTTAGGGGGTTCTGAACATTCGATTGTGTATAAAAACAATAGGCTTCCAGTGTTTACGAATTGTGATTTTGGTACCAAATTTCGTTCGAATCGGTCCATTCCTTCGTCAGTTATCGTCTCCACAGACTCAATGACACACACACACAAACACGCACACATACTTTCACACACACACACAGACACCACTTCAAAAATGTTCGATTCGTGATCAGGGATGCTTGAAACGTGCTCTCCCGTCGAAAACTCGAATTCGAATTTTCGACCCCATCACAATACTTTCCTTATACATTATGTATATATGGAAAGTAAAAATCCACTGGAATATCCTGAAAATTCACAAAGATATCGACGACATAGTGATCAAACAGTTTTTCTCTGACTCGCTGAAAGTACCTAGATGATAAGGAGGTTTTCAGAAATTGACATTTTACAAATTCATCGGACACCCCTGTTCTGAAAAAGAACTAGTCCAATTCTATACAAATAATGATAAAAAGTCTCCGGACCTCGTGTACGTGGCGATCATTATTTGCATAAAATTGTACTTGTTCATTTTCAGAGCACAGGTATTCGATTAATTTGTAAAATGTCAATTTGTACAAAACAACTTATCATTCAGGTAATTTCTCAGAGTCAGAGAAAAACGGATCACTATATCGTCGATATTTTTGTGAATTTTTACGATATTCCAGTGGATTTTTTATAGAAGTTGCCCTACAGGAGTCACTACAAAATTATGAAAGAAAACTATTGCTATGTTTCGCGTCTGCGCTGTAATAACTTTTTTTCTTCAAATGTTTATATCTCATCGTATATTCAGCGCTTTAATTTTCAATTGAAGTATAATGTTCTTCTTCGAAGTTGGAAAATGTTCTGTAAGTTTCGTAAAACTTGATTGAAACCTCTGGATATTTTAAGCAAAAAAAACATGTAACAAAATTTGTTTTTTTTTAAAGAAACGTGTATATCTTCATCAATATTCGTTTTTGTTTTACGAAAATGCTTATACACATTGGTGAAAGCTAGTTAACTCTTTTGTGAACGTTAAAAATCATTTCCAGCTTTTTTTGATACAGTAGGGTATTCAAATAGTTTTTCCATTTTTCAATATCTTGGTGGTCACCTAAATGCACAACTCAATGAGACTCTACTGGAAAGTGTGCGTTCAAGCATGTTCTTCACATCAAGTTGCAGTATTTGTTTAGAGATTCGAAAAACATTCTAACATCCTAAGTGTTCGGATACTTTTGATCATATAGTATATATATATATATATATATATATATATATATATATATATATATATATATATATATATATATGTAAATATATATATATATATATATATATATATATATATATATATATATATATATATATATATATATATATATATATATATATAAGGATTAAAAATGAAAGCAGATAAAAAACGGGAGTGACCATATGAATTACATAAAATGGTAGGGGTGGATAGCGACACTCCTTTCCCGTTTAAAGCAGATTTTGCAACCCGGGTAACGCTTACGGCACCAACATAATTCCAATGTCAGTCTCCCAAATGTGCGAAAACAAAAGCACCCGAACGGACTCAGAGTCAAAGATGGAAACGATGTAGAAAAAAGAAAGAAATATCCTTCAACCTAACCCAGTGGAACATCTCCTTATAAGTGTAAAGTCGCACATGCGCAGAGATATAACTTGATAACAGTTTCGCAGTTAAAATTCCTCATATGTTGGTGGTGATGATTATGATTGTTAAAGAAATCTTTAGATCCATTTGGAATCGTGTCTGGATATACATCAAGGTTTACATTTTTTATGTTAGTCACAGTTTTATTATGGTCAAATTGTACATTTTTGATATATCTCCTCATTATTTGTTTGAAACTAGGGTAACGGTATGTCGGTAACACAAATACCCTTCTATTGTGTCACCGGGCATATATTCGTATTGGAATATATTTGCCGGTCTCTAATTTTATATATAGACTTCATTCATATTTTAGAAATCAACAGTTTTTTAACTCTTGTTGAGGAGTAAATGAAGAATTATGCATTATTTCCCTTATTTTCGTTTTTTCACATATTAGATTATCAAATTGAAAATCCAACAAAAAACACTCCAATCTTCGCTATATAACTGTCCATTCTAAACTGTGTGACAAAATTTTAACTTTATTTTAAACTTTTTTTTGTTATTTTATAAAAACCCTCAGTCAAAAGGTGGATCCCTGTAAGATTTTCAAACCTGTGGAGCCGAAGGTTAAGTTTGTTATCATAAAATAATACGAAATTTCGGAGTGTAAGTCTACTGTTCTGACTTTCTGATACATACATAGTTTGCAGATTTTAGTTCTAGTTGTGTAAAACATTTTATTATGAAGATGTGTCTTTTTCTAAATATTGAGCCCTAGCTATCTTTTCAAACTATTACACAAAAAATTTTAAAATGTTTCATTTTTCGAGTTGGTAACTTCTTAGAAATGGCGATTAATGCCTTTGACTTATACGCGTTGTTATGAAAAATATTTTAATGCCATTCACAATGGCATCACCCAAATTTTCAATTCCCATCAAATATAGTATTTTTTTATACAACTATCACTGTTTCTCGATTTAGCACTTGTTTTCCATAGAAAAGAATGCTAAAAAATATAAAAACTTTTTCGCTCTGACCATAATTTTGAGAAAGAATCTGAAAATTTTAGTAGTTTTTCTTTACTGGAGTTTTGTTACGTTTGTTTGATTCAATTGTTATTTCAAGTTTTTTAATGAAGTTGCTCATATAACTTTTGAAACCGACCATTTAACATTTTGTGTCACATTCTATTTAATTGCTCAGTGTTTACATTTACTTTGTTTCGTTCGGAAATTAATCAAATTCAGTTGACGAATTTGGATATATAGTCTTCTGAAACGGATTGCATGATTTTAATTATATATTTATTTCTAATGCTTATCTAATGGTACGGTATGATGTCAGTAATTTGTTGTTGTGACGAATTTAGCTTATCTAACTTCCCAAACCCCTATTTTTCACTAGTATTTTTACAATGATCTCTATACATGTTTTTTTTTATGCTAGGTGATGTTATCCTTTATGCTTATTCTGCAAGCGATTGTTCTCAGACATTTAGTTCATGGTTTTGCTCACTGAGAAAGTGTTTTGAATCCTTCTACTGCCTTTTATCCCTCTTCGTGATTTTACCTTTCATTTCTTTAGGTTTTTCATTTTCGCCAGTTAATTTCCTGAATCCAATCAACAACACAAAAAACACTCCAATCTTCGCTATATAACTGTCCATTCTAAACTGTGTGACAAAATTTTAACATTATTTTAAACTTTTTTTTGTTATTTTATAAAAACCCTCAGTCAAAAGGTGGATCCCTGTAAGATTTTCAAACCTGTGGAGCCGAAGGTTAAGTTTGTTATCATAAAATAATACGAAATTTCGGAGTGTAAGTCTACTGTTCTGACTTTCTGATACATACATAGTTTGCAGATTTTAGTTCTAGTTGTGTAAAACATTTTATTATGAAGATGTGTCTTTTTCTAAATATTGAGCCCTAGCTATCTTTTCAAACTATTACACAAAAAATTTTAAAATGTTTCATTTTTCGAGTTGGTAACTTCTTAGAAATGGCGATTAATGCCTTTGACTTATACGCGTTGTTATGAAAAATATTTTAATGCCATTCACAATGGCATCACCCAAATTTTCAATTCCCATCAAATATAGTATTTTTTTATACAACTATCACTGTTTCTCGATTTAGCACTTGTTTTCCATAGAAAAGAATGCTAAAAAATATAAAAACTTTTTCGCTCTGACCATAATTTTGAGAAAGAATCTGAAAATTTTAGTAGTTTTTCTTTACTGGAGTTTTGTTACGTTTGTTTGATTCAATTGTTATTTCAAGTTTTTTAATGAAGTTGCTCATATAACTTTTGAAACCGACCATTTAACATTTTGTGTCACATTCTATTTAATTGCTCAGTGTTTACATTTACTTTGTTTCGTTCGGAAATTAATCAAATTCAGTTGACGAATTTGGATATATAGTCTTCTGAAACGGATTGCATGATTTTAATTATATATTTATTTCTAATGCTTATCTAATGGTACGGTATGATGTCAGTAATTTGTTGTTGTGACGAATTTAGCTTATCTAACTTCCCAAACCCCTATTTTTCACTAGTATTTTTACAATGATCTCTATACATGTTTTTTTTTATGCTAGGTGATGTTATCCTTTATGCTTATTCTGCAAGCGATTGTTCTCAGACATTTAGTTCATGGTTTTGCTCACTGAGAAAGTGTTTTGAATCCTTCTACTGCCTTTTATCCCTCTTCGTGATTTTACCTTTCATTTCTTTAGGTTTTTCATTTTCGCCAGTTAATTTCCTGAATCACAGGAACACTTGGGCGACGAGATTTTTTTAAAGACGCGTACTTGCTTTCGTTGGTAGTGGTGCTCTGTCTCATTTTTCTTAAAGAAGAAGGCTGTTTCTGTCTTT
This sequence comes from Amaurobius ferox, assembly GCA_951213105.1. Lineage (NCBI taxonomy): Eukaryota > Metazoa > Arthropoda > Arachnida > Araneae > Amaurobiidae > Amaurobius > Amaurobius ferox. The sequence goes on from OX578149.1 coordinate 64,956,874, forward strand.
GAAACCAGTTGGCCTAGTATTAACCTTTTTATACGGTTTACTAACAAAGTTTGTTTTTCAAATTCTAATAAAATATTGAACTTTGAAAATTTCAAGGTCCCATTGTGAGAATTACTACAAATTCTTTATAGTTCTAAATTTTACATAATGTATCCACACAAAATATTTTTTATCAGTAGAGACATTCTTTCTAGTGTTATCTTACCCTCACTTCACACACACATAGAGAGAGAGGGGGGAGAGGGGGAGAGAGGTAGAGAGAGAGATGGGCATCTTTTCAAAAGTGTTCGAAATGGGTTCAAGAGTTCTTAAATCCTAATTATTCGCCAAAATCTCGGGAAAAAAATGTGTAAATTTTAAAGTTACACAGCTTTCCTGGTTTATATATAATTTATTTGCTTATTCTTTCTCTTTTAATCATAGAAAGAAACTTCGAAGTACATTCCATAAGATTTTGTTTATAACCCCTTTACGCCTTCTTCAAGTTGTCGCAAGCTGCGCCGCAGCAAGGGTAGAGCAAACAGTAAATCAGCTACTCCCCCCACCCCGCCTCCATTGATACGGCATAAGGGAAAATTGATGCAGTCAAAATTATTGTCCTATGCGCCTCAGTCTTGATTCCATAAAGGTTAACTCATTATCTACGTACTTGAATACTTAAATCTTCAAATATTACTAAAATCTTGGCGTCTTTTCTCTGTGAATTTAAGTTTTTGTCTTTCTCAATTTTCATTATTGAGGGGAGTCTATGGTACAGAATTTTCAGTGACGGATTTAAAATTTTACAGGCGGTATAAAATTCTACATATATGACACAAATGAGTATCATGCTATTGTAATTTCTGTGAAGTTCTCAATAAAGTTATATTTAAACAGTAACTCCTTGTGTTATTGACCTTGGAACGGAAGGTCGAAATATCAAGTATTCTACGTTTAAGTTAAGTCACTTTAAACAGATTAAGTATAAATTCCCTACAAACGCATCTAAAGAGGATAAAGAGATAATTTTGGCCATTACAAGCCCCTAGGTATGTAAGCAACTCGGTCATAAGGAAAAAATTTTTGAATTTAAATAATAAGATCGCAAATAAAGGAAAAGGCATGTTGAACTTTTTTGGTAAACTCCCGACTGTTCCTAAAGAAATAATTTCTTAACTTAGATGAATATGATCATCGAAATGCTGAATCTCTTAAGGGTGAGCGTCATTAAACTTTCTGCCCTATCCGCGCTTTGTTAACTTTCGCGTCAGACGTTTTTCGCCGAAATTCTGCTCAAACAGTTGCGAAATAGTTTCAGAAAGAGAAAATGCAATGATTAGATTATATTAAAACTAAATTTAATACCCAATAAAATATAGAATATATTTTTTATTTTAATCCAAAATATTTTTGGTGCTGCCATCTGTTGTAACTTAATTCATACCAATTATTTTTATTTTTGAATGAACATTTTTAAATATTTATTCCTTCTAATACAGTGTTAAATACAACAACAGATCATATATAATAATGCCACAATCACGGAAAAGTAATTTCTCATCCTATAAATTTGATAAGGGGATCTGAATGTACATGACTTAGACTGCAGCTTTGTCTTCAAGTTCCTTTGTCTTCAAGTCCAAGTTCAATTACGTTTCCGTGATTGTGGCATTATTATATATGATCTGTTGTTGTATTTAACAGCGTATTAGTAGGAATAGACATTTAAAAATGTTCATTAAAAAATAAAAATAGTCGGTATGAATTAAATTACGACAACAGGTGGCAGCACTAAAAGTATTTTGAATTAAAATAAAAAATATATTCTATATTTTATTGGGTATTAAATTTAGTTTTAATATAATCTAAGCATTTCATTTTATCTATCATAAAATATTTCGCAATTGTTTGAGCAGAATTTCGACGAAAAACGTGTGCGGCGAAAATTAACAAAGCGCGGATAGTGTAGAAGATTTATTGACGCTCACCCTTAAGAGACCAGGCGCAGTTCTAAACCTGGAATAAATAAAAATCTCAGGTGAGACCCTTTCCTTTTAATCTCTGAACTATTATATAATCACGACTCGGAATAAACATATTATTCAAACATAACGCCCTAAATCCCCCTAATCTGTCAAATCCATATGTGTACTAAAATCTCACATTAGGAACTTTAGGCTAAATAAAGCAGTAAAAATAACTATTTTGAAACCCCCGTACATACTAAATCAATGTTGATAATTACAAACAATGATACTCCAGATTAAAGGTGTTCAGCATCTGGTGCTCTACAATACTACGGTACAGGTATTGGATTGACCACTAGAGTTACATATATTAATTATAATATTTATTATAATATAACTAGACCTAAACGGTTTAGAATATAAATATATGAGATATTTTTTGGAAGCGCATACTTCAGACGTTTCTTATGAGTACATTCAAATAATGAGGTTCGAACTTTGACATTTAAACGGATGTTTGCTAGTTACAAGATTGTAATTTGTCTGTTTATAAATGTTAAATAATTCATGGATCCTATTTTGAATATAGAAATAATTAGTTCAAGCATATGTTAGTTAATTTGATGCATATATTATTTGAATGACTACCTATATGTGTAATTTGTTTCATTTCCAACAGTTTATTTAACTAAAACATTTTAGAGATGTGTATGTGAATGACGTCAATAATTATGAATTTCAAGGCATCCTTCGTAAAAGTGTAGATTTTCAAAATATTATACTTTTCAATTAGTATACATTAATGCAAATTTTGTTCTTGATTATTAAGCTGTTATGAACGTGAATTTATTACAATAAGATGTGCTACACTCAAACGATTTTTTTGAAACAACTAATAACAATATATTTTAGAAATTAAAAGTAATTCCGTTTATTATCAATTATTTATATTTCTAAAATAACTATAACTATCAGATATAATGATGTAAATATACTATAGCACATTTTCTGGCAACGAAATCGGTGTTGGAACTACTATTGTAAAGAGATTTGTAAAGAATTATTTTTTCAGCGGTGAATTAAACCACTTGCATTCAATTTGCCAGTTGTGCTCTTTACCACTGAGCTATAATAAATTACTTTATTTTTACTTTTCAGGTAATTTCAGAACAGATGCCATGCGGAAGAGAAGCTGCAACTTTAGATTATTTTCAGCATAACTTCGTTTCAAGCGTTTTTACTTTCACTACATATATAGTATAGTGTATAGAGACAGTTTTGTAATTGGATCGAAAATTCGAATTCAGATATTGACGGAAGAGCATGTTTCAATGAATCCCTGAACTTGAATCAAATGTTTTTGAAGGGATCTTTGTGTGTGCGTGTGTGTGTATGTATGTGTGTGCATGTATGTATATCTGCGTGTGTATGTATGTTTGTGTGTGTTAGTGTGTGTTAGTCGGTCTGTGAATGCCATATTTCACAGGGAATGGAACGTTTCGAACTTAATTTGGTAAGATAATTAAACTCGTGAATATTGCAATTCTATTGATGTTAACATGATCGAACGTTCGAAAGGTCCCTAAATTTTTGAATGAATGTTTGAGAAAAACGTGAAAACATCAGGATATTTAATAATGTTAAATAAATTAACACTTTATGTGTATTTTTTTTTTTTTTTTTTTTTTTTTTTTTTTTTTTTTTGCGAAACGAATGACACAGACTTTAGAATGCTTGCTTAAACCGTTATCGATATATTGAATGTTTTCCAAATAAATATACTTAAAGCATTATATAAAAATGAACAGTAGTAGCATCATACGTGTAACACTAGGCGACACATTTCGTGACTAATTCTTGTCTAAATACCGCCAACTTGGCAACTTATTTAATATAGTGCCAAATTGATGTAAATGTCGTCAAATTGATGTAAATGTCGCCAAATTGACATAAATGACGCTAAAATTACTAAAATGACCCCAAATTGATGAAATGATAATAATTAATGTATTTTCATATAATGTAATGGAAGTAGATGTTGGCACCATTTTCAATTGTTAAGTTATATTTGCGTGAAATAAGTTAATTTGGTACTTTAAAATAATTTTACACGTTGCCATCCAGAAAGGACCAAATGTCAGTGTACTTTTCGACGTTTAGAATATTGTGCCGTGGATCTCATCCATCTATCTTTCGTATTGAAAGAAGTAAAGTACATGCATTATGTAGGAAATGCCATGTGTTGACCATATAAGATTATTAGTATTATATGTGATTTTTGAAACAGAAGGATATTTTAAAGTGTTGAACTTCCCCCTAACTGACACGGCACATTTGCCTGCTTGTTGGTGAGATTTTTATTTCTTTGGTTGTTTTCCTAATGATTTTTTAAACAGACAATCAGTGTTGGTGTATACAGTTCCAGTCGTGTTGAATCTTTATCGTCCCGAAAGCCCAGACCATCCGGCTCGTCCTAGGACTTAGAGCAGCAAAGCGAATGGTCGGGAATCTTTATCGTCCGTCTGAGTTGAAGCTTAAAGCTTAAAAAATGGGGAATTTCTTTTGAATTATACTAAACTTAAATATGGTTCTACCAATTCCTTACTAGTTTTTAAAAATATTATCTACGTGATATGTAATTTTCAACGATATTTTTCGCACAAATTAGCGGAGTACTTTCTTTAAGCATATTGAAGCAGAATATCATTATAATAAAATATAACTTGAAGTATATCTCGGTATTATATATTCGCACAATATTCTTCTTCAGATTTTAGATTAAAGTGCAACAGCCTATCTGTACGATCTTCATCATACATTTATCTTCCATTTTTATACAGGATGCCATGCAACTTGACAAAACTCATCTTCAATTCTAATAGATAACATAAGTTTTATGGCGACCATGAAATAATCCAATTTCGGTGTTATTGTGGCAACCATATTCCACTTCATCAATCTCACAGGATAATGTTCAGACGCTGTTGTTAAGAATATCCTGTAGAAAATCAGACCTAACCAGCCTCAGACTATCCAGTCTAAAAAGAAATTTAAAAATACGATAATTGATTTCATGTTTATATTTAAATAGAGCCTTTACAAAGTATTTATAATTTTGTAAGATATATTTACAATTTATAAATGAAATGAAATTAAAAGAAATAGCTATGCATAATGAGGCATATATTACTTATAATTGTAACTGGACACTTAACTGCTTATTAAGATAATATACATTTTGGGAAATATAGAATTGTTAAGACAATATAAATTTGTAAAATCATAGTATTCTATTGTTCAGAAAATAGCACACGCATTTGTGATTTGAAATTTTAAATTATTTGAGAGATCATAACATGTTTCTACTCATTTAATTATACTTCAAATTGCAAACTTGTGCGACAGACTATATTATATAATTTATGAACATTAAAATAAAATAAAATTCTACTTATGCAAAATAAAGTAAATGGAGTTGAAAATGGTTTGATAGGAAATAACAAGAGCATATAAATTAAAAAAACTTCAAACGTCTTTATTTAAACTGTATTCTACTTTTATCTTTCCTTTGAATATTCGCTTTTAACATATTCATATCTCTTATGTAAAAATTAATTCCTGGATCTAGGAAACTATTCACTATATCTATTTGTTCTTTTAAATTTTGCTTTATCTCGTATTTTGATTTTCATCCAATTACTAAATGAGCATAGGATTTAATTCTTAATAGAATTTACTCCAAGTTAATTGGAAGTACTTACTTTATTTCAGTGTAGAATTTAAGTGTTCTCTGAACAAATTGGGAAAACTATCTGATATAAAATCTAAAACCTGTTTTGAGTACGATTTATTCAAATTTTAATTATTTAAATAAATGATTCAAAGGATAATTAATATACATTTTGTGGGATTCTAGAACAATAGAACTTTCGACAAAATGTTAATAAGGAGAAATTTTCTTATTTTAATTTAATTGCTTCTCTTAGAAAATTATGCATATATATATATATATATATATATATATATATATATATATATATCTTAATGTATCCTTTTTTCATTTTTTCATTTTTTGATGCCTGTAGTCTGAGTTTAAGCATTTATAGTAATGTACTATTGCTTAATCTGAAACCAGCATTTGTTTGGGTTAATCAGAATTAAATACTCAGACCTGAAGATGAATTTTATTCTGATTAATCATCGAATTTGGGAAGGTTCTGTTCTTTTCTCTTATCGGCATTATGGCCGTGAATTTGCTTCTATGGTGATGTTAATAATACTTGAATTGTATTTTTATTTTATTTATTTATTTATTTTTTTTATTTTTACATAATTCTTATTATTACATTTCAAATATATATATATATATATATATATATATATATATATATATATATATATATATATATATATATATATATGTATGTATACATATATATATATATATATATATATATATATACATATATATATATATATATATATATATATATATATATATATATATATATATATATATATATATATATATATATATATATACATAAAAATATAAATTAGTAAATCCAATGTTAGAATGTATGTAGTAACTCATAATACACTATTCCAAAATTTTCAACAAAATACAAAGAAATAAAAGAAATTAAGACATAATGAGGAAATAATAAAGCGTAATGCAGGTCTAAAGACAAAGACAATCAACAAATTTCAAAAATGAGGAATGAAAATAGGAAAACAAAAAAATCAAGCAAAAAAGCTTGCACATGGAAGAGTTTTAGGCTTAAGATAAGTACATTTCGAAAAAATTCTCTTCAAGTCCATATATCCCTTCGAAATGAATACAAAAATGCTTGTTTCTGAAACACAAGATAGATTTTATCTATAAACTTGTGTTATATGGACGACAAGCATATAGA